>SKCR01024877.1:0-344748 GCA_019454045.1 Zanthoxylum bungeanum | reverse complement strand
TATTTAAGTTTGCAGTTTATAAAAATTACAGGACTATTTCGTTAGTGTCGCGTTCGTATCTACGTTCGAACGAGACTGTCCAGTGTGTGTGCGTTCGTGTTGCGTTTGATAACGCGTTCGAACGAAGTGTTTCCAGAGAGTTCACGTTCGAGTAGCGTTTGATAACGCGTTCGAACGGAATGATTCCAGAGAGTTCACGTTCGTATAGCGTTCGTGAACGCGTTCGAACGGAATGATTCCAGAGAGTTTGCGTTCGAGTTGCGTTTACTACGCGTTCGAACGTTCTAAGGCAGAAGGCTTGCGTTCGAGGTGCGTTTGAAGACACGTTCGAACGTTCTTATGAGAATTCAAATTTTTAGCCTTCGCGTGCGTCGGGCGTTCGAACGCCCTACGAGTTTTTCATGCACAGTTCGTATTTTCCAGAAAATATTCAAACCCTAACATGCAAATTACTATTTAATAACACGATATCAATAAGTTCTTAAGATTGTTGTTAAATTAATGTCATCAAACAGTAATATAACTTGCAATCAAATAGATCAAAACAACAAAAGTAGATCTAGATGCATGAAACCCTAAAACCAGAAAACCATTAAAACAAACCAGAAAATGGAGATCACAGAATTGTCCAAGTCGAGATAACCTCTGTCCTTAAGAACTTATTGGCTCCGTCACAGGTGCTTTACGGATTCGTTTTGCCAACGTTCTCCCAGGATTACTTGGAATCTTCTTGTTCAAGGAGCACTCCTTAACAAGTGTATGAACTAGGACTATGGTGAAACTCTCTCAAAACAAAGGAAAACAATGTCTCTTGTTTATCAAAAATCGGATAACTTTCTATATCTATCTTTTGGACATCAAGCCTTCTTATATAAGGCATGGAAGGGTGCCAATAGGGCACCCTTTGGGATGGGGTGCAACCCCCCAAATGGTTGTACCCCTCACAAGCACCCAATTCAATCCAAAAGACAGAATTACCCTTATTGAAGAATTTCCTTCAATAACATGTGAAAATTGGAGATAATTTAAATAGATTTTAGCCGATACATATATGTAATAATGATATTTGACCGAGTGATTTTTAAATAGCGTTTTATTCAAATCTTTAGGAGAAGATAGGAGATTCAAAAATCAATTTCTACTTTGCCACCCTCTTCCATTTTATGTTGAGAATAATTTTTTGAGTTTTTTCCACCTTATATTTTTAAAAGTGAAAAAAAATGACATTTTAATTTAGAAAAATATGAGGACTAATTGAATAATTGACTAAAATCCTAAAGATGAAAAGAACATTTATCCAAATATTGCTCCAATTTTGTATGGTTGGGTAAAATAACCGAAACCGAACTAAATTAAAAATATTGATTTGGTACAATTTTTCGGTTTATGTTCGATTTATGTGAGTTAAACGATAAATTTGATTTGATTCGGTTCAAATTGTTAACTGGAACCGAACCGATCGGTTTGAGGGTTAATTCTTCTAAAAAAATTGGTTCGATTCGATTGTGAACCAAATCGAATCAAACCTGAAGCCGAATTATTAGAACCGAACCGAACCAAATCGGTTCGATTCGATTTTAACCGTTCAGTTTACTTCGGTTCTTAAGTTATTGAACCGATCAGTATTTGATTCGATTCACTCCGAAACCGAACCAAACTATGCCCACGCTATGAGCTGATATAATGTTGAGAACAATTATTTTACGAGTGCTCATATTTGACCCTCAATAATAATTTTTATGTTAAATTTTTTTGGGTCATATAAAATTACTGAAAATGGTAAAAAAAATTTTAAATACTCCTGTATAACTTTTACATCCCACCAATTTCTTTATTTTTTAAATAAAATATTATTCAAATATAAAATTTATTACTGTCAAATCATCTTGGATTGGGCTCTCCTCTTGAACAAATCTGCTTCATTACATTGTAGAAAAAAGTAAGGTTGCTCAATTACATAAAGCTCTGAATCCAAACCATGTGCTTAAATACCTTAAACATGAAGATTATGATAAAAATGCAAATGATCAAAGTTATTAACAATTGATTCATGGAGTTTGAAGTGATCTATATGACTAGAATCAAGTACATTCCACTCTTGCTCAATCTATCAATTGTCTATCAATAGTTTTCAAGTTCCAATGTCCGCACAAACTCTTAATAATTCTCTGGTGAAAGCGTCCACATTTTATAAAGTACAGACGCCCGCTAAAAGACGTTGTTTTTTCGTCTTTTATCGAACGCCCATATTTTATAAAATGAAGGTGCTCCCAACAGAGAAAGACTACACAAACTCTATCCTCTCACAGCACATAAATTTGGAGCAAAATCTTTTAAGGATAAATAAGGAAAAAGAAACAAGAGCAAAGAAAACAATTCTTGAACCCAATGAAAAAGATATTTTTGGCAAAAGAAAATCGCTCTAGGACGAACACGAAAATCAGTTAAGGCGAACAGATACCACAGAACGAGTTGCAATCAGGACGACGAAGGGAAGAGCGGTCAGGACGATTACCATGCATTGCAGTTGATCCTACGACCTAGCGTTTAGACCGTAACTACCCACGATCTGGCAGTTTCACGCAGAACGCAGCAGTTAGATGCATGATCCAGCAGTTACAAGAACTCAGCAGTTAGATGCATGATCCTGCAGTTGCAAGCATGAAACATGGAAGTTCGTGGACCAAGAAAAGCGAAACCGTTCAAGCTGTTAACAGAGGCTCACTATAAAAGCTCAAGCGTGGGAAAAAGAGAAAAAAAAAAAAGAACAAATGAAGACTCATTATGAGCATTTTATTTTCATTTTCGTAGCTTTGTAGTTCATAGACTGTAAATTGCGTGCTTGTGCCCCTTGGAGGCTTATTCACTTAATCAAACACCCTTTGTTGTGATTTTGTCTCAAGAAGTTTGAACGTTACACGCTCTTTGACAAAAAATTGCGCAAACAGATATCAAGCTTGATTATTTCCTTATCTTGCAGGTTTCTTTCTCCACTCGGTACGGCCCCGGTTGATCTCTGAGCCATCACCTGACAATCTCAGCAAGTGTAAAAACTGACGGTTGTCCTGTTTGTCTCCAGCTACGGCAAGTGTCCAGTTTGTTCCTTGAAGTTTTGAAAGTGATTCAGCATCCTCGAAAGGTTCTACACTTGTCAGGGAATCGACTATATCATCCTGTTGGCATTCTCATCTGTAGTCTAAGGTGACAGTCTAGAGTTCATGGGTGTCGATGATATCTTGAGGCATTCTCTGCCAGAAATATGCAGGAATAACTTAAGGAAGATTTACGGGCTTAGGGATACTGGCGTGGGAAAAATAATGTAGAAAAATCATTATGGCCAAAAAGACAATATCCACATTCTACTAACCTCGAGTGCCCAACAAATGTACGCGACATTATTGACATGCTAGTTCATGTCTAGATCTAGGGGTGACAAAATGAATCAACGAATCGAATTTGTATCGAATCATAAACGAATCGAATCAAAATATGATGGATTCGTATTCGATTCGTTTATTAAACAAATCGAATACGAATATTCGTTTAGTCATGATATTATTTAATATCATAATTTAATATAATTGATTTACATTAATTCTTCATAAATAAGTACATATAAAATATGTAATTAATATATTTATTAAAAATACCTCACAAAATATCGGAAATTTATTTTTCCTATGTTAATTAGCTATAATTTCTCGAATCTTAATTGCAAAGAACAATAACTAGTAAAAAAAATAATAAAACGAATCCTAAACGAATAAACGAATCAATGAGCTTAAATTCTTATTCGATTTGTTTAATAAACGAATCGAATCGAATCGAATTGACCCATTTATTAAACGAATCCATTTTTTCAAACCCGTATTCGCTTTAAAGCGAATCGAATATAACGAATAAACGAATCATAAACGAATCATGACCCAAATTGCCACCCCTATCTAGATCTGCTCTCCTGGGCTCCAAATCCGAAAGCACACTCAGAAGTGAGAAGATGATAGATATTGAAAGCATTTACATTTGGATGAAGCAAATTGTTCTCACCATAAGCCCTAGCCGGGAATAATGAGCAGGATCTTCAAGTTTTGAAATTTTCCTAAAGCTTCTATTATTCTCCTCTGGAAAAGCTAACCTACATATGCCACAAATATTGAAGCAACAGTACGGTACCTAAAACCAATATATATATATATATATATTTTTGTTTTTTTTGGATAACCGGGGTGTCCGGGACAGATTACGCGCACCTCGACTAATCCCAGGGACCTGTGTCCCGTGCCCTCAGAAGTTTCCCAATACAAATCAGGGTAAGTCGCTGGCTTTTCACACCAGGAAGCATGACCCTAAAGAAATGTATCTAGTGGGATTCGAACCTTGAACCTGAGAGGGAGCAAACCACTCAAGCCCAAAGCCTTTAGGCAACCCTTGGGGTTCCTAAAACCAATATTGTATATAGGAAACATGGGGGCTTTGTAGTTTGGATAAATGAGAATCTAGTTCTGTTTGTAAAGCTAAGACTTGTTACTAGCATTTTGCTAATTTCAAATCCAGTAAGGTTTGGATATTTACCATCATTTTCAGAACTTTCGTCGACATAAATACGAGGAAAAAGAAAAGAGAATGCAAAAAGCTCCCCCATAATGAAACGAATTCTATAATCTTAGACAATCCCAGCAACATTAGTTAACAAGTGAAGTGAAATTAGTAATTTTTAAACAGCTCTAAAATATTCATCTTTGTGTTGCAACAAGATGGACCATAATACGACAGTCAGCACTATAAATAGTTTGTATAGCAAATAGAGGAAGTAGTCCCACATCTAAAAAATATATGGGAAATGAAAGGTTTATAAATGTTCTCTATACACTAGTATAAAATTGAAAAAAAGTAAGGCTTGGGCCTGCATTTGGATGAGTGTGATTGGTTGGCTTTGTATTAGATTTAATTAATATATTTAATTAAATCGAAAATGAGCTTGCTTACTTGAAAAATTTTTTTAATAAATTTTGACTTTGAATCAGAATGTTGTGTCTGATCAACACAACCCTTCTGAAATAACTGGAAAACGTTTTGCACTTCATCATTAACATTTTTTCCATTTTTTGTATATATAAATAAAATAGTATTGCATAGATGTATACACAGAATTTCTGAAATTGATAGAACTTTCCATATACTGATCCTTGAAAACAAAGCACCAAACATCCAGTAAATTCGCAATGGGTCGAAACATTCAATGCAGATTTTCGACTTGTAGATTGTTGTATCCTGTTGGCAGACATCCAACGAAGTACAAGCACAAGAGTAGAGGCGTATTTCTACTATAGGACATAGCCTCATATGCTAGCCTCAATCTTTACAAGTCGGTGTGTTTATTAATTTTAGTTACTTGCATTGCAAGATACTGTTTTAATTTGTAAGTTTCTGTTTTGTTTTGTAAGTTTCTGATTTATTTGTATTGTTGATACCATTTATAATATTTTCAATAAAATTTACTACATTCATTGATTGTTCTTTAACATATACGACAACCCATCTTTCGTCAAGCTACCCAACCGGATAAGACCCGACCCATATTCGACCCGAATCGGACCTTGCTTGTCTGCCACAACCGTCTGTACCTAAACATTGGGAGCCGGTTTGCTCATCATCGGACGAGAGCATGGAACGACGACGCTTCATCGGCGGACTCGTGTAACGGGTCTGGGTAGGCCCAGGAGTCTGCATTGAGCTTGGTCCGTTACATTGCACGATAGCCTCAACATTTTCTCCCTCCCTCATTCTCTCCCTCTAAAACCAGATTGTGCTGAGAGAGAAGCTTTATGTGTTGTGAGTTTCGATTTTCAACTCAATCACGAGGCTGCCAACTGCCAGTCATTCGATCAGATAGAAACTGAGAGGCAACTGGAAATGAAATCATCTTTTTATCATACACAAAATCTTTTCGCGTGATGTTATACCGCACGTATCTATCAAATAATATGATGACTAAAAATTGGATATCATACTTACATGAAATTATTATTTTCTTATTAATATTAAAAAAAAAACTTACTTAATTATACTAAACTATTGGTTTCAAAAAAAGATTAATATAAAATTAATTGAAAATAAATAAAGACTAATAACAACTTAGAGATAAAATTTATAGACGAGAAGAACCTAAAATTGTAATTTCACCTAAGCGCACACACAACGAGTTCAGTCACTTGTCTTTCAATTGGGTTGTTAAACTAAAACACTAAACTATTTACAAGCATTTTTCGATAGTCAGGTAAATATAATTGGATTTAAACCAATTAATTATATGTGTATGTCAATTAATTTAAATCAAATTTATTAAAAATAATTATAATAATGATTACGCATGAGAAGTCTATTCAAAAGAATTAGATGATGCTATGTTGCACATGTTCTTTTGACCTCTCTGTTCAGTCTTATGCGTGTCAATTCATACACAAAATCTTTGTCCTACAGGCAGACCCGGCGGCAGTTCGGTTCGGTTCCGAACCAAAATCGAACCGAACGATTCCCGGCTCCATACTAAATGGGGAACCGGAACCGAACCGTTCGGTTCCGGTTCCATTCGTTTTTTTTTGCTTTATTGAAAATAAAAAATTGAGATTGATAAAATAAAATAATTTAAAATTATGAATTTGAATTTATATAATAAACTTACATTACATAATTACATTAAATTATAAATAAAATTCTTATTTAAGAAAAAATTAAATTAAAGAGTTTGAACTTAAATTTATAAAAACTTAAGTTGCCTACGTATCCTCCAGGAGTGAGAGGAATCAAAGCTCACGTGGTTCCATTACATTTTAAAGATATTTCCCTTATTGTATTTTATAATTATTTAAATATTTAATTATCAATCATCATCAGTGTCTGTTGATCATTCAGCTACAGTTCTGCTTGCACTTGCAGATGCATTATCGAACAAGTCTTCAAATTCATCAGGGACATTTTCTTGTTGCCTCATATCAGCTCGGGTCCAATCATCCACACATGATGTTGCTTCTAGAGTGCTTGGATGTAATGAAGACCGTCTGACTTCCAATATATTGTCTCCCATGCTAAAGGCTTGCTCAACCGTAACGGTGGAAACAAGTGCTGCCAATATCTCTTTAGCAATAATTGATAATACATTATATACATTTTGATGTTGGTTCCACCATTCAATGATTTGAAAATTTTTACTAACTAAACTTTCAGTTGAAAACTCAAAATTTGTAGATAAATAATTATCCAATTTCGGGTTATTAGTCGTGTTATCCCTATATTTTTTATTTCGTTATAATAACCAACGATCATATGTGCTAAGTCTTGAATGCATTACGGTCGTTTCCCTACTACTAGATTGTCCTACTAATTGCAAGTTATATCTTCTAACATAATCATTAAATAACTCTATTAAATCAATTTTTATTTTAGCTATTATTCTTGAAATATCAATTTCATCTAATATTCCTAAATATCCATAGTAAGCGGGTAAAACACTATTCAAACCTTCTAATTTAAATTTAGGATAAAAAACAGCAGCAATAAGATAAAGTAAATGAATGTATTTAAAATAATGCAACCATTTCATAACATTAATAACTTCAAACAAAACAATATCATCAGGATCACGACTATCAACATGCTCATCGAGAGTACCAACAATATTCAAACTTTCAAGAATAAATAAATTTGCTGTAGGATAATAAACTCCGCTAAAAATTTATGTAGCATCACTAAACACTTTTAAAATCTATAAAAAAATTTCACAAATTTCCCATTGACTAGGAAAAAATATGATATGTTGAACATTTCTACTAGATGATGCGTACCTAGCCATTTGAGTTTGCGTCATATCAAGTCCAAGTTCAACCGGATGATTTCTTTCAAGGTGCTTGATCATATTGCCGTATCCACCAGAAATCTGTAAGAAACCCCAAAATGGTTGCATACTGCTCTTGAACCTTCATCAGTATCGTCTAAATGAAAATGAATTTTGAAAACATCCGAGGAACGAGACTTAACTTCTCTTCTCTGTGAACCGATACTAGGGTCGCTCTCTTGGGTTGACACATTTGACGTTGTGTTCTCATATGAGCTTGTCATTTGTTGTTTAAGAATTTTTAAAGAATTAGAGAATTGAGAATGATAAATTGTAATTTGTAATTGTAAATTAGAGAATTGAGAATAAGAGAATTAAGGAATTGAGAGAATTGAGGAATTGGTGTGTTGAAATAATGAAAAATGACACATATTTATATATTTTTAGAATATTTTTGTGATACCTAAAATGCCCATAAAATTAGCCGTTTTATTATTGTTATTAGGGGTAATTTGGGAAATCTCCAATAATAATAATATTATTATTATTATTGGACGTTGGGGCAGGGGCCGTTGGACTGGCCGTTGGGGGGACGGTTGGGTTCCATCTGGTTCCAACCGATTCGGTTAGGGTTCTTGGTTCGGTTAGGGTAAGAACCCTAACCGAACCGGTCAGGTTCCGGTTCCGCTTGGAACCAGAACCGTCCGGTTCCAATCTGTTTGGTTTCGGTTCGGAACCGAAACCTTGGCGGGGTCTACCTACAGGTGATGCCAAAAAATAAAATTTCATTTATACCTTTGTTGTGCGAGTCACTTGATCACGATATAGACAAATTTTCATCCAATAACTATCAATAATAATTTATTAAAAACTCATCAAAAATTTAGTTGAACATAGAATGTAGGTTTGAGTCACCGATTCTTGTTGGAATTTTTTTTTTTATCATTTATGTTACCGGCTGATTTTTGTTCGAGAAAATAGATGATTTTTTCCTAAATAATCCGCTGTCAAACATGTGAATTTATTTGAATGGAGGAAATTTCACACAAAAAGAAACAATATAGAGAATTATGAGAGAAACTGTGGATGTTTTATTACTCAAAGGAGAACGGAGAGAAAATTACAACACTCATTAACAAACTTTCACAAAAACACTCGCATAAATTTCTTCGTCGATTTGCCAAAACTTTTCTGTACAGTTAGTCATACTTTATCGAGCTTTAATATGCCCTCTTAATTTAGTGGAGTTGTATTTTTATAAATGGTTGGGTGATCCGAATCCTTCTTGAAATTATTTATTTTATTAGTGTCGTCAGGTCTAACTTCATAGATTTGGGCCTTCGGCACGTTTACCATCGGGTCGGATTTACCATGACACATGCGTCATACCCGACCAAGTTGGTCTTAATCGGACCGACAAAAACTATTATTTAATAGGGTTATTTACGTTTTACTACTAAAATTATGATAAAATAACAATTGGGTACTATGAATATTAACATATTACATTTTACTACTAAACTTATATAAAACTTAACATTTTATTACTTTTCCATCTAAACCGTTAGTTGACCATCAGTTGACCTTTAAAAAGACCGTTTTATTATACTCAAAATAAAATAAAAGTGAAAAATATAATTATACCCTTTAAAAAACATATCTAAATCTTATATAACAATAAAAAAGATGCAATCAACAATCACATTTATAAAAATACTTTAGTCTCTAAACTGTCCATAAAACCCAACAAAATAAAGAATTTAATTTACCAAAATAATTTAATAATTAACATTCTCATAATATCCAAAATACTTTAAAGTATAAAAATAAAAGAGATGTACTCAAGAATTATTAATTCTTTGTTCAATTATATTCTTGGCAGTGGAGGAGAACAATAAAGATAATGAATAATCGTATTGTCAATATCTTTTTTAGTTTTTAATTTTGTTATTCCTTTCGTAATGACAATATTACCCTTAATTTTTTTTTAGAATATTTATAATTTATAATAATCTATGAGTTAAGACTATTTTATCCTTACGATATTAGCATGATGTCATAGTCAACTGACGGTCAACTAACGGTTTGGATGGAAAAGTAGTAAAATGTTAAATTTTATATAAGTTTAGTAGTAAAATGTAATATGTTAATATTCATAGTACCCAATTGTTATTTTATCATAACTTTAGTAGTAAAACTTAAATAACCCAATTTAATAAAATCAAACCATATTTTGAGTATGTATGATATTGTTACGCTTCAGTTTAAAATTGACAAACGCTTCAGTTTAACTCACACAACAATATGAAACAGCAATCGCCTGGGTGAATTTTCTTATTTATCTTGAATTGGTCTGCACAACATTACAACAAATTTGTTACATTATGTATCAATTGAGGCATAAATTACTGTAAAATAAGAAGGAATGAAAAAAAAACTATTTATATCTCGCAGGCCTTGTCCCGTTGTTTGGTATTTCACTCTTCATCATCCATCTCGGAGATGAATGAACAGCACTCTGTCGAGGTTTACTTGGTCTTGGCGGCTCTGAGTTGCTCCGCTTCTTCATGATTGAGGAAACTGTCGGGCTGAAGTAGTGATCATTAGTCCTTTGAGAAGTTGCCCCTTGTGAATACATTTTCTTTGCATGGATGAAGCTGCTCTGCTTTTCTTTCAATGTCCGGTGAGGCATACTGTTCCTTTGAACAGCTTCCCATCTATTGTAACCCACGCAACTTTGGCTTCTTCCCACTTGCTGAAACTTTCCTTCTCTAGGACTTGTATAGTTTCGGCTCTCTGCAGTTTCGGCTGAGTACATTGTCGTCTCTCCCTCGCTGCTATAACTGTTGTACATCTCTGAAACTTCTAATGGAGATGAACTAGACTGGGCCTCGCTTTGGCCACCATGTACAGAACCTGTTGAGCCAATATCAGCTTTCTCAGCATCTGCATTGGGACTGGTCAGTCCTCTAGCTTTGATTGGGTCCTCTTTTCTTGATGGACTTTGTATATGAAGTTCATTGTCACAATTCTCATCAGAGTTCAGTGACAACCGTTTGAGTTGCTGTAATGAAACTGCAGGATTGGCAACCCTTGGAGGGAAGTTAATATCTAAGAGCTGGATTTGGCTGCTCGCTTTCTTCTGAATAGGTACTGAAGTCAACTTTCGCGATTCATATATCTCTGGAGTTGGAATTCCCTGCACATGGGTAGCATGTGGATCCGTACTTATGGTTTCTTCTTCAACAGTATTCACCGCACCAGAACAGCCTGGTCCAATTTGATCCCTAGTTTTTGAGAATATATTCGATGAAGATGGCGTTCTATCATTAATGTCTTCTGTTGACTTAAAGACCTTTCTCATTGTGAAGGAAGCACAAGAATGTTCACTCTTCTGGCCTGTGGGCATCAATCTCATAAGTGGTAGCTTGGGTTTCATAAGTTCATCGAGGCTGCCTTCCCAGTGCTGATTTAACCAATCACAGATGATGGGTATGGGAATTCCAAACTGCATAGGAGAATCCTTCTTCCATGATGATGAGGAAGATGACGAAGTTGAAGACGACTTGGTATTAGGAGATGTCGCTAGTTTCATTGGATCACAAATCATGAATGCAAGATTTCCTTGAACATCAAATCCAGCAGATCCAGGACTCCAAATTATTCCATCAGTAGATATTTTTATGAGATTGTCAGTGGCTATTACCACCTTTCCTTCACCAACCATTAATTCTTTTTCCTCCATGTAGCCGAGCAGGTAAACAACGCTTCCCAGATCCAGGCTTGGTTTAGAACATGTCTTCAAGTGGTGAGGCTGCCGACCCTGCGCATTTGAGTCGCCATCAATGGAATCTAAACCGACTATTGTAAGATCTAGGACTGAGCTGGTGATAAAGAACCTGAAACCAAATGAAAGACAAAAATGACAGCCACAACTACAATCAAGTGCAAAGTTGTGAAAATAACGCATCCAAACTAATTATCTTCAATGCACCTCAGCATCACTAATGATAAACTTTCCATCAAAGGTGCTTCAAATCATCTCAATTCGAGTTTTCCCTTTTCCATGCCTCCGAAAGCAAGTCGATCAGCAACTAATACCTTACTTTCCCTCAAATCATCAATTCAATGGAGAAAGCAATATGAACTCTTTACACAAATGGTTGAATGAAATATTATAATTTTACCTCAATAGCTAATCACTATAAGTGCGGTATGTACTCGCATTAATCTTTATCTTTATCATGCATAAGTATCAGTGTAAGATTCATAGCGACAACTACTAGTTACCAAATAACCACAAATTGCCACAAAGTATCAAAATTATGTATATAAGCATAGTAAATCAGAAACAAAATTGCCTTAAAAAACTTATTAAATTAAAATAGGTGCTTTACATTTTTTTCTATACATAAGCATATACTTGTTCACAATTCTATTAACGTTTTTTCTGAAAAAGTTGGAAACCCGCAACCAAACCACACGCAATCCGAGTTAAATGGAACAGTTAAAACCTCTGGCAACCCGAATTCGAACCTAGGACTGTAAACAACCTTGTGACTTCTATCAACATCCAGTATCCATGTAACCCAAAATATCAATCACAATTTCAACTGCAAAATGAAAAAAAAAATCAAAATTTTACCCGTGAGGGAAGAGAGTTGCAGCGACACCGTTTTGGAGGCGGATCTCGGCAGTCTCAGCAGCAGCAATAGAAGAAAGATTCACATGAGTAGTCAAAAGAAGATTCCGGTGGATCAAGAAACCGGTCCCGGAAATCCCATTTCCGGCGTCATAGATGCTGGCCATTGCCGGACCCTTACCGGAGAAAATGGCGGCTTTCATCCTCTCGGTTTTGGAGACCCCTTTGCAGAAACACCAAGACTCTCTCAGCATTCCCATTTTTAAACGTAACGAAGCTTTTGGGTGATGAAAAAATTGTCAGTTAAGTTCTGTTTTTATTGATAGAGAGATGAATCTGAGCGCGGCATTTCAGTTTGAGAGAGAAAGTGAAAGAGTTTCAGATCAGAGTGACGAGATGGTCGTGAAATGAGTAAATGGTGTGTGTTCTTCAGCTGGAAATAATGGGATTCAATTAATAATTTTTTTTTCCCATTTTTTCTTTTGAAAGAAAAAAGTTTTGTTCTTTCTTTCTCTCTTATCACACATCAATATGAGAATTTTTTTTTTTGAAATGTTAAAAATCTCGTCATCAAAATATCCGATCTGAGTTTAAAATTTTCGACTATTCCAGACTCTTATAAGAAATATACATTCTGAATTTGAACTCAAAACTTGTCAATCAAATGCGGCTAAATTTGAATCCCGTGTTGTGTGAGTATATTTTCTCTATATTTTTAATTGATATTTTCGCACTAAGCTTGAAGCATTCATTTATGATACTACGTCTAGAATAAGTGATGTATTATTCGCTATTATGTAACATGATTTATAGAATGTTTATAAAGGGGAAAAAATTAATTTCGGTAATAAAAAAATTATACCAAAAATTCTAAAAAATAATGATGGTAACTGTTTTATGTATGATCAAAGTCCATCAATTTAATTTCTTATTGTTTATTGATTATAAATGCAAAGGTGGAATTTACATAAAAGTTTTAGAGCAAAAAACATACTCTTTGTTGTCTAATGGGTATGTAATAGACCTCCCCTAGGAGTGTGGTTTTGTGATGTAAGGTATAGAATATGACCTTCAAGTCCTGGGTTCGAATATAAGAAATGTGTTTTTTGTAAGAGTCTGAGACACCCATAGATTTACCTACCACGCTTAAGCCAGAAGAAATGGTTTGATGGTGGGTTTCTAAAGATTTCAAAAAAAACTTGAAATCCATATTTAGCTATGAATCATGAATCACTAATATGTTGATCATGTGGGGAAAATTAGTTGGACTAATTGATTACCATATGATCATCAAACTTTCATTGAAGTGTATCATATATATTTTTGGCCTCTTTACAACTAAAGAAACATCAAGCATCAATCTAGTTACCTTTGTTTAAGGAAACATGATGATAGAATCACATCTATATTATTAAGTCATCATCAAGCAAAAACTTTCAACCCCAAATGGCAAGAAATTTAGAAGAACCAATTGCTGCCTTTGGAGCCATTTGATTTTGATTTTGAGACCAAAATCTTAAAGAATCCAAATCATCATTGGAACATGGAAACACTAAAATGAAAATTTATAGGCACCCAATAAAATGTAGTAGCATTCCATTGTTTGGCCAAAAGAAATTTATCCGGAAACCCATGCCAAGCTTTGCATCTAAAATAAAATCTCTAGCGTTGAACATTAAGTTCAATAGCAAAAATTGCGAATTTTATGATCCGGATTTCAATTTCAATTGCCATATAGATATCGGAGTACATTAGCAAAACCACCCCATCTTTGTAGGAACTTCCGGCAAGCATTCAGTTAAATTGACAATTATGACCCTTTAGAGATGCAATTTCTCTATCAAGTAACACACATGATGCAAATGATGGTGATATATAGCAGGGCAAGTCACATGCACACGGGCCAAAGTCAAACAATGTCAAGGACTAAAACTAATAGATATTGACATGAAATATTATATATTTCACCAAAATATGAACAAAAAGATAAGATTACGTACACATTTCTCCCTAGAATCCATACTGTGGAAAACCTCGTGCACTGGACCATCCTAATTGAAGGAACTTGGCATCTGAGAAGAAATAGTGGGCAGTGCACAAATTTGCAGATAAATGCCGGCAAGGACAAATTGGAGGAAGCTTATGAGAAAATTAGGAGGCTTTCACCTCTTTTGATCATCAACCTACAGTTTAAATTTTGGATTTCAGAAATGTCTGCATCAACAGGCAGAGCCTACTATACTAGAGGTTTGTAATTCCAGTCTCAGAAACATACAATAAAAACTCATTGTCAATTACACATCTGTCATCGTTCACACATCATGTGGATTGGTGGATTTCCTATCGTTGGCGCTGCTGCGCATGCATGCATTTTTACGATAAGAAACTATGATCCAACTATTCGATACAAATCGTGTTCTTCGGCATCATGATGCAATCATGAGTGCAAATAACAACGAAAATTTATTATTTTTATCCACTAGTTCTGAACATATATATTTGTGTGTGTGTGTATGTTCTCTGTGTCTAACAACTGAGAACCATGCGTAATCTGTTGATGAGAAACAACATCAACCCCATTTCGCTTCAGGTACTCCTTGGCCTCTTTAGTGTCTCTTGTACTTGCACTCGATGCTGGTAAAGTAGCATCAAAGCTGCGAAGGACAATGACATGTATCAAAGAATCAAGCACCAACAGTAACAAATGAGAATGTGCATCAATGCACCTCATTTATACTATTCTGAAACCCATAATCCCATATCATACTGAGAACATAAGCACATAGAATCAGATATAAACCAATAACAGTAAAATGACATCCCCAAAATAAAGTCACAGAGAACGTCAATATTGTCACCTTTTAAAGTCGAAGCTCAAAGGAGCACCAGGAAAGATCACAAAAGTACGGTTGGGAATTTGATTGTGGTGAAGACAACAACATACCAACACCAAATGGCAGTATCCCAATCTAAATTCTATCTCATAAATATTGAAAATTTAGATTGCGCCTCAGAGAACGAAACACGTTCCATTATAAATCTCCAGAATTTCACAAAATAAACTGGCAGTTGTCTGTTAAAGAACTGCCATTGGGTCATCACTCGATAAACCGATTATACAGAGATGAAATCATATGAATAAACAGAAGAATACTAATAAATGTACACTGTACAGTAAGAATGAAAAGATAAAGCAATCAGTTATCATAAGCTGCCACCAGAAAGAATATATCATATATTATATTTCATTAATTCATTAAAATTGAAATTCAAAGCCCTTCAACAATATCTCAATCATCATCCGGCAGTTTAAAATTCCAAAATGGCATCACTTAGATCTAAGCAATTCATTCAAAAAAATAAACAAACAAATAAATGGAACCTTAGAGCAAGCCAAAACCAGAATAAAAACAATGTGAATCAAGAGAAACAAATAACATCCCAAATACTGCACAATGAAAAATCAAATAGACAATGCCATCAAATGGGATTATAAATGAAAAATTTTCACAGCCCCATTGTTTGATTTTATAGTCACAGTGACTCAAAGCCCTTGCGCAATGTCCCAAGCATCATCTGGCAGTCGCAATTACTCAAAATCACAAACTAAAATTTCAAATTTCATAAAGCAGATCACAATTTACATTCATATATATAAAAAAGAAAATACTTTTAGGGTTTATGATGTACTCACTAGTCACTAATTTCGTCTTTATTGCCGATGCTTCCAAAACCCTAATTTAATTTTGTTCGGAACATGAAATGACATAAATACCCTTGATTCTCCTTTGAAGTGGATGGGTAATTTTGTCTATGGACCAGTCTGGGACAATTATAATCCCTATTCTGTACGGAGACCAAATTAATCCTGCATCCAAACGCGCTACAAAACCAAACAAATCAATCTCCGATTTAACCTTCCGTCTCGAGTTTCTCTCTCTGACGGGGCTCTGAATCCCAAATCTCTCTCTTTCTCTCTCTACAGAATGGGCACGATCAGCGGAACCGACGTCGAAGCAGGCTTCGCGAAGCTGCAAGGCGAGGATTTTGAGTACTACATGCAAACGTACTCCATAATCCTTGGCCGAAACTCGAAAAAATCCACCGTGGACGTTGACCTATCGAGCCTTGGCGGCGGCATGAACATTTCCCGCCACCACGCGCGCATATTCTACGACTTCACGCGCCGCCGTTTCGCCCTCGAGGTGCTGGGCAAAAACGGGTGCCTCGTCGAAGGCGTGCTCCACCTGCCGGGTAATCCACCGGTGAAATTAGATTCGCAAGACTTGTTGCAGATCGGGGACAAAGAGTTTTACTTTCTGTTGCCTGTTAGGAGTATTTTGGGGGGCCCAGTAGGGCCCAGGCATTACGCGGGGTCGTCGGCGGTGGTCCCGCATTACGGCTATGGCGGGGTCGAGGCGGGGAGGATGGCGGGCCCGGTGTCTGTTGCTTCGGGGCCGGCGAAGAAAGGGAGAGGGAGAGAGTATTATGAGGAGGAAGAAGAAGGGATCAGTGGGAAGAAGCATAGGCGAGATGGTGGCTTTGAGGGCTACGGTAGCGGTTCTGGTGGCAAGTCTGGATTGGCCGGAGCACTGAGTTAGTACAATTTTTTTTTTTTTTTGGGTTTTTTTTAATGATTTTGCTTTTCGATTCTGTGTTTGTAAGCTTAGGTTGAGTGATATGCTGTGCTATTAACAAAGAACAGTGTGGTTGTGTTTTTTTTCACTGAATTATTGACAATGCTCGCCTGCTCGGTGCTATTCGTAAAGTTCCTAGGTTAATTGTTTTCAATGTGCCTATAGTTCCAGTTTGTTATGAGCCGACTACTTTTTCTATCAGCTTCTTCAAAAATTTAACCAAACCTTTGCACAAACTAGTAGTAATATTATTTGGCGTTGCGAATTTTCGATGCCACAAAGTACCATAGACCATAGTACTTCTTGTTGCTTAGTAAATAGTTTAGTTGAAGTACTTCTTGTTGCTTAGTAAAATGTTTAGTTGAAGTTGTGTGGTTAAAGTATAACCATCTTATTGGCTTTCAGAAGTTCTCTTCTGTCCTTGCTACCCTTTTGTTTTATGCAGTATTTTGAAATTTAGTCGGTCGGGTTCTGATAGTTCCTGGTTTATATTTTCTCATGGTTTCAAGGAAATATTGTCCTTTCCATTGAGTTTTTTTCTATCTTACTAATTTTTGCACTGGCTTAGTTTGACGAATTTACTGAGGAGAAGGTACTTTTTGCTTGAAATGCTAATCTGCAAGAAAAGATAAAACAACCCAATCAGTGTCCAAGTAAATGGCCTTGAGGGGCTTTGTATCTTAATTTGGTGGTTTCATGTCCTACCCATTCTCAGAAGTCAGAACGGTCCCATCCCTCCGTTTTATCTTTTTCCAATACCTTCACGTATTTTTCAAGTCATGCATGGGTCTAATAGTTGCTTTCTCCTTGGCTTGTTATAATGTCCAGTTCCTTCAGAGAAGAAGGGAGAGGGAAGATCGAGGGTTGATCGTGAATCTGATAATCAGCAGCTTCTGCTGTTGGAAGAAAAGGATGTAGTATCATCTGTAGCTACTGTGCTTTCAGATCTTTGTGGCCCTGGAGAATGGATGCCTATGGAGAAACTGTATAATGAGGTTAGAGTTTATTCATTATTTTGGTTTGGGCACGTTAAAAATATTGGGTGATGTTAATACTCTTCGTTACACCATTCTGACAATATCTGTGTTTTATGTAATTATCTTTTTTCTTTTTGCTTGATGTGAGGAACCTGCAAAGAGTTGTGTTAGTATTCCAAACTTGACTTTCTTGGATGCCATGCCACTTTCAATAAATTATGCTAGCACCGCCTATTACGTTTTTCTGATATGCATGTTACCAGTTTTTTTCGCCCCAATATTCGTGACTAATTTGGCAAGCTGCGCTGCCAACCATAGTTGCTTTGGCCACCCTACCTTTAAGTTGTAAAGGTTAAAGCATTTTGAAATTCAGGCCTTTGACCTTTGATTTGTTTTTATTACATCCCAGTTTGAGGCTAGTGGGCTACTGCATTCATGCATTTAGCAAACATCCATTTTCCGAGGTTTGGTTTCAAAAGCATGCCCTAAAAAGCATCCATCCCTTCATAAGACTACATAGCATCTATTGTATGATCCGCTGTGTTGTTTTGGTTATTTGAGGTTTATTAAATAATTCTACAAGAATTCACAATTGTTCAATTTTACTGGTCATTTTTTTTCATATTTTTCTTTCTTTTATGGGTTTCATCCTATTCACTGATATTTGAACATTGGGAATTTTATTCTTGTTCAGTTGGTGGAGCAGTATAGTAATGTCTGGCATCACACTCGAGTGAGGAGATATCTCACAGCCGAGGAATGGCCTGGTCCAGAATCCAAAGAAAAACCATGGTACGGCCTGCTTATGTTGCTGAGAAAATACCCAGAACACTTTGTCATCAACACAAGGTCCAAGGGCCGGGTAACATTAGAGTTTGTGTCTCTGGTTCTCTGCTTTCATAACATCGCGAAGCATCACAAAGCTCTTTCATTGCTCTAGTCATCTAATAAGATGTAGTTCATATGCGTTGTGTTATGGTAGATCGTTGATTATGATAGTGTTTTGTTAGGGTGATCTTTGGACTGCTCTTCGAACAATATCTAAGTTAAGTGTTGTTGTCATTTATGATTTTCATTTGATATGAACTCTTTGTAAATGATATAATGTTAATGGAATCGAAACAAGTTTCTATGGCTGATTCATTAATTAAGTGTAGCTTCTAAGATTGGCAGAACCTCTTCCAAAGAGGGTTTAAAAATATCAATGTGTTATATATAATGGCAATCTCTTGAGAAATTCAATTGTAAATCATGTACCACTAGTGATGGTAAAATGAGTTGACACGATTATTACATCTTTCTACCACTGATAATATTTGGTGAATATGCTTTGCTGTAAATGCCCATAGGGGTTGCATTTCTTTATAACAGCCGATTTGATGGCGGGATTTCCAATATTTTCAAAAAAAAAAAAAAAAACCGTAAATGCCCATGAAACTAACTATATTGGTTTTCATTGACTACCTAAGACGTGATTTTTTGAATGTAACCTCAATAATTTATTTGATTGAAAAGGGCCGAAAGGCAAACAATCCTCTATCATTTTTTGTTTGAACTTCCCGCAGAATCCTATTAGTACAAAATATTAACAAAGTTCCCATCAACTTCAAAAGGTCACACAATAGCTGGAGAAAAAAAAAGAAAAAAAAGATGCCCAGAATTCCAGAAACATTATTTAGCAGACATGAGACTAGAAAAATTCAACATGAAAAGGGAACACATTCATCAAGATTCTTCTTTGCTTAGTTTACCAAGTGCTCGTTGTGCATAGAGTTTTTGCTCCCAAGCTTGTTTTCCAGCAAGTGCCTCCTCGTCGAGTACTTGAATCGGAGACCACTCTCGCAACTTCAACGAATCAACGAATCAAATATATATATATATATATATATATATATATTTTAGCTACTGCAAGGGGAAATAACATCAAAAAATTAAGAGGAATGGAACAAGCTAACATGCCACTAGTAGCATGCCAATTTCAACTCAAATTCTTGGTGTGACCTATGATGTGGCTTAACCAAACCAATTATCCAGTTAGTCCATGTATCTTCAAAAATTACCCAGAACACACAAGTTGTTACTTTCGTATCTATTGGATCTAACTTTTCAAAGATAAGATAGTATTTTTTGTCTAAGATGACTTAAATTTCAAACAAAATTGAAATACAAGATGTGAAAAATCGATGATAATTATGTAGATTTTAAAGGAAACAAATATACGACAATTGACAAAGACCCTTGGGGCAAGTATGGTCTTGTAGAGATTAAGCAAGCTTATACTTCCAAGAATATTTTTTGACCAGGAAAAGCAATTAATTAATCCTAGAGACAGTCGAGGGAGATAATCACAATACTTTACCTTGCAGACGCCCAAGAAGAGCACCACTGCCAAAGCCCGCAATTGCAGAATTTAAAAGATCATCAGGTCCAGTTTTTCGACTAACTCTTACAAATTCACGTGCCCCTCTGTCAAATCAAAGAAACTAATAGAGTTTCTAGTCTGAACAAACTGCTGTGAAAGAAATATTCACATCCAACCAAATTTTGAGGTCATTTATCAGCAACTCATTCTTATAACAAATAAGAAATATTAACATCCACCAAATAATCTGAACAAATTGCATTTGAAGGTAAAAAATTCTCTAGCTCTCAAGTGAAAGCCACTTGAAACAAAGATGCTGCATTTTCCTTTGGCTTGAGTATGCCTATGTGGCTATGCCAGACTAAAATAAAAGGCTATTAACCAATATTTATTGGAGAAATCAAGACAACATAGATTACAAGCATATAGCATCCCAAATTACGAAATTTTTCCGCAACCCCGACCAATTACAATTGCATGAGAGTAATCCCATAGAAGAAGAAACTTTAGGGTTCAAGGTGGTGTCCAACTCAAATATTATGATCCTAGTATGAAGACTGAGACTCCCCAAATGCGCTAAAAATGCATAACTGTAGTTCTAACTTCCAAAATTGGTTACAAAACAAAATACACTTCTTTTCAGTGATAAATATCAAAAGGAAGTAAGAATTCACCAAACAATCTGTAGGCAACATCAATAACTTATGATAGAAAAAATATAAGATAATATCAAACATCTAATGCATCTTATAGAGACCCGCAAAGATAAGGGGAAAAAGTGAAGAGACTCAAATACAATGGAGTGCGAAATGCTCATTCAATTATAATTAACATTGTATATTTACGGGAAAAACTATTATAAGACTAGATTCATTAAAAGAATGTACATATGAGTCACAATCACAACAAGTGACACAAAAATTATGGCACAATCATGTCACCCTCGTCTTTATAACATGGTATTCCTTGGATACTTAGATTGATATTAATCCTCCTCATAAAGAATAATACCTCTTAACTGTATCCGCATTTCAGAGACAATTCCCTTTAGAGACACAAATACATAAGGTACCTTGGCTACCCTTTAGTCTAATGTATATTTAAAAGTTGAACAATTAAATACAATTGTCTCACTAAAGGATTGATAATGCCATTTCAAATAAAAACTCCGTGAGAGGTTATCAACTTATGATCCAAGTAGCCCCAGTGGTTTTCAAGCACTTTTATTTGGCAGACCACCCGAGTTCGAATCCTAGGGGAGGTAGGGGGGCTAAAAAATTAATTTGGACTAAAAATTAAATTATGATCCAAGTATTAACCTAAAAATGACTAAGCACGCTCTCACTAACTCGCGAAGTAGCGGAAGAGAGCAGAATAAGTCATTGGCCGTCACATCCCAGTATGAAACTGAACTCATCACACATATAACAAAGCTGGGGCAACCCAATTTCCATGGAACATCAGAACATGAATGCATAAACTAATAGAGAAACTGAAGATCAAATTCAATAAAATCAGTCAATGATAACAACAACTACAGCTATAAATTAGAATCTGAGAATCAAAAGAACAAACCGCAATAGCAAGCAGTGATAATGGATAAATTGGTAGCAGCATAAGTAGCTGAAATATTAGCAAGCCCGTGAACTTTCCGATGCTTTGATACCAGCCCAGCTCCTCCACCAACAACCCCTGCCCATTAACCAAATTTGAATCTTATTCAAAACCCATAATTAAATGTAAATTATTCATTTCTTTTCGATTAAAAATATATATATACCTGCGAGAAGACTGGGAACGATGATGCGTTCTTTCCGGCCGTCAGATGATGATGCTGATACTGACGGGGAATCGCCCGAAGTCATTTGATTTGTTCTCTTGTTTATGTTTGTGTTTAGTTTGCGGTCTTTTTTAAGGTGTGTTTGGCAACAAGTTTATAAGTTGGGGGAATAAATGTCAGATAGAATGAAAAAATTAAGAGTAATGATACACTCACACATATTTTCACTTAAAATTTTACAAACTATCTCATTATAGCTACAGTTATTTACTGTAGATCACTGTAACTATAGTGACAGACTTTATAAAACTTTAAGCGAAAGTGTGTGTGAGTATATCATTTTTATAAAATTAAATTTGAAATTATAATTTTATCGACATTAATACTAATATTAATGTTAACGTTAAAGTATGTGTTTAGCAGAATATCGAAAACGTGTCAGTTACCTTCTATCAAACATGATGTTAATTCCTAAGGACGCAGTCCAATGATTTGAGTTTGAAATTATCACATGTTCAAATTTTAAGTGACACCCTTATAAAAGCTTGATATAATATCAAACCCATGAATACGAAAAATTATATTATGTTTCGGATGTATATGTCATCTCTCTCATAGCAGTTGGGTCCCACGTAATATTAATGAATAGGTGGGATTTCTTTGTTTTTCAAAAAAAAAATGTTAATGTCCGAACCAGAAGCAAAGTGAAGAAACAAGCAGTGCTAGGCCGAACCCGGGTCCATGATCAGTTACCGCCCAAACTTTATGGGCTCAAACCTGGCCCATATTCTCTTTCTGTTCTTAATTAATTTCGGAAAATCACTTTATTTAAGCATTTTTTTAAATGGTTTTTTAATATAATAAATAGGTGTAATATAGGAGTAATTTTTTGATATCGCTATTATATGAATGATATGGTACCACTAATCAAAATTATAAGATATTAAAAAATTGTGTTAAATAAAAAAAACTATTTATTTAATTGTTTTTTATTATTCAACACTCGTGGTAAAATTTTATTGAGTTATTTGCATAGTATAATTTCTACGTAGATGGACATTCACATTAGAGAAAAAAAAAATATCCGGTTGATAAAATCTCTGAACTTTTTCATTAATTTGTGAGACTGAAATTTTGCCATAGTACATCATATTGCAAGGTTGAGAGAGACTATTTTTAGGTAAATTTTTTGTAAATTAAAATGATTTCAGCCAAGTAACATGTCTATTACAGACATTCACTGAAAACCATAAAAAGCCAATATTACTTTTAACCAATAATATTAATCCACCTAGAGATACTCCGAGAATAGTCGACACTTAGTTCGAGTCTCAAAATTTAGTCTAAAATTAAGTTACAAATTTAAGAAAATTTTTAACTTTCAAGTGTTATATATATATATATATATATTCATTTATCGGGAATCTATGTCCTCGAAAACTTAGAGGAACTTAGGGCCGCCTCTGTCTCCATCCATTGTTTACTAAACTTTGCATGCAGAAATAGTATTCCTGAGAGGCAATTTGGTCTTTAAACATCAAGTTCCAGAACTATTTTTGTAGTACATGGATAGTAAATAATGAGTTGGAAATCAGTCTAATCCTCCATTATCAGAAAATTTTGGCACTGTAACTTAGCTTGATTTTGTTTTTCTAAGTAGATCCGGCCACGGAACCGAACCGGAACTGAATCAGATGGAATTCTTAAGATTACGGTTCCATCCGGTTCCGGTTTTGGAACCGGAACCGAACCGAATCCCTAAACGGTTCGGTTACGGTTTCACAAAATTTGAAATCGTAACCTTAAGGTTCGGTTCGGTTCCTGTTTTTTCCTTAGAAAATAGAGAATCGTACCAGAACCGAACCGAATTTTCCGGTTCAGTTCGGTTCGGCGGTTCCAAAAAACTGGAATCGTAACCGAACCAATTTTAAACCGATTCGGTTACGGTTCCAGCAACCGAGAACCGTAAAACCGAACCCGCCGTGGCCACCTCTACTTCTAAGAATGAAGATGATTCATAAATATAATTGTCTAGTAATTACCTCTCCATATCATTGAACCTGTAAATGTCTACTTGCAGGACAACATTGAGATCTCCAATGATGGAATTTAATTCTATTGTTTGGTTTGTACATGAGGAAATGAAATTACATGATTATTATGGCACAAATTTAGCGTTTGCACTAAATATCAATAAAGTAAATTTATTTTATAAAATAGTTAGACTATAAATTAAAACAATTTAGAAAACCGAATAACTAATAAATATTTTTTAATTACATTATCAAAATATTCTTATGATGTTAGCAAAACTCTAACCGAAATTTGATTCTAAATCAATTTCAAACAATCAAACAATAGAAAAGTCTTAGGAAATCAAATTCCTCTCCTTTCTCCTTCCTCACTACAACTAATAATATTAGTTTTAAATAAATTTATAATTAAGATATTACCGAATACAAATAATTTTATCGATGATATAAAAAATAACCAAGACAACATTTATATTGTTGTAATTAGTATCTCATACTAAATTGACAATTATTTATAATTTTAAAAATAATAATTTATTAAAAAAAAAATAAACATAAAATTAGTTAAATTTCATAAATATATGATTATACATGTTTTATATATAATTTTCATATTTTAGTAGTTAATAAACTAAATAAATTTTATTTTATTTTATTATTCATAATAAATTATTAAATAAAAAATATTACAAAATAAAAAATTGTAACATTAAAAAAATGCTAATAATTATAATTTTTTTAAAATAAAAAATAATTGGTATAAATAAGTATAAATAAATATTATAAAAATAATAGTTTAATAATATTTGTAAAATAAATCCTTAATATAAATAAAAAAAATAAAAATAATAGTTTTAGATAAGTATAAATAAATATTATTAAGACTAATTTATTAATACTTGTAAAAGAAATACTTATTATAAATAAAAAAATGTTAAAAAAATGTATAAATTGATATTATAAAAAAATAATTATAATTTTTTTTGAAAATAAATATTATAAAAGGAAAAAATTTGAAAATAATATTTTAAATGAAAAAATAAATTATTAAACATAATATAAATAAATTAAATATTATAAAACTTTAATAAAGATAATGTTAGAATTTTTATTTTCATTAAGAGATAAATTTAGATTGCATCTAGATTCCACTTTCTTCTCCCATAATGGAAAAGATAATTGAATTAAATTTATTTCATCTATGAGATGGAAGTAGACTGAAAGTCTAATTCATCTAATATTTGTGAGATATTGATAATGTAACTTTAAATATGCATAGGCTCGAACTCACATTCATGAATAGTTTTGGGCTATAAGCTTAAGCGGGTCTGGTGTCTTCGAAATCCAAGACGATTTTTATATTTTAAGATTTCTGACCATAACAAAAAGAAATCGAGACCCCGAACCATTAGTTATTTGTAGATAATAATTTTTTAAAAAAATCGGGAGATAGGTATGAGTAAACCTAAGAGAACTATAGTTGATATTCACTTCACCCCAAAACTTTAGTATTTAAAATTATGTGATTGGATATATTGATATTTTATTGTTCAATATTTAGTTTCACAAAACATTACGTACGTCCTGTAAAATTTTATGTTAAGATAACGTCAATTTGACCTAAAGTTTCATCATAACTAGTGGATTAACAATGATGAAAGGAATAAAACCCTAAAGCACATAAAATAATTTGAATTTTTCTCCCTTCATTTGGGTAAAAAATTTGTCTTATGACCATTTGATATGTTTATTATGATGTCCTCAAGAGACGTAATTTGGTGGTGTGAGATTTAGGGTCTGACTTTCAGGTCCTGCATTCGAATCCATAGAGTGCGTTTCTTGTAAGAGTCTGGAACAGCCGGAAATTTTACCTGCTCCGCTTAAATTTAGAAGAGGTGATTTGACGATGAAGTTTCCAACGATTAAAAAAAAAAATGTTTACTATGCGATCTTTCATCGTATTTATGTATACATGCGACTATATATATCCTGGCCTTGAATTAATGTCGTAGAGCTGGCATAGTTTGGCTCCTTGATTTTTTTTATCAAGCAAAACATACGGTATATTCCCAATTCAAAAACCAAAACCTGAGTTTTTATTATAAATATTTTAGTTCTTATGGTAAAATATAAGGTAGGGATAATAATTGGAACGTCCTGTCCTTATCTCGTCTCGTTCTGATTATGATTTCAGACGAAAAATTATCTCAAATATCGATCAGTTTTTTGAATTGGGATGAAAAATCGTTCCGAATTCTAAATTGAAATTCGATCGAGATTTGATATTTTTTTTAAGTTAAAATTCAAAAATTTAAATATGAGAGATGTTCGTTTAATTTTGAAACATAAAAAGATTTTAACTAAATTTTACCAAACATCATTGAGGGTTTTCCTTCATTTTCCCTTAAGATATTACTCTCAAGTAAATTGTATTCAAACTCATTTGAATATTATTAGGAGAGACTATCAAAGTCAAAGCTTTCTAAACTTGGTGTGTTATTATTTCATGATCAGCAAGATTGCCTTAATTTGAAGAATGAGACATAGTTTTTAACCAATTTAATCGAAAATGTTGAAAAATTATAAAATTGAGAAAGATAACTGAAATCTCTATTAAAAGAAGAAAAATTCGAGTCCGTCTATAAATAATATGATTTTCAAAAATAAAAAATCATCTATTTCCGTCCAAATCAGATCGGTTCGATAACGATAAACGATTAATCATCTCTTGCCCATAGAAAAGCATCATCAAAGATGTCCCCATGGGTTGTAATTTTACCCTAATGGGGACTAAAGATTATTCTAAACAAAGAAAAAGGAGTGGGACTAGTTTTTAAGTGGTCAAATCTTGGTTGTTGCTTTGAGTGAAAGGGAAAAAGTGGCTAAGTGACCTTTTCTTCTTGTCTGTTGGTTGAATGAAAATTAAAGATTAGCTTTTTTTTTTCTTTTTCTCTTCCAGATTCCAGTGCAAAAGCTGATGATGCTGAACAAATTCGTTGACGTGGGGGCATCTGTTGCAAATTGTCAATGGCTCATTTTGGTGCATGATTAATTGCGGGCCATTTCTAGGTATCATTTTTCACGAAGCTCTTTTGCTTTATATAATCTGCAGCTAGCTAGTTCTTGATCTTGACAATGAATCTCTAAACGAATTTCTAACGTATATGATCTCTACGGATAAAAGAGATAACCGCGAGTATTAACTTCTTTTTTTTTTCGATTTAGTGTCTTTAATTTTTGCCCAAATTTGATAATCCTAACTGATTGATTACGTGGAGTGTCCCGATACTAACCGTCGAATCATGATATGAATATCTAATATCGAAGGATTTATTGATGAGGAAACATGCTCTCATTTATCAAGATCTTATTTGATATTAGGTGTTGACGGACGATTTTCGTCCCATGGGTAGTTTCGAGATAACACATCTGAGACAACCTTCCGTCAACCTTGAATTTGTTTGGTTATGGGGAGACCAAAGGGAAATTTAGTGAAAGGTGAGAAAAGCGCACAAATTGACAAGAGAGTTTTAACCTGGTTCGGCGGAGCGAATCCAGCCTACGTCCACGGGCACAAAATTGTGGGGGTTGTTTTATTGCCTGAACTAACTCGGCCGACCTATTCTGAGTGAGGTCCGAATGAGGCCGAGCAGTTTAGAGAGTTTTACAAGTGGTGTTCTCTCTCTTTTTATTACAAGATTTGCTATCCCCTAACAAATGAATCTAACTTCCCTTTATATACTCGGGAATTACAACAATATTCCCCCAACTTTATGACGTTTCTCGCGCGGTCTTCGACTGATTGACATGTTCTCTGCCCCAAGACTATCTTCGCCGAAAGCAAACCTGCCGTCTGACAGCCTGTCACATCACTTTGTTTTCTCCACTGTCACACGCAACATATTGTAGCCAGCCTGTAAAGTGCTTTTGAATAATAACACGTTTTGGAGGAAAAATCCAACAATTCTGATCTTGCGTCGGTCTTCAAGAGGTCGGTCAAGTGATCTGCCGAGCTTCTCAAACTGTTACCGTCCTGACCTAAAATGTCCGAGCTCATCCGCTGGTTCCAGGGGATAGGGACAAATCAAACCGAGCTCCCGGTCAAATATGGCCAGCCTCGGCTCTGAAGTCGTCGGCCTCTGGAATCTGTGTCATGGCATATCATATGGTCAGTCATATTCGAAAATTGGACCCGAGCTCCATGCCAGGTCGAAGAGCAATATGTAAACTCCAAACATGGGTCCTCCGAATGAGGAAAATTCTAGGTATCATTTTGGTGCATGATTAATTGCGGGCCATTTCTAGGTATCATTTTTCACGAAGCTCGTTTGCTTTATAATCTGCAGCTAGCTTGTTCTTGATCTTGACAATGAATCTCTAAACGAATTTTTAACGTATATGATCTCTACAGATAAAAGATATATATTTTTGGCTTCTTTATTAACACGAGTATTAACTTTTTTCGATTTAGTGTCTTTAATTTTAGTTCAAATTTGATAATCCTAATCGATTAATTGTGTGAAGTGTACCGGTACTAACCGTCCAATCATGATGTGAATATCTAATATTGAAGGATTTATTGCTGAGGAAACAGGCTCTGATTTATCAAGATCTTATTTGATATTAGGTATATCATATGAATAATTTCTTTTTCTTTTTTAATATTACTGTTCAAATGTATTGACATTTTGATACTTATAAATCTACTGAGATTTGTCTATTGGCTCTCCTATGGCGTGGCCTAAACATTGAGGTCATAATATGCTAGATTTATTTTTAAATATTTGAAAAAAACTTTTCTAATACATGCACATGTGATGTTTCGAGATTGAATGTTACTATGTTTCTAGGTTATGAATGGTAATTTCGATTAAAATTCACGATAATTTTTTGTTCTCAATAAAAAAAAAATCAATTCAAGATTTAAAATCATCACGAATCTTAATTTTTTACTTAAAGATCTTGAATCCCAAATCATTCGGTTCAAGATTGACGATGATTTTTTATTTTAAATTCATAATCCAGACAAGATCAGAATTCTTATAAGAAATGGAAACAACTATAATTCTTAAATATAGCTATCTACTTAATGCCTCTCTAATCAAATGTAGGAGATTAGGGTCAATAGAAGCTTCAGTAACATGAGCTACCATAGATTCTCTTTGTCTATGGTAAAGTTTACTTTCTGAGTTCTAATTAACTTGGAAGAATGATGAAGAAGTTGATTCTTTTTTCTTTTTTTTTTGTCATGTTTATGCCAATCTTTCTCTAAGAGACCAGACAAATTGATTCATGGAAGATTTTACTGGTCAAGATGCTAAAGAAATATGCAAAATACCCATAAAGTATTTAACTAAATCCCAGAAAAAAATAAGTAAAATGGTAGATGAGAAGAGACACATGGGTCCATTTTTAGGTTAAAAGCTAGGGGACCAAAGCCAAAGGGGTGCATGCATAGAAAGCACTCGAATAGCTATAAATGCTTCCCCATGTGCAAAGGTGCAACCAATTTCTTCTAACCTCCAAACCTCCTTTCAATCAACTCATCTCCTACTCTCATATCTCAACCTTACTAATTAATTAGCGAGAGTAGAAAATCTCGAATTTCGATTGAAATTGAAGATTCTGTATTTTTTGGTATGAGATAAGATTAAACATTTCAATCGGAATTTGTGATGATTTTTTATTTTGAATTTTGATTATTATTTTTTTAAATTCTGAATCTTATTAATATTTGAAATCTCAAACCATTTGATTAAAGATTCAAGATGAAAAATATCCAATTAGAAAACCGATATGGGATTTAGGATAAGATCGGAATTAATAAATCCCAGATATTCTTATCTCTATATTGCTACCCACATATCTTTGTTTCAGTTTACATTTTTTTTTTAGGAATCGTTGGAAATTCCGCCGCCAAATCATCCCTTCCGGGTTTAAGCGGAGTAGGTAAAATCTCCGGTTGTTCCAGGCTCTTACAAGAAACGCACTCTCTGAATTCTAACCGAGGACCTTAAGGGAGATCATAAACCCTACACCAACATGTGACGTCTTACAAAAGGATATATACGATAATACTGCCACGCTAGCTATTGTATGTATTCTTATTAATTGCTTTGACTAATGCATTTTCCAATATATGCATTGAAGATTTGCCTATTGGTTAGGTAGTGTCCATTTCAATAGACTTTGTGTGTGTAGATTAAATTAAAGGTCAATTAAGATGGAAGTTGAACAACTTATTGCTAAACTCTAGTAACATTTTATGAACTATTAACATTTTATGAAGTTTTGATTTTAAAATTAAGCTAACATTGGTTAAATGTGATTAATTTTTTTCCCAAATAAGAAGCCAAAATAAAAAAGAAAAAAGAAAAGGCTGGTTCCTTTTTGATGAATGCCCGAGACACGTTTATAAGGGGCGTGATTTGGTGCTGCAAGGTTCAGGATCTCATCTTGAGGTTTTGAGTTCGAATAAGAATTTGAGACAGTCAGAGGTTTTACCTATTCTGCTTAAGCCCGGAAGGAGTGGTTTGGTGGCGGGATTTTCCAACGATTCCAAAAAATGAAAGAAAAAAAGGAATCATTTTTCCATACGTAGAAAATAATATTTTTATTGCATTTGTTTGCTGCATGTTACAAGTGATGGTGTGAACATGCAAAATTGTTAATCCAAAAGAACAGCCTGGGCCTGGCTTCAGATTCAGAAATTATTTTCTCATTTAAAATAAAAGATTGTCTTGATACAATATTAGGAGAATCACCTTTGTATCTCAAATCGTTTAGAAAGAATGTAAGTGATTAGCTTAAAAGATAACATCTTTAGACTAATAAAACATGTACAAAATTTTAAGGGGGCATGGACTGATCTTTTAAAGAGGACAATCCTTAGAATTTAGGGTTTCAGAGTTGGTCACCACTACAAGAAATGTTATTTTTAGTATCGAAAAATAATTCAACGTTAAAGAGATATTTTAGCATCGAAAATCAATATTCAACGCTAAAGTATCAGCTCTATTGCGTCGAAAAATATTTTAACGCAAATAATATATATTTAGCGTTGAAAAATATTTTAAGACGAAAAGATATGACATTAAGTGTCGAAACTACAAATTTTACCCTTTTATGTCGAAAATAACATATCAACGCTAAAAGTCATATATTTTTTTTATGAGAAACTAAAAAGTATATATTTAATAAAGAAAAAGTAATCACTTTACATTTATAGTTTCATTAATCTCATTAATTTAGCACTTTTGTAAAATAATAATTAAATTTATATTTTATATATTTTTATTTCTTATGTATGTGATAGTTGAATTTTGAAGGCCAAAAACTTAAAAGGGAATTCTAACAGTATACAATTTCGAAAATTTCAATCCTGCTTAAATTTCATATTTTGGCCATAATATTTTACTCCGATATCAGATTGAGGCGATTCTAATTCCAGATGAAAGAATACTCAAATATCTAAAACTTTGATATTTACAAGATTTTCTAATTCTGAATTTTTCAATTCCGAAATTGATGAAAATTCCAAATATGTTATATATAATTATTAAAGCGAAAAATATATATATATAACCAATCCACTTGAAAATTGCATTGTATTATTAAATGCAATCCAATTGTCATTAGTAGGAGATGTTGAGCACCTCTTGCTATAAATAGAGGTGCTCAACACCTCATTTTCTTCAGCTTCATTCATATGTTTCTCTTTGAAATTTTGTAAAGGATTCCAACTCTTATGTTTTTATTTTTTAAAATTTTTTTGTAATTCTTTTTCTTTCAGTAATAAAATTATGTGTGATTTTATTCAAACCTTGGTGAAGCTGTTAATATGAGAATATACATTAATCTAACTTATATTATAATATGTGAATTATAATCTAAAGACTAATATTTAATTTAAATCAATATTGATTATTGACAAATTTTGTTACCACTTATATGACTGATTTTATTTATTTGGCATAATTGAGTTCTTAACTATACTTATTATAGACAGATGTTATCACCGCCTTTATGGCTTGTTTTATATATTTTAGCATAATTAATTCCTGAAATAAATTAATTGGGTAATAATGATAACCTGTATATTATAAAAAATAAGATTTCTAAATTTGAAAGATTAAAACCCCAACATTTTATTTTATTATTACTGCTCAATTTAAAAATTATCAATCACTTCAAATAATTTAATCTTTTTATTTTCACTCAAATTTTTTATTTTATTTTACTAAATTTATTCTATTTGGATCGATCCCGGACTTATCAGGTTATTTTATTACTTCGACACTCTTATATTTGGAAGTAAAGAACCACTTTGTGAGTGTGTCCTTTTTGCATCGGTATTTTTTTTGACGCGAAAGGATTCTTACAACCTCTGAAGTCTGAACCACTGACAATTTCATTGCCCTTTAGCATAGAAAAAATTATTTGACGCTAAATGTGTAACATTTAACGTCAAATATTTCTATTTCGACACTTAAGGATTGTTATAACCCCAAAATCATCGACATTCTTCATTCTTCTTTCTCCTATTCTCTTTCTATTATTTCTCTTTTCTACAACTTTTTTCTCAAAACATTCCTACAAATCATCAAACAAAACTCCAATTTTTTAAAAGATAACTATTATTCCCACTTTTATTAAACCATAACTCTTTATTTTTCTTTATATTTGAATCACTCTCACTTAATTTAGGTTTAACCTCTCTCAAAAATTAAGGTTCTAATTATCGTTATTATATACATTGTGTTACTTAGTTAATTTGTTGTTAGTTGATTATGATGCATATATGTGAGATTAATTAGTTTGTTTTGTAATTAATTATGTCTATGCTTTAATTAATTAATTAATTAATCAATGGGAGATGTTGATGAGTTTAATATAATCTTTAATAATTATAATTTTATTATATAAAAATAAAGATATAATTTTTTATAATGTGTAATAATTATAAAAATAAATATAATGTCTAATAATTATATTTTTATATCTTTATTATTAAGAAATTAGGGTTCTAATAATTATAAAAATAAATATAATGTCTAATATTTATATTTTTATGTCTTTATTATTAAAAAAATTAAGGTTGTAATTATTTTTATTTATACATTGTGTTAGTTAGTTAATTTATTGTTAGTTGATTATGATGCATATATGTAAGACTAATTTTTTTAATTAATTAATTAATTATGTGTATGCTTAAATAAATAAATAATTAATTAATTGGTGATGTTGATGAGTTTAATATAATGTCTAATAATTATATTTTTACATATAGATATTTGGTTGAAATGGATGGAATTGGATGAAGTTTATGAGTTTATGGAATTAGCAAAGCAACACGTTGATGCAGAATGTCGTGTTCGATGTCCATGTATAAATTGTTTGAATAGGAAAAGGAAACAATTAGATGAAGTTTTCAATTATTTATACATGTTCGGAACATCACCAACTTAACATACGTGGATCTATCGTGGTGAGCAGTATAATTCTCAATCACTTTTTTTTATTAAGGTGAATGGAGTAGTAGTTATAATCAACCTGCAAACGAGGAGATAATTGATACTTTGTGTGACTTACAAGGTCCACAAGTTGATCATAGTGTTGGCGGTGACATACTAGTGCTAGATAAAATGATCAAAATTTGTTTAGTCAATTTCTTGATACCATTTGAAGGTGCTGAGATATCGATCTTGAATTTCATTGTAAAACTATTACACATTAAAATGATGAACATAATGACCAACAAAAGTAATGATATGATGCTAGACTTACTTGGCCAAATGTTATCGGTTGGCAGCGAATTGTCTAAGTCGTATTACGAGGCAAAGAAAATATTACGGGAATGAGGTATGAATCCATTGATGCTTGTAAGTATGATTGTGTATTATTCTGTACCGAGTATGAATCACTTGAATATTGTCAGATCCGTGATGAAAATCGATAAAAAAATCTGTGGTCTTAGGAAGAAAGTGTCTCATATGATATTACAATATTTCTCTTTAATGTCCAGGCTGCAGAGGTTGTTTATGTCACGACACACAACGCCTGACATGAGGTGGCATCATGAAAAGAGGGTCAGTGTTGAGGGCATACTTAGACATCCTTGGGATGAAACCGAGTAGAGAAATTCGATGATATGTACCCCCGTTTCGCCGATGACCCCCATAATGTTAGGTTAGGCATCGTCTTCGATGGTTTTAACTAGGGGTGATCATGGTTTCAGGTCAAACTGCAACCCGATCCGAACAGCATCAACCCGAACCGCACCGTGCGGTTTGAAAAAAAATAATAATAATTTCGGGTCAATCGGAACCGAACCGCAAATTTCGGGTCGGTATGCAGTTTTGACCCAACTGCGAGCCGAACCGCCCAAAACCGTAAATTTTGACTCAAACCGCAACCCGAACCGCCGATCCGCGTTCAAATTAGAATTATTTTATATTTTTCTTCTTCTTTAATCATGAAATTTAAGATACTTAATGATCATATGACAATATGTAATGTATAAATGAAAATTATGTATTTTTTCTTATCAATTATTATGTGAAAACACATAAAATTTCCTTAAAAAATTTTATAATCCAAACCGCCGACCCGAACCGCCCAAACCGCTAAACAGCCAACCCGAATCGTCGCGATTTTCCTTATCAAATTTACAATTTTGGTTTCTAATTTCCCAAACCGCCAACCCGCGCGGTTTGAAGTGAAAAACGAAAAAACCGACCCGAACCGCACCGCGAACACCCCTAATTTTAACCAATTTGAGAATATGTACAATTCTTACATTTTCAACGCAATAGAGCTGATACTTTAACGTCGAATATTGATTTTCAACGTTAAAATATCTCTTTAGCGTCAAATTATTTTATAATAAGTGTCGATATTTTGTCAATAATTTCACAAATTTTTATAGTGTGAAAAAGAAACATCTTACCGGTTGGTCATTCTTAGTAAATGAGACGTTTTTTCATTAACTTTGCAATCAGCATATATACACGATGTGAAAATAATGAATTAATTAATTAATTAATTACAATTAGCCATGATGATGACAAATGATAAAGAATGAAAGAAAAGCACATTTGGTGGTTATTCATAGACAAGAAAAAAAGCTTCCAAAACCAAAAGTGTTTTTTTTTTGTTTCCTTTTATTTTTTTCCCTTTTCCTTTTTCTTTTAATACTCGATTTCTATCGAGTAATTCTTTGATATCTCGTTATATTAATGACGTGATATTATCAACTAATCATATGAATGACGTGATACCAACAACATTACATAATAAAAAGTTTCCTCGCTCTCAGTCTCATAATTCCTTTATTCACGCCGCTGTTTGCTTCCAATCTCACACTTTTCTCTCCCATTCATTTGCTTAAAACAAAACAAAACAGAAGACTTAAAACTCATTTTCTTTTTTCTATCACCATCATCTAAAATTCTTCTCTCATTTTCCCAAGAGGAGAAAGAAAATATGTCAGAATTTTCTCTCCCACCAAACACAACCAAAGCAAACTTCCTCAGTCTTCTACTCTCTGACTTCTTCTTCTTCTTCTGTTCTTTCATAATCTCTCACCCTCTTTACTTCTCTTACTTCATTTTCTTCTCACCTTACATCATCAAGATTCTCTCATTCCTTTCTCCTCTCTTCATCACAACTTCCCTTTTGCTTCTTTCTCTTTTCACCACCTTTCTACGCTCTAATAATAATAATAATGCAGGTGATGCAAATTATGGGCAGCCGCAGTTGCTAGTCTTTGAGGATCTTGAAGCGTATTATAAAATTGTGTTTGATACTTCTAGTAGTTTCGAGAACATTCAAGAAGATGAAGTTTCAGAAGAAGAAGAAAAAGAAAAAGAAGGGCTAATATCAACTTCAGAAGCCCCAGTTGACAAGCACATGTGTCATGAAAGTAATCAGTTGATTGTGGAGGTAAAAAAATTCAAAATAACTTTCAAAATTAGTTTTAATTCGATCTTAACATCCAAAAATTATATAGTTTTGGAGATAGTTTTGTGGTCATTTTGTAAATATATTATTTTCCAAAAAGATTAGTTGATGGTTTTATTTTAGTTTATTTACATTTTAAAATAATAATTAGCTAAAGTGTATAGTAAAATAATATTTTATTTTTAACCCGTCAAGATCTTATCTAATGGTCAACTAACGGAAAAATAATAAAATGTTAGAATTTATATAATTTTAATAGTAAAATATTCATAAGTTTAGTAGTAAAAAATAATATTTCAAAATTTGCGATATCCCATTGTTAATTTTCGGTAAATTTAGTAGTAAAATGTAAATAATAATCATTTTGTTTATGTGTCATGCAAAAAGGGTGACAAAGAAGTGAAGCCATTAAGGGTTGATGAGTTGAAAAAAGTTGAAGAAACATCCAATAAGGCTATGGAGAAAGTGAGAGTGGAATCTCAACAAAGATTTGATGCTGGTGAAGATGATGATGATGTTGATGAGCATCAATGGAGTAATGAAAAAGATGTGGGATTATGTAAAACGCAGAGTTTTGGGTCGAGTCTGGGGAGTTATGGGTCAATGAGGAAAGAAAAGGAATGGAGAAGGACATTGGCATGCAAGCTTTTTGAGGAAAGACACAATAATAATAATAATAATAATAATGTTGAAGGAAGTGATGAAGGGATGGATATGCTTTGGGAGACATATGAGACTGACTCAAATAAGAAGCAGAAACAGAAGCAACAGAAGCAGCAGCAACTTGCTAAGAGTAAAACAAAGAAAGGAAACAAATGGAGCAAATATAAGCATCATGATGATGATGATGATGATGATGGTGATCATGAGGGGGAGGAGATTGATGATGATGATGATGATGATGGTGATGATGGGAAGCTTTGTTGCTTACAGGCTTTGAAATTTTCAGCTGGGAAAATGAATTTGGGAATGGGAAGGCCTAATCTTGTGAAATTTTCTAAGGCTTTCAAAGGGATTGGATGGTTGCATAGTATGACCAAACATGGCAAGAAGATTTACCATTGAATTTTTTAGATTTTTTTTTTTTTTTTTTTTTTTTTTTTTTTTTTTTTTTTTTATGTTTTAATTGGATGATATGAAAGTAAATATGTTTTTAAATTTCACTTACTAATGTAATGTATTATAGCTTCTTCTTTGTTCTGCTCTTTTTAACTTTCATTTCATCTCCAGACTCCATAAGCAAGTGCTTGCTAGAATAGCTTACTTAGTGTTTTATAAGGAATAATGATACTTTTTCCTATTTTTGTGAGTGGGTGTGTTTTTAATCGTTATTAAAGACGCAAGGCGCAATAAGACGTAAAGGGTCATTGGGTTTATACACAATGGATAAGGCATGAGACACACGTTTGGTGAAGGGGAGACACAAATTATTAAAAGGATTATAAGTATATTCAGTCAATTAAAACAAATAGAAACTATATTTACGATGTCTGATGGTAAATTCAAGTCAAGTCGGTAAATTCGAGTCGTATCAATCAATTCAGGTAAAATTTATTCTCACCTATATTTACGGTGTCTAGTGCGCACAATCGCAATGACCTGCGCCTCTTTGTGAAGCGCTGAAGCGCACCTTTGATAACTATGTTAGCTACATTAGACATACCATCTATTGAGTTACTGAAAAAAAAAAATTAAGTGCCTCTCGTATTAATTAGTATGATAAATGTGAATGTCAATGGTAAAATTTAATATTAAAACAAAAGGTCTGTAATTCATACCCAACTCGCGAAAATTAAGTTGCTTTAATCGTGAATACATTTTGCTACAGAATTTGAGTAATATTAGGTCCATGAGATATGTCACATGCGTCTCCAAGGGGCGTGGTTTCGTGGTACAAAATTTAGAATTTAGTTTACAGATCTTGAGTTCGAATTCATGAGATGTTTTTCTTGTAAAAGTCTAGGACAGTCGGGGATTTTACTTACTTCGCTTAAACCCGGATCGGGTGGTTTGACGGCGGAGCTTTCATAAAAATATATACAAAGATTTAAAGCGGCCCGAGGCCGATGTTACGTACCTTTACCAGAAAAGAAATTTGTAAAAATCGCTCAGAGTTGTCTTAGTTTTTATATGAAAAAGAAATTTCAAGATCGAGAGTTCTGGGACCTCCCCGACTCACCACTAGTATGGTGCGATATGAACGGTTATTGAGGGAGGAAGAACAAATGAGGAACGCTAGTAAGAGAACTTATTACAGGAATACAAACTATGAAATAGGCGAAATGAATGTTGAATCGGCTGACTTATGCCTAGCCGAATTAATTAAAGGGAAGCCATACATCTGCAGGACGTGGGTTGAACCACGTGCTGAAATAGAAAATGACAAAAAAGCATGAATTTTTCTTTTGATATCACTAAAGTTGACGTTATATTCGATCAATTATATAAGGATAAGCAAATTAAGTTGAGCGATCGCCACATATTGCCAAGTCCCGAGCAAGTCAATGGCAAAAAAATATTGTAAATGGCATAATGTATGGTCTCATTCAACTGACAGTTGTCTTGCTTTTCGGAATGTGTTGCAGGACGCCATAGAATCTGGATGAATAACGTTTGAGAAAAAATGGCAGTGGAACACAACCCATTTCCGAAATCATTGGAAATGAATATGATCAATTCTGGCCTTACTAAGATGAATTTGCCAAAATTCAAGCTGGTTCTGGATGAAGATCAGAACGATCATCGCCCCAGTGCCCTTGAAAGAATTGAAACACACCAAGAAGAAAGGTTCCACAAAATTTATGTGCGCGTTTCCAGAATAATATATAATGGATGAACGAGCTGGAAGAGACCTGTGAAAGGAAGCCGCTGAAAAGGGAGCCAGTAGCATGGCAGCCAAGAACCTTCGATGAAGAGCCGCCCATTGTTATTCAGTTTGGAAGTATGCCACCAGTTGTGGCTAATCATTACATGTTATCTGAAAATTTCAGGTGAGATAATAACGGGAACCCTGGAAGGAGTGAAGATGTTTATGACGCGGATGAAGAATTGACAGATGTAGATGAAGAAATAGATATAAGAACCGAGGTACGAAGAAGGGGGACAACACAGAATCGGCTCCTCAGAGAATTATACGAAGCTGAAAACCCAGTCGATGGGACACTGGGAGAAGACTTGGGGCGATTCCTATATCTCGTGCTATACGGAAAGCCCAAAATAAGACGGATCGTAACCAGAGCAGAGAAACAAAGGATATTTGTCAGCAACACTTCCCACAACGAATCAATCGCGCTGCCACCTTCCAGATGGGACAAAGAGGAAAGTCTACCTTAAGATGAACAAGTAATGGAAATGGGAATATCAGGGAAAGTCATGTTTCCAAAACCACTACCGCAAATGACAAAGCATCTCCGACCGTTGTATGTACAAGCGAAGGTAAATGAAAAACATATCACCAAGGTCCTAATCGACAACGGAGCGGCCATTAACGTTATTCCAGTCAGGATGCTGGGACGATTGGCGAAGTCAGAGGACGATCTCATCCCTATAGAAATAGTACTCATGAGCTTCAATGGGGGAGCGACAATAGCTAAATGAGTCGTCCCATTAGACTTACAAGTGGGGAGTACCATTAAGACAATAATATTTTTTGTTATAGACGGACCAACCATGTATAACATGCTCTTGGGATGAGATTGGTTCCACGGTAGCCGTGTATCCATTCGTCTCTCCATCAATGTCTGGTTTTTTGGAATCAGAAGGATGAAGTGGAAGTAGTACACATCGATAATAGACTTTTTGCAGCAGAAACAAATTCAGCCGAATATTACATGTATGAAGGAAATTACGGACCGGCCATAGTAGTAAATGAAATGGGGAATCCGTCCATAATGGCCCAAAATGACGAGCCATACACCGCAGAGTTGTTAAGTGATTTATTCGAGCAAACAAAGCCAACTATAGTGGTCTTTGAAGGGTTAGCAGTCGGCCATGAAACAAACAATTCAAATGAAGAGCAAGCAGACTGAAGAACAGGCCGCACTCGCGGCCGCCAGAGCCAACTTAATGGCTTATGTGACGGAACGGGAAACAAAAGCCGACGGCCAGGCTGTTATTTCGACTTTAAGGTGGGAATTAATAACGCATCAGACAGAAGATGGAATAAGAGAGGCATGCATGGTGGATTGTTTGAAGGAAGGAAGTGAGTGGGACGAACGACCAAATGAGGAAGAAGAATATGCTTTGAATGGACGTCATAAGGCAGACATTACAAGGGTGCATGATGTTTTAGAAAAAGTGGACCTGGGAGAAGAGAACAACAAGCACAATACTTATATTAGTAAGAAACTAAAGCTTTCTCGTCCTTACTAAGGCTAAAAGAAAAATATGAATTCGTCTGGACTGGAGAGCATCAAAAAGCCTTCGAGAACCTGAAGAACTATTTATCAAAGCCGTCGGTGATGGTACCCTATATGCCAGGACGGCCAATGAAGCTCCACGTATCCGCTGAAGAGCAATCCATAGCTGGAATGATCACACAGGATGATAATACGGGTGTGGAAAGAGCTATTTATTATCTCATCATAAAATTATTGAAATATGAATGTAATTACTCTCCAATAGAGAAATTGTGTTTGGCTTTATATTTCACATGTACTAAATTACGCGTCTACCTTAGGCCGACCATTATGTATCTAATTACAAAAATCAATATAGTGAAATACACATTTTCTCGTCCCATTTTGCATCAAAGAGTAGGATTTTGGTCTCTATCATTGTCAGAATTTGACTTATGGCATGAACCCAAAGGGCCGTAAAAAATCAGGCCCTTTGTGGATTTTTTAGCTGATCACCCATGTTTAAGCACCACCAAAGAAATGAGAATGGAAATAGGCGAGTGCAGCTTAAAACCATGGACGGTGTATTTTGATGGGTCTAGTACAATAAAATGAGCAGGAATGAGAATAATCTTTGTCAGTCCGTTGGGAGAATCATTTTGTTTCATTGTCAAGTTAGACGAATGTTGCACCAATAATCAGGCCGAATACGAGGATTTAATATTTGGGTTAGAGATCCTCCTTGATATGAGAGTAAAAAATATGTCCATTAAAGGAGATTCGCAACTAGTGATCCAACAAGTGACAGAGGTCTTTAAATGCCAGAGCTCATCGGTCATGGCACTGTTAGAAGTAGCTAAAGAACTGCTAGATCAATTTGACTTCGTAGAATTGGAGCACGTCTCAATGACGAAGAATGATATGGCTAATAAACAGACAAATATGGATGGCATATACTGGAGAGAGAAGGCGAAACCATCTCTGGTAAGGCGGATGAATGAAATGGACGTTATGGTCATCGAAAATCAGGATGGAGATCAAAATGAGGATGACGGGAGACAATATATTAGAGACTTCTTAAAGAAACCAGTAAATGGAAAAAGTCGAAAGTTAAAATTAAAAGCCTTAAACTTTGTGGTATCGGGAGATGTATTGTATAAAAAACGTCAAGATGGTTTGTTGTTAAAATGTGTATGACCTTCAGAAGCCAAAACCATTATGGCCGAGGTGCATGAAAGGGTCTGCAGGGCTCACCAGGCCGGAGTAAAGATGAGATGGTTAATCATAAGGAGCAGATACTATTGGCCCAAATGGGATAATCATGCATACTATACACTAAAAGATGCGTAGCTTGCCAGAAACACGGACATGTTCAAATAGCGCCAGCAACAGAAATGGTCCTCGTCATTAAGCCATGGCCATTCATGGGATGGGCGATCGATTTGATAGGGAAAATCTACCCCGCATCTAGCAAAAGACATATCTTCATCATCGTTGCCACAGATTTCTTTACCAAGTGGGTGGAAGAAATCCCGGTGATAGAAATTTCCCAAGAACAAGTCATCAAGTTTATAAAACAGTATATCATCCATCGATTCGGTATTCCTCAGACACTAATGGTAGATCGTGGCACTTATCTGAATGGCGAAAAAGTCATGTGTTTCCTGAAGGAATATGAGATCCAGTTAATAAACACTACTTTATATTACCCTCAGTCAAACGGTCAGGCAGAATCATCCAATAAGATCATTAAATGGCTGATTCAGAAAATGATAACGGACAATATCAGATAATGGGACGAATGCTTAAGTCAAGCTTTATAGGTATATAGGACGTCACCCCGAACAAGTATCTCGATCACGTCGTTCCAACTAGTATATGGTCAGGAGGCCGTATTACCGATCGAAGTCAATATTAAATCCACAATGGTGGAGTTGCAAAAGGAATTGACGAAAGAAAACTACATTGAAGCAATTATCCAAAATATATTAGAGTTTGATGACATTAAATGCGATGTCATTAACCGTTTGGAAGCACAAGGCTAAAGAGTACAACCGGAAAATCATGGCCAAATCATTCAGGAAAATGGAGTTAGTATGGAAAATCATACCATTGGGTACCAAGAACCCTGCATATGGCAAGTGGTCGCCTAATTGGGAAGGCTCATTCGAGGTGGAGAATGTATTGCCAAATGAGGCTTATCATTTAAGGAGTTTGAATGGAGAAACGCATATCAGAGCGATAAACGGCAAGTACTTGAAAAAATATATGCCTTCGTTATGGGAGCATGAGAATGTAATGTACTCCAGGTAAAGAATAAGAATGAGGAGAAACAAATAAAGTAAATAAATAAATAATGTGACTTCATTGATTACGAACGACGACGTCCCAAAAGTTACAAACAATGGACGATGCAACGTCCTAACAGTGCATAAATACATGATCAGACATTGGTCGAGGGCTGTCGAAAATTCTCGATTGAGTCCTTCATAGCCGAGAACATTTCCCTCAACGGATGCCACTCATTCTGCATCTTCAAATCAGACGCCGCCAGATCGGTCAAGCTTCTCTCAAAATCAACTTGGACTAAATCTTTGTATTCTGCCAGGAAAGTGTTCATCTCCATTAATTGAGAGGCAATGATTTTTCTCTTGGCCTCTTTCCTCGTGCGACTCTCCTCAATAAGGCGCTGGATCTCCAGTAATTGTCACCATTTCATCCATAGCTTCCAGTATAGTCTGGCGGAAAGTGTTGAGGGAATCACAGAGTCTTTCTTTCTTTGCCATGGAAGAACGAAGCCCGACCTTCTGACTGTATATGTTTCGGTAACGAAGAATAAGGGACGCTACGTCGCTCTGTAAATCTTGGAAAAATAGTCGATTTTCCACTGGTATAGACAAAACAGAAAGAGCCAACAGTCGGGCTAGCTCTGAGGAAATCTTTTCTAATTTGAGCATGTTTTCTGGCATAGCGGCATGACCGATCTCCAATTTAGTAAGGGAGGCATATTGACCAACGACCTCCCGAAGAGCCTCTAAGTCTTTAGTTGCTCGGGCTGAAGACGAGGAAGGCTAGACGGAGTAGAGGCTAGCTGATCAAGATCGTCCAGAATATCTTGGACCGACTGCATTAACGGATCGGGCACCTATGTGCGAAAAAGGAATTAGCAAATAAGAACCAAAATGATGGTAAAAAATGAAGAGGAGAGGGAAAGACTTACAACCCCCAGTATAAAATTGGAACTGGATGGCTCATTCGCGGTTACCATATGGATATCACCAAGTGGCGATGTAGGTTATCGTCTATGAGATGGAGGAGGAGGAACGAGGGACGCCGCCCGATGAGATGATGGCAAAGAAACTGTGGATAATGGTCGTTCGGGAGAAGGAGACCGTTGCATCGGAGGAATGCGAGACGCCGCTCGAAGAGATGGTGGCAAACAAACTGGAGATAATGGCCGTTCGGGAGAAGAAGACCGTTACATCGGAGGAATGAGGGACACCGCCCGAAGAGGTGTTGTTTGTTCGGGAGAAAGAGATCGTTGCATAAAATGATCAAAATGGGAAGAACTCGGCATGCCTGACGGCTGGGTCTCTGTAGAAGAATCAGAATCGGAAGTGTCAGTAACATAAATAACCTTCATATCATCATAAATGCGATGGATAACATCAGTTTTTATAAATGGACAGAGCCTCTTCCAATAATTCCAATTCGGCCAGGCTAAATAGACCGTCTATGTCTCTATAACTTCTCTTAATTCTCGCAGCAGCCCACCTACGTATTAAGGGAAAAACCCGCTCAAAATGAAGCCAAAGAGGCTCGTTATCCGGCCGATGAGCCTCGATATCCTGCTGAGGAGGCTCGTCATCTAGTCTCTGGACAATTGGGATAGGATTGTCCAATGGATGATATCCGAATAATGGATGGTATATTGGGATTTCCTCTATGAGCGGACGCCTACTGCCCAATACTATACTTGACCTCATACCTTGGGGATCGGCCCTGCTCGAATAGATTGCATCAGTCGCTTCACCATCTTCTGGTGGGTGTTGAATGATTGGGGTTTCGGCCGCTACACCCTCATCTGATGGAAGTTGAACGACTGGGGTTTCGGCAGCTTCAACCTCCCCGAATGTATGTTAGACGGTTGAAGTTTCAGGCCCCGGAGCTTGGGCTAGTTCAGGCATGTCGGGCGATAATTCTGTCCTGGACGTTTGTACGAGAAACGATATAAAAAAAAGTGGAGATAGAGGAACAAAAGGAGTAAGATTGTACCTTAGCCCGATGAAGTATCAGAGGCTCATCCGAATCAGAGCTATGAGTCGGTGAAGAATGTTTTCGTTTAACTTGTTTGAAGTTTGCTCTCTTCGGCCCAGCTTTCTCAACAGGCTTCTTTGGCCCAGCTGTCTCCGAAGGCTTTGAGGAAAAAGAAAGGCCGGAAAAAACCAAATAGGAAGGCAATGAAAAGAGTCTTTCATGACTGGACGGCCAAAAACGATCAGAGAGATGGTGGACAGATGTACAATGGGAGAAAGAAGTACAAGAAAAAAGAAGATAGCAAAGATCAAGCCTCAGATAAACATTGATCAATGTCTGAGAGCGAAAGAACCTCGAAACGTTCTGATGGGGTGGAACGAGAATAAAACAACGGAAGGGGACACCCTTGAACAAGACCGAATTGACGGGCGGAGAAGTTGGGAGAATATACCTCCACCCCAGCTTTGCCATTGGCTCCAGTAAAAATGTCGTGAATCAGATCGCGGGTGCATAAAAACTTGCGCGATATGCGATTGACCGATTCATCCCCATATAACTCGGGAAGCTCGTGAACGAAAGAAGGGTTGTCACCCAATGAGAAAGGAAAGAAAGATGGGACTCGAGAAATGGTGTAAAACTATTCAAAAATAGAGCGATGAATGATGGAAGTTTTCCCTAGTTGGGCAAACAAAAGGCATGCACAAGAATACGAGCGATTTGACTCAATAGAACTAAAGACCGGAAAGTAGGCTCTAAGCCAAAGTTGGACAAGCCAAAGTGGGCCGGAAGCGATCGGCGAAGCACCAGACCGTAGCTGTTTCTGGAGAACGGTCATGCTCCAATAAATGGTGGCCAACAAAAAGGAACACAAATCCAAACGCCGGCCGTTGGCAGTGTCTGACGAAATAGGAAGATAACCCGCCACAGGTTTCTGACTGGGAGTGCAAATGATATATTTTCAAAGCCAATAATAAATGAATGCGGTGCGTTCCAACACCGAAACTGGACCAGCTGACTCAGAAAATGCACGATAAAAAGCGGAATATGAGGAGAATGACGAAGTGTCCATTGAAGAAGAAGGAAAACGATAGGTAGTGCGAGCAGAAATGGTCGCACCCAAAGGAGCTAGCCCAATTAAAGCACTGATGTCACGAATGGTGATGGTAAAAAGACCATAAGGAAAAGGGAAAATGTTGTAATCAGAGGACCAGAAAAGCAGTGATGTGGGGAATAGATTTCGGTCGAAATGAGGCAGTGCCAATGAAAGCTCTATAAGAGAAAGCAAGCCATTTTCTTCAAGAAAAGTACATGTGTCTGTGTGCAACCTTATACGCTGAAACCAGGTTTCAAAAGAAGAGTCAGGTTTAGGCCAAGTACGGATGGGGTTAGATTGGGTAAGCGGAGAAACATTCAAAGGTTCTGAAAATGGATGGTTGGAAATGGAAGGAAACAAGTGAGCTAAAGGGACTGTGGCAATGGTTGTATCATTAAGAAAGATGGGGCCCAGGGAGTGTTAGGTTTTATCTAGGTCCCAAGATCATACAAGCAATGAAATCATGTGTGAATACATCAACGGAGGTAGCGGAATACTCACATCGATCGGTTGAGAGACGCGGCAAGCAACAAAATTCAAAATTCCTCACTGCCAAGGGCGTGAACTGCAGTGAATGTACTCACTGTTTTGGCTTCAAATTTGGTCCTTCGTCAAGCTCCAAGCTTCGTCGAACGGATCCCGCCTCATGGGTGAACCTCCCTAACACATTCGCAAGTCTCGTAAGTGTGCTAGCACTTGTGTTTTTGCAACAAAAACCACTCATTGCTTCCCTATAGGTCACGGCAGTGAGCTGAAAGTGGAAGAAGAAAGAGGGCCCTTTTGGGCGTGAGTTGTGAGAGAGAAATGGAGGAGAGAAATTGTGTATTAAGTTAGTAAAGCATTTCCAAAATGCCTTATATATTTTTCATAAAAATATATTAAACATTTACCAAACAATTAATTAAAATCAATTGGTAAATACTTTCCACCAACTTACACTATTTCACCTAAAACCATCAACTATTCATTTCACTTTATTAAAGTGACATGTAGTCTTTCAATCAATCAATCACATCAATCAATCAATATCTCAAAGTGACTTTTGATTTGACGCTTGATGTGACGAATGATTTGACGCTTGATGTGACTTGCGTCAACGCACTCGAATTCGAAATACGAATGCGTTCGCAATCACACTCGGACTCGGGTTCGCTAATTCCCAATTAGCGAGTTTTCCGTTGCGTGGTAATTAAATGATTACGCCTAGCGAATTCACTATTTACGTCGCTAACGAATTAATTCTAAATTAATTCGTTCGCCCGAATTAAAATCTAATTTTAATTCCGCGTCGAAATCTAATTTCGTTTAATATATCGAATATATTAATTTACCGATTAATTCCAAATTAATCATTCTCTCTCTTTAGACGATATTTTATCCCATAAAAATATCTCCGTAATTAATCCTAGATTAATTTTCTCTTTCTTCTATATAATCTCAGATTATTAATGAGTGCGAGTTATGCGTCATCGGTGCATTATCAGGAAGCGACCCATGAGATCCCCGGATACGTTGGAAGTAAATACGGTCGTCGGAGTATCCGAATCACGTGCGTACCAAGTACTATGTTCTACCGATTTACGAGACAAGATCGGCTTCTAGCAAAGCACGAAGTCTACCCAATTCTCCGGTCATATTCATCTAAGAATATTTAAGATCTATATCAAGCGTAGTATACCAAGTATTGTGTATATCGGCCCAGTATCGGATAGTCACGTGCTAGGGCTGGGGCTGGATAAGTGTCTGCCCCGTCCGAAGCACATGTCGGATGTCTGGTAACTAGTCTCTATAATCGGATATACATGACCTTGTCATAATATCCCGATGGCCGACCAGCACTTAAGAGCACTAATACCGTATCCTGTGTGACATCATCTCCACTATGACTGGAGTGATACTTCCGTCTTGACATCACACCCAGTACTCTACGATTCTCAATATACCCAGCATTGGCGTACACAGAACCGGTTAAAGTCCTGGACGACCTCAACTAAAGCATTTTGATTGTCGTAAGCATTAGCGGTGCAAGTCTCAGGTTAAGACCATACACACCTTCCCTGATGTCGGACTCTCATAGACACATAGTCATAATACCAATGGGATTCCGAGGGGTCTATCCAGAGCGAAGCTGTTTCCCGTACCATCGGTGAAACAAAACCTCCTATCGCACTTGCATGAGTATCTAATACCCAAATATATGAGAACTATGTGTTGTGCCCTCACAACGCGCACAAGTGCAATACTAGCCTATTCCGCATTATCGATGTCCAGTCTCGATAATACTACGACTATGGATATTTAATGATTAATCCTTCGTGGACTGATACTGTCTCATATCATCTCAATCCAGGAACTAATCATGTGGACCTCTCTTCATTTATATATCTAAGGTGATCTAATCACAAATGATGAGAGTGCAATTTCCTTGTCACATAGTTAATTTGTACAACAACACTATGATCTGTACTATGGGTCATATTATCCAACAATCTCCCACTTGGCACATAGCCAGTCACTCAAGTGTCGTACACCCGAACTATGTACGGTTCGCTCAAATTGCTGAGAAAAGGTTTTCGTCAGCGGATTTGCATGATTATCGTCTGACGCGATTTATACGATCATCACATCGCCACGATGTATGATCCGAACGAATCAGATGATATAGAAGTATATATCTGGATCGTCGATGAGACCTTTAATTCTTTAGCCTTGTGCTGACGCCTAGCTCAGCTGCTAACAGAACTATATCTAATCTAATTAGATTTATTATCGACCCAAATGGCTTCTATTGTTGCCTCAGCCGCAGCAATAATCCGCATTTGTTGTTTATTCGGCAACAGTATCTTGCTCGGAAGATTTCCAGCTCACTGTCCCGTTTTTCAAACTTTATAGTACCGTAGTATTAAACTGTTTGGAAACTTACAGCAGTGATCCCAGTCACTTCAAGTTCTCCTTCTCCATAGTTTTAGACAACATCTTTAGTTCTCTAAGATACTAATAGATGTCCTTAACATCAATCCAGTGACTATCACTTGGATTGTCCTGATTGTGACTCCATATGCTTAAAGCGTATGAGACACCAGGTTACGTCCATTATTCAATGTACAATTTCTCAGAGAGTGTTAACAACTCCAAATCTAGCCCAGTAGATCTTTATTCCTTGAATAAAGGTTGTTACTCCCCAGAATTCTACGGAGAATTTCTATGAAAGCCAAACTTTCACCAATTGCTTTATGGGAATTTCACTGTCAGTGCTCTCCCACTAACCTCCTTATATACACAAGAATCATTTCGTTTTGAATTAAATCATAAACCATTATGATTATTTCAAAACGACAGTTCCAAGAACCTTATGCTTGCTTCAATCCAAACATGGATCGAATAACCCGCAAACCTTGTTTGTCGGTTATACAAAATCGTCAGGATGTTGTAAGCATCCTCCAAGAGGTTTCCTTTTCAGGAAAGCGATTTTGATCTACAACTGACACATTTCATAAATGAAATATGCAGTATCAACAAGCATCATCAAAATGGATTTACTATGGCAACAGATAAAAGGTTGAACCGTTATTAACACAATGTTGATAACGATACCTTTCCGTCACAAGCCTAGCTTTGTACGTTGGTTTGTTGCCATCCATGTATGTCTTCCTTGAAGACGATTACAGTACCAATAGGCATAATGCCTTGCGGTACATCAACTAGTATCCAAACATAGTTGTTATATATGGAATCCATTTCGGACTCATGGCACTTTGCCATAATAGGGAGTCGATACCTCGTATCATTTCCTCAAAACGTAGTCGGTTGGTATACCTCCACAAGATTAATATCTTTATGAGGTTACATCAGAAACCCATACCCTAGGTTGTTTTCTGACTCTCTCCGATCTGCGCGGTTCTTGTGTATTCGAAGATTAATGGTTTAGTTTCATCCTTGATGAACTATTTGTGTTCCTTTAAAGACTTCGTGCCTTGAATAGTATTACTCTGATTTTCATCGAGTATCACTATCCTCCCACTGACCACTGCATATCGGTATTCCTCTCAGGAAAACCGCATGGTGAGCAACAATTATATTGTTCTCATGTGAGATATTTAAGTACTATACTTATGGTTTTCCCTAGGATAACCTATAATTGGCACTTATCCAATTTTGGGTTCTAGTTTGGTATCATCCAAACGTTATGTCTGGCATACCCAAATTATTAGGAATGAGAAACCCTGTTTCTTTCCTGTTCATATCCTATATGATATATGTCAAACAGATTTATATGGAACCTTATTCTAAATAAGTTTTGCACTGTTAATACATATCCGTTGAAGGAAATGGTAGCTCAGAGCGACTCGTGATAAACCTTATCATGTCCAACAAAAATTCGGTTTTTAGTTTGGACACACCGTCAAACTGACGTGTCTCGGGAGGAGTCCTCATCTGAAAGAATACTGTACACTTCATGTATATATGAAACTTACTGCTTAAGTATTTTCCATTACGGTCTTACCGTGACGGTATAATACTATAGCCGATCTGTTTATCTACTTCGTGTCGAAACTCTAATAGTTTCTGATCTGTGTTCTTCAAAAGAAACACATAACCATAACGTGATGCCACATCCGTTAAGGTCACGAAATATTCATATTCACATCTAGCCTAGCTAGATATGGGCCCACTTTCTTCACAATGAATAGGGCTAACAGATCGATGGCATTTTCACCATTACCAAGTAAATAGTATTTTAGGTACTTTACCTAACAAACTAGATTCGTAGACTTTATTTGAATAGTCAAATCAGTCCTAGTACCCACTCTTCAAAAGTGCGGATATACGAATCTTGTTTAATTCTGTCCTAGACAACAATGCCACAAATAAGTCTCTACTTGATCAAATCAATTTGAGCTATTTATTTGTCATTCTATATGTTTGAGATTTTAATTATATTCAAAATATAAATTCTGTTATTCACATCTAATGTGTTTATCTTAGTATCATCTTTATATAATGAAACACTTAGTGTTCTAAAATATAAAGGTTTATCCACAATGGATTAAACACTGATATAAAGATAATGTCTCTAGTCAAACTAGTTACCTTATAACAGTTCCTAATTTAAGTACACACCCGAATGGTAGTTCCTAAACTTAGGTATCTACGGTCGAAACAGCGACTTTCGTCCCGTTTCCGATTCGCAGAGCAATCTCAGCTTGAAGTCAGTATCCTGCTCAAAGCAGATTCTGAACATCAATACATATATTTTATGTACCACACTAAGTATTTAAAATCTAATTTCAATACTAGTAGTGAACATAACTTTGACAATCATTTTTAAAGTAAGAGTCTTGCCCTTTCTTTAATTCCTTCGTGTCTGCCATATCCAAATGGTAGTCACTTTGGGATATGTCAATTATCCTTTTCAATATTTCACAAACTTTTGGTCAAGCCTTGGGTTTTTAGAATATCGAAACGATGTGCACCTCGTGCTACATGCCCAATTGCAAACTTTGACTTTTCACCTCTAGAATAGTCAATTAATTCTCCAAGAATTATTTATTGCAATTTTAATACTTCTTAAATCTAAAATTAGATTTATGACAAGTATATTAAATTAAGCATTAAAGTCATCATCACATAAATCTTCCAAAGATTTTATCCTCTACTTATTTTGCTTAATTTTGGGCGTAAGGTATAATAAGTTATTTTATCAAATAAAGTAACCTATTATTTATTCCCAATTTGAAAATTAAATCATTTAAAACATTTAATCCCAGATTATATTTTAAATATCCAACTTTTCAATTCTTTCTTGATTTCAATAGTCCAACTATTTAATCAATTATTAGTGGTACTATATATTAAATGATTATAATAGTCCAACTATATAATCAAATATAATCCAAATTAATTAACCTCAATTACATTGATTACTATAATCCAATTATAAAATCAACTGTAAACTGAAATTAATTAATTCAAATATATTGATTAATATAATCCAATTATATATAATCAACTATAATACAGTCCAACTGTTTATTAAAACAACATTAAATATTAGTCCAACTAATACTTTTAATTATATGACGAGTGATATTTGTTTGAGCGCGTATGGTGAGTAATTGAACGAATATTGCAAATTCAATTCTTGCCTCCCACTATTTTTCGTCGAGCCTCTAACCCTCTGTCGAGTACTCGGGAAACCGTGTTTCCTAGTGGGCTATGATCCCGTTAAATATCACACAATCTTGACTTTGGCCAACAAATTGTATGATAATTAACTAGGTAGATATCTAAGATCAATTGGATCCAATCCAATTCCTAGATCCAGTAGGTGGACATCCAAGTCCTAAACATATATCATATATATGCCTATATATCCAATATATACCCTAACTTTTTTCCTCTGAATCAACTAGGCCTTGGCTTTGGCACAACAAACCTAATGATCCCAGTCAAGCGCGGACCCATTGACCATGGAAGCTTCGTAATCAATGTCGATGGACAAGAAGTGGTCTTGACTTTGGCCAACAAACCACAACTTGGACAAGACACCAATATGGAACAAAGCCTCGTGATTCAAACACATCTTCGACGGACAAGGGCTTGACTTTGGCCAACAACCCATGCCAATCTAGGATCTTGAGTAAGAATCACTCAATGGAAGGAAAAAACGCATGATATTTTATGAGGGTTTTTCGCGTGCAAATTGGCTACCAATTTAATTATCTTTGTTTAGGTCTCATCATCATACACCCTTAAACATGCATTCTAATACATAATAAAGCGCATATGAAAAAATAATAATGATATGCGGATGGATACTTAACACATTGATCCTAGATCAAATCTCTCCCTTTCTCACTCAAGCTAGCACTTGTATTACTTCTACCCGTTACACTACACTTCTAAAGAAACCTCATTTACATTGAGGGGAATAGGTGAGAAGAGAATACAAAGAGAATAGAGGTGATAAGGCTGGACACGCAGGTCCAATTTAATAAATCGAATTTATTACAACAATTTCCAAAATTGCCCCACCCGACTAATATTCATCCGATATACATTATTCATTCATCACAACCACGTATTCACACAAAAGCATGCTATCAATCAATCTAATCAAATTAATTAATCTGATAATTTTGTGATCATCCAATGTTCAAACAACGATTTGATTTTGCGCGAGTCAAACTCGTTTTTGCGAATAAGTACTCAAAGTACGAATTCATGAATTAAATTAAACTACATCATTAAATAAAATTTAACATGTATTTAATACTAATTCACTATTCAATTCCAAATTAAATATTACACTTTATTTAATAAACCTTTAACGACTTAAATTCCAAATTTAATCGCTTCGGGTCTCAAAGCCCGATTAACGTCCAACGTCAATTCAATTCAAGTCTAATGGGCTTTAATTAATTTCTATAAGGCGTGGGCTTCGGCAACCAAAGCCCAATCAAGGAGTAACCCCATAAGCCCAGAAATCAATTTAGGCCCATTAGGCCCAATTAAACTTTAAAGGTTCATTAGTCGCATTTGGGCTTTATGGTAGTGGTTTTGGGCCCAATTGGATCCAATCCATTTGGCCTAAACCATCTTGATAAAATCAAGCCCAATAAGCCCAATTACAACTTAATAAGCCCAAATCCAATTTAAAGGCCTAATTCATTAAATTACACAAATCCAATTTCGCAATTTAATTACCTAAAGTGCATTACATGATTAATCACCCAAATCAATATTTCCAAAACATGAAATTAGTCCAATTAATCATGTTCATTATCATCATCACATGTCCAACACATAAATGAAAAAATCAAACCCATTACATGCTTTAAAGGTCTCGGCCAAGGAAGTATTTCATATCCGATTTGGTTTCAATCCAATCCAAAACCCACAATCGACATTAAATCAACCATCCTAAATGATTTCCAATACATCCAATGTTCAAAAATCAAAATACCAAGACATTTAAGGGCATCCAATTCATTCGGCAACATAAGGAATTTAGGGATTTTATATCCAATTCAAAATTAAATCCAATCAATCTCAAATCAACATCATCCTACATCATTATAACTCATCCAATGAATTAAAATGAAAAAATCCAAGATTTCCAAATATCCATCACATTCGGCCATGGTCACAAATTTGGGGAAAATTGTTCCAAATCAATTTTCATGAAATTGATCCAATCAAACTTCAATTCAACATCATTTAAACATGCTCAATCAAACAATTTAACTAAATCATGCTCAAAATCAATTTACCCAAATTTTAAGCCCTACATTTTCATGTTTGAACCTATAGCTCTTGATGCCATTGTTAGGTTTTATCTAGGTCCCAAGATCATACAAGCAATGAAATCATGTGTGAATACATCAACGGAGGTAGCGGAATACTCACATCGATCGGTTGAGAGACGCGGCAAGCAACAAAATTCGAAATTCCTCACTGCCAAGGGCGTGAACTGCAGTGAATGTACTCACTGTTTTGGCTTCAAATTTGGTCCTTCGTCGAACGGATCCCTCCCGCCTCATGGGTGAACCTCCTAACACCTTCGCAAGTCTCGTAAGTGTGCTAGCACTTGTGTTTTTGCAACAAAAACCACTCATTGCTTCCCTATAGCTCACGGCAGTGAGCTGAAAGTGGAAGAAGAAAGAGAGCCCTTTTGGCGTGAGTTGTGAGAGAGAGAATGGAGGAGAGAATTGTGTATTAAGTTAGTAAAGCATTTCCAAAATGCCTTATATATTTTTCATAAAAATATATTAAACATTTACCAAACAATTAATTAAAATCAATTGGTAAATACTTTCCACCAACTTACACTATTTCACCTAAAACCATCAACTATTCATTTCACTTTATTAAAGTGACATGTAGTCTTTCAATCAATCAATCACATCAATCAATCAATCAATCACTCAAAGTGACTTTTGATTTGACGCTTGATGTGACGAATGATTTGACGCTTGATGTGACTTGCGTCGCCGCACTCGAATTCGAAATACGAATGCGTTCGCAATCACACGGGCTCGGGTTCGCTAATTCCCAATTAGCGAGTTTTCCGTTGCGTCGTAATTAAATGATTATGCCTAACGAATTCACTATTTACGTCGCTAACGAATTAATTCTAAATTAATTCGTTCGCCCGAATTAAAATCTAAGTTTAATTTCGTCGAAATCTAATTTCGTTTAATATATCGAATATATTAATTTACCGATTAATTCCAAATTAATCATTCTCTATCTTTAGACGATATTTTATCCCAGATAAAATATCTCCGTAATTAATCCTAGATTAATTTTCTCTTTCTTATATATAATCCCAGATTATTAATGAGTGCGAGTTATGCGTCATCGGTGCATTATCGGGAAGCGACCCATGAGATCCCCGGATACGTTGGAAGTAAATACGGTCGTCGGAGTATCCGAATCACGTACGTACCAAGTACTACGTTCTACCGATTTACGAGACAAGATCGGCTTCTAGCAAAGCACGAAGTCTACCCAATTCTCCGGTCATATTCATCTAAGAATATTTAAGATCTATATCAAGCGTAGTATACCAAGTATTGTGTATATCGGCCCAGTATCGGATAGTCACGTGCTAGGGCTGGGGCTGGATAAGTGTCTGCCCCGTCCGAAGCACATGTCGGATGTCTGGTAACTAGTCTCTATAATCGGATATACATGACCTTGTCATAATATCCCAATGGCCGGCCAGCACTTAAGAGCACTAATACCGTATCATGTGTGACATCATCTCCACTATGACTGGAGTGATACTTCCGTCTTGACATCACACCCAATACTCTACGATTCTCAATATACCCAGCATTGGCGTACACAGAACCGGTTAAAGTCCTGGACGACCTCAACTAAAGCATTTTGATTGTCGTAAGCATTAGCGGTGCAAGTCTCAGGTTAAGACCATACACACCTACCCTGATGTCGGACTCCCATAGACACATAGTCATAATACCAATGGGATTCCGAGGGGTCTATCCAGAGCGAAGCTGTTTCCCGTACAATCGGTGAAACACAACCTCCTATCGCACTTGCATGAGTATCCAATACCCAAATATATGAGAACTATGTTGTTGTGCCCTCACAACGCGCACAAGTGCAATACTAGCCTATTCCGCATTATCGATGTCCAGTCTCGATAATACTACGACTAGGGATATTTAATGATTAATCCTTCGTGGACTGATACTGTCTCATATCATCTCAATCCAGGAACTAATCATATGGACCTCTCTTCATTTATATATCTAAGGTGATCTAATCACAAATGATGAGAGTGCAATTTCCTTGTCACATAGTTAATTTGTACAACAACACTATGATCTGTACAAATAGTGACGCTATGGGTCATATTATCCAACAGGGAGCACAATCCATAGTTTTCATCGAGCGTATACACGCCAAAGACGTCCACAGAAGAGTCACCCAAAGCAGCTTGGTAATCACCAAAAGTTGAAGTGGCCTTTTTTCGAAATGGAAGAAGACGACGCCATAGCAAGGAAATTGAGAGCAAAGAGATGGAAAAATTTGCAGAGGAGAAAAGTAAAACAACGAAAAGAAAGGCTTCAGCTTATATAGCAAAGATAAACATTCTCCATTGGACAAGTGTCGCAGCCCAATTCGAGGGGAGAAGAAGGGACGAGAAACGAAAAAGACGACGTTAGACACGATTTGACCTAGAAATGACACGAAAGACGACACATTAATTGGTGCAATGATGGCCTTTGACAAGACGTGTTGGGAAAGTCACGCATTTATTGAGGAAGCGATGGATTCGCATAGGGAATGTAAGTGACAGTCTTTAATACATGTGAATGATAACAAATGGTAGGATGAAAAATCAGCAGGCCGAATTCATTTCCCCAGCTTTGCACACCTGGTTGAAAAATTCCTCCTCGATTTCATCTCGCGAACCAATCAAGGCGAATTTGTGGGACAATTGTTAGCATGAAAAAATCTCCCCGGAACGAATGGGTCGAAGAAGGGCGAAAATGGACGACGTGTCAATGGACGAAATAGGATGATGGAGGATGAAGAGGCGGAGTCACCCAAAGCATAAAGAATCATGACGAACAAATGATGACTATCCCAACAAACGAAGGACGATGGATGAAGAAGCAATTAGGACGATTGCCACATGAACAGATGCCTTATGGTTGCTCAGTTACTAACGGTTACTGTACCGTTTGGCATTAACCCTCACAATCTAACGGTTATCAGAGCGCACGACCCAGCGGTTGTATACACACTCAGCAGTTGTATACACGATCCATCAGTTACACACAAGCAAGAGACGTGGAAGTTGGTAGGCCGAAGAAAACGAAACCGCTCGAGCGATTGGCATGACTTTTCACTATAAAGTATCCAGGCGCAGGGAAATGAAAGAAAAAATGAAAAAAATGAATACTCATAATGAGCAAATATCTTAATTTCCTATCCTTGTAATCTGTAGAATTGTAATTTGTGTGCTTGTGCCCCTTGGAGGTATTTTCGTAGAATTAAGCACCCATTTTTGGGACTTTGTCTCATGAGGTTTGGACCTTACACCCGTATTGACTAAAAATCGTGCAAACAAATACCGATAAATTTGTCTCAATCTCATATCAGGTTTCACTAGACCCCGATCTAAGTAGGTAAAATCTAGGGGTGTTCACGGGACGGGTCGGGTCGGGTCAGGTCGAGTCGAGTTTTTTGAAATTTTGTGAGACCCGGTCGGGTCGGGTCAATGGAAAGTCGGGTCGCGGATCGGGGCAAGCGAAAGTGGAACCCGATCGGGTTCGGGTCGGGTCGTCGGGTCATTTAAAAAAATAATTTTTTTAATGAATTAATTATTTTGAAATATAAATATTAGTTATTTTATGTCCCAAAAATTATCATATATATAAAGTTTTAATACAAAAAAAAAGTAATAAACAAATGAAATAATAGTAAAAACGTTAAAAATAATAATAATAATTTTAGAAAAATAATAAAAATTTTAGAAAAATAATAAAATTTGTATTGGGTCGGGTGGGGTCGGGTTTTGGTATCAAATCTGTTGCCCAACCCGAAAATTTCGGGTTGGATTGAAATTTTGCAAATTTTTTTATGAACCTGCACGGGTCGGGTCGGGTCGTGGGTTGACCCGACCCTATGAACACTCCTAGTAAAATCTAATACTACCCTAAACTTTTATAAATATTGCTATCATGAGTTGAACCATGATTCCCGCGACCCGACCATATGAACACTCCTAGTAAAATCTAATACTACCCTAAACTCTTATAAATATTGTTATCATGAGTTGAACCATGATTGACAAGCTTCTTGTGCTTGTTTCCATGACCAAAAAAATAAAATAAAATAAAATAAAATAAAATAAGGAATTGATCCCAACATTTTTTTGTGATTATTATTTATTATTATTTTTTTACAGTTTATATTATTGTTGTGAGAATCCGATGCATGACAGTGGTTGCGATAATTTACTGACATTAATTTGCTTTTTAGCAGATTGCTGTACGGACATTCAAAGTTTAACTTTCCAAGTAGATCCACTTAGCTGGGGTTTGCAATCTAATAAGCTAATTACCAATATCGTAATTAATAGTGGATATTTTGGATTTTTTTTTTTAATTTCGTTTTGACTTCTAAATCATTTAATTTAGGAGTTTGGAATCAATTATTTTTTTGTCAAATTTCAGTTCAATTCGATTATATCTTGATATTACAATCAATTGTATCAAATAATAAAATAACATAAGATATTTTAAGTTACAGTGTTCAGTGTGTCATTTTAAGATGTTATCATATATTCATGAAGATCATATATGTAAAATTATATTTTCATATGAAATTATATGTGTTAATCATTTCTATATCTTTTATTTTATTTTATTTTATTTTATCATCTCGACTTAAATATATTTTTATTAAGGGAGAAAGAGTATGAGAACATAATTATTTCATTATGATATACACCATAATCCCAAGAACCAAAAAAAAAAAAAAAACATTTACTATTTCAGGTTTGGTTCGATTTTTATCAAATTTCGATTTACTTCACTACAGGAAAACAACGTATTACCGATCGGATATTCGGTCAGTATAATATATTAGCGATCAAATAACGACCAAATTATTATGTCGGTATTTTCCTTGTTGGTAAATATATATCGATTGAAATATATTTCAGACGGTAATTTTACCGACCGATTACCGATCTAATATATTAATATTGATGTTACTACCGACCGATTACCTGTAGACGCTAGTTTTCGAGGTCCACAATTGAGATTTTGTATAGGGGCACTGGCGATCCTGCAAAACAAAGATTGTAGAGTGAGCGGGAGTACTACCCACCGGTGTGGTGGGTGCCGGGGGCACTCCGACGCCCAAGTCAGTGAAGGTACTAAGGAATTAGAAGATAGGAAGTCAAAGGTTAGATGCTACCTTCAACTTAGTATGGTGCCGTGAGGGCGATCAGTCAGTGGTGTGGTGAGCTTGAAGATGCCTCAAGCTGGTGAGTAGGAGAGCCAGAAGTAGAATCCCTTTTCTTATGGACCCTCTTCTCTTATATACACGCCTCTGTGTGCATTTACTGCTCTTTTGATTGCTTGTCTGTTGGGCGTCGATAACGGTCGACTTCATGAGGGGGGTTTATTATGTTTTGCCCGTTGTAGGCTGACAACTGTTGAGTTTATGAACTTAGGCGTTACGTGGGCGGGCCTCTGGATGGTCCTTCGGTTACTGGTGTTGGTTCTCATCGGGCCTGGGCCGACATTATGTCTTTGGGGTTTGATTAGGAGGCTTCAGGGGTGCGTCCAGTATTGGGCCTGAAGCAAAATGACGAAACTACCCCTGTACCAAATTTGGCCCAAACAGTTTGTCCCCTACTCTCTAAGTCAAGAGTTATTGGCTTGGAGAGTACTTGACGCATGTGTCGCATGGGACGAGGCCATATTATGTAGCTGTACTCGAGCGTTGATGCTGCCTACCAAATGAATGTCAAGTTATCAAGTTTAGTCTACAAGGGCCATTGGGGAGGTACCCAATCGTTTGGACCCGATGAAGGTCAGTATGTCAGTCATACGACATGTGCCCTCCATGTCTAAAAGTTGACTCGAAATGAATCTATGGGGGATGTCCCCGGTCGACTGGACTTGATGAGTCCAGGAATTTATGTCATATGATATGAGTAGTTCATGTCTATAATTTGACTCGACATGAGTCCATGGGGGATGTCCCCGGTCGACTGGACTTGATGAGTCCAGGAAGGTATAATTCATACGACATGTGTAATCCATGTCTACAACTTGACTCGACATGAGTCTATGGGGGATGTCCCCGGTCGACTGGACTTGATGAGTCCAGGAAGGTATAATTCATACGACATGTGTAATCCATGTCTACAACTTGACTCGACATGAGTCTATGGGGGATGTCCCCGGTTGACTGGACTTGATGAGTCCAGGAAGGTATAATTCATACGACATGTGTAATCCATGTCTACAACTAGACTCGACATGAGTCTATGGGGGATGTCCCCGGTCGACTGGACTTGATGAGTCCAGGAAGGTATAATTCATACGACATGTGTAATCCATGTCTACAACTAGACTCGACATGAGTCTATGGGGGATGTCCCCGGTCGACTGGACTTGATGAGTCCAGGAAGGTATAATTCATACGACATGTGTAATCCATGTCTACAACTAGACTCGACATGAGTCCATGGGGGATGTCCCCGGTCGACTGGACTTGATGAGTCCAGGAAGATATAAGTCATACGACATGTGTAATCCATGTCTACAACTTGACTCGACATGAGTCTATGAGGGATGTCCCCAGTCGACTGAACCAGATGAAGGTCCAGGATAAAATTCATATGACATGTGTAGTCCATATCTATAACTTGACTCGACATGAGTCCATGGGGATGTCTCCGGTCGACTGGACTTGATGAAGGTTCAGGATATAAGTCACACGACATGTGTAGTCCATGTCTTGACTCGTCATGAGTTCATGGGGGATGTCCCCGGTCGACTGAACCAAATGAAGGTTCAGGATATTACTCACACGACATGTGTAGTTCATGTCTTGACTCGTCTTGAGTCCATGGGGGATGTCCCCGGTCGACATGTTGATGTTGGTTTCATCAACATTGTCGTCATTGGCCTTGTCGACTCTGGGAAGTTCACAATTACCGGACGATTGATCTACAAACTTGGTGGTATTGACAAGTGCGTGATCGAGAGGCACTGGTATAGTTGACCACGAGAAACAAGTACAATAAAGGCACAGGTTTCCTCAACAACTCAAAATAGAAACCATCATATTCTAAAAATTCTGTGTGTGGTGGGGCGAAGTGTGTTCTGATAACAGAGTTACACTGAACTTGCTGACCACTCTCCACTCGGTCTGATCAAAAGTAAGATGACAACTTTTTGCACGCTTCCACAGAGACCAATTATTTCGACAAGTCGATTTCAGACTTTCAAGTTTCATCCTGCTATTGGGAACCTCAGGAGAGCTACAGGCGGCACAAGGCTCACTCTCAAGATAGAAACCATCACACTCCAAACCATAAAGCAATTGGGCCCAAGTAAGACGCGAGCCGCCCAACACCAAGTTTGGTCTAATTGTCCCACATAGCTAATTTTAGAAGGGGAGTAGCAAGCATCAAAAGGAAAACCAATTCTCACATCACTTACTGGAGCCAATTGACAAACCAATGGATTGTAGCACCCAAAAGCTTAAGACTTTGACCAGATATCCCACACTGATTGTTGCAAAGAGGGGCTGCTAAAGCAAGCGAAATATGTCGAGTGGACCATATCATTGGGCAGTACTGGTGTTGTAGTCATTCATTATCTCAATTTTGGTTTGCTTTTGAGGTTTCTGTGTCGAATGAATTTCCTTCAGCAGCCACATGGAGCTTGATTGGGATTGGAGGGTATTTTGAGCATTGGACAGTATGCAATCCTCTGAGTACTATGTGTTTTTGTTCTTTAGGTCGATGGGCTTCTTTTCTTTATGGAACCAGCTTATAGCCTTGCTTATGGTGGCATTTTGGCTTCGTCACCAATAGTCTCACTCAAGAGGCACCATAGGCCTAAAAACCAAGCACACTAGCTCGATAAAACGAGGCGGTTCCAAGGCCTAAAGTAGAAGCTGCAAGAGCCCCAATAAAACTTTAAACAGAGAAAAGAAGCCTTTCAAAAACTAGGCCAAAGCGACCAGAAACCATATTGGAGCATCCCAAGCGACATTTCCATAGGTAGGATAAGGAAGCAAATCCCCCAAAGCTAAATCTCATCAGCTCAACCACAATAATCAAAGGCTGCCAGAAGGAGCTTCATGTGGAACCAAATCAAAGCCATCTTCAATGAACCATCGTTCCATACTACAAAGTTTTCCAGCAAACCTCAACAATTCCATCCAAATACGAGCCTAGCACAGATGAGCGAACTAGGAAGATAGCGAACAAGCCTCAAAGGGCCACGACAAACCAGGAGCCCTGAGACTGCGAGCAACTTCTCTGTTTTATTTTTTTTTTATATAACAATTGAAACTTTTTAGGTGTTCTTGTGGAAAATTGAATGTAACAGGGATATGAAATTTGGCCTACGGTTGCCATGTATAGAACTAAGTAAAGCCTGCCAACTGCTCGAGAGAATGCCACAAAAGGCTAAGAATCTGAAAGCAAATCAGACAACCTCAAACATAAAGTCTAGACCATTCATACTTATGATCTTCATCTCTTAGCGCACTGCAATTAGCAATTTGAGCATCATGACCGTCTACAATATGGCTGAAGAATTCATCGAGTGGAGCAGTTTCCATTTCAATCTTCAACAGCCGTAACTCTGCTCTTAAAGTCTTTCGAAAATTGGTCTCTGGCATCCCACAAGATATCTACTTCATCATAGATCATCCTCCAAGTGGACGCACTCAAGAACAACACCCCCTCTGACTCGACAATAGATATCTAGTCTGACCAGAGCTCATTCACCATGTACTAACAGTGGGGCTGACGATGCCCATGAATGTAGAGCGGCTGACTCCCCATAAATGGAAAAAGTAAGGTGGTCTTTGTGATCTGGTGCAGGAGCTGTGCAATGAGCTCTCAACTTCGTTTGGTCCAGAGTTGGCGCTGACGACACGCGAACCCCCATAGTTGAAAATATGGTGGTTGGTGATGACACTGCTGAAGGGAAATTAATACAGTTGTGCAGGATTATGGAGGCTAGTGAACCCAATTTCTTTGATCCATCTCAGAAGGGAGATACATATGTGTCGACTGGAGGGATGTATATTGGCTGGGGTATGCTCATTTCTAGAGGCATGTATGGGCTACGTGGCTGGCATATCTCCAGCATGCGTATAATATTTTGGCGAGTGGGCCATTCATTTCGTGTAGTATGCTTGTCGATTCGGATGTGCTTGGAATCATGAAGGCTTATTATATCCCCCTACCTGGCCACATTTTCTTCCTCTCCATGGGCCTCTATGTGACCCGCTGGAAGGGTTTGTTTATTTATGCTGAATGAGTTAAGTTTTGGCTCGTTTTTGTTTATTCTGGGCTTTCATTTTATAGCCCCCTCTTTTTTTTCTCTTAAATTGTCGTCTGGGCTTGGACATGTAGAATTTCGTCGTTTATGTCATTATTTTCTTTCGTGTGCAGGGTATCAAATGTCTTAAGTCTTATGGGATTCTACAGCTGACTCGACCTGATGAAAGTCGAAGAAAGCCTTTACTCCACCATACCAAATGAAGGTATATGGGACCATAGTCGAATGAATTAGACAAAGATCCATTAGGGAATTCACTTGCTCTGTTAAACATGATGAGAACCTATGGGAGTCTCCACACTACAAGACCTTTATGAAGGTTTGGACCTAATAAAGGTTCATGAGTATGGTCGACCGGACCCAATGAAGGACCAACAGGGTCCACACCCCTCATACTACAAAGCCGGATAGAGGTCGACCGGACCTGATTAAGGCCTACGAAATTCTTCGTTCTACAAGATATGATGAGGGATTTCCTACGTAGTCTGGAGCTAATGGTAATTCATGTATCTTATATAGAGAATATGTTACAATCATTTCTTATCGACTGGAGATGATGACATACCTTTCATGTCTTATGAATGAGACAATAACCTTTCAATGTAGTCTGGAGACGATGGTAGTTCTATTGTATCGTATGCAGAGTTGACCATCCACCCATGTCGTCTGAAAGATAACAATCATCTGTGGCGAATATGACAATCTTCACACGTAGTGAGAGGTAGATGATGGTCTCTCTATGTAGTATGGAAGGGACAATCATTTTCCACATTGTCGGGAAGAGATAACATCATAGTTTCTTGGTTGATTGTTATGCTGGGGATTACGGGGGTATTCTCATGTTGATCGGAGGAAACGTGTAAAATGATTCAAGATAATGATCCAGATATGTCGATTGATAGGATCGTAGATGGAGTGATCTTTGCATGCTATGAATCGCCAAGGCCCCACGGTGGGCGCCAAATTGTAGACGCTAGTTTTCGAGGTCCACAATTGAGATTTTGTATAGGGGCACTGGCGATCCTGCAAAACAAAGATTGTAGAGTGAGCGGGAGTACTACCCACCGGTGTGGTGGGTGCCGGGGGCACTCCGACGCCCAAGTCAGTGAAGGTACTAAGGAATTAGAAGATAGGAAGTCAAAGGTTAGATGCTACCTTCAACTTAGTATGGTGCCGTGAGGGCGATCAGTCAGTGGTGTGTGAGCTTGAAGATGCCTCAAGCTGGTGAGTAGGAGAGCCAGAAGTAGAATCCCTTTTTCTTATGGACCCTCTTCTCTTATATACACGCCTCTGTGTGCATTTACTGCTCTTTTGATTGCTTGTCTGTTGGGCGTCGATAACGGTCGACTTCATGAGGGGGGTTTATTATGTTTTGCCCGTTGTAGGCTGACAACTGTTGAGTTTATGAACTTAGGCGTTACGTGGGCGGGCCTCTGGATGGTCCTTCGGTTACTGGTGTTGGTTCTCATCGGGCCTGGGCCGACATTATGTCTTTGGGGTTTGATTAGGAGGCTTCAGGGGTGCGTCCAGTATTGGGCCTGAAGCAAAATGACGAAACTACCCCTGTACCAAATTTGGCCCAAACATTACCGCTCTAATATATTTATATCGATGTTACTATCGACCGATTACCAACTGTATATGTTAAATAATCTATCGTTATATAGATGATTTTCGATCGGTAATAACTCATCATTTTACCGACTGACATTATTAGGTCGGTAACGATTGTTATTTCAGTCATTATTTTGGAAGCGAGACGATCTTCATTACACCTAAACATTTTAGAAGCAACGACATGTGTGGATGATTGGATCCGAGCTTATCTGAGACAACAAGAAGATGTTCCCGATGAGTTTGAATACTTGTTCGATAATGCATCTGCAAGTGAAATCGGAACGAGAACTGAATGATCAACAATAGACACAGATAATGATGATGAGTAAATAATTGTATTGTGGAACTATCTACAAACATATAATGGAATTACGTGAGTTTTGATTCATCTCACCCCAAAATGATACGTAAATTACTTAAGTTTTTAAAAATTTAAGTTAAAACTCTTTTATTTTATTTTTACTTTAAATTTTTAATTTAATGTAATATAAACTCAAATTAATAAATTTCAAATCCCATTATTATTTTTTAAAAAAAATCAATTTTTTAATTAATTTTAAAAAAATGAAACTGAACCAAAATCGTCCGGTCCGATTCCGATTCCAGTTCCGATTCGGAACCGATTTGGAACCGGTGGCCGGGTCTACCTTATTTATTGACCAAATATCAGTGGATTAATTCATTGGTATTTCGGTAGGGAAAAAGTCAGTATTTGATTAGAAAATTTTTTAGTTTTTAAAGGGTCGATATTTATCAACCGAAAAAATTCGGTCAGTAATTTCGATCGATGTTTCAACATTTTCTTGTAGTGATTTCATTTTCATTATGAACCGTTAAATTTATGGGTTTATAACCGTTTATTTTTTTTTTAAACAAAAAAAAAATGATTTAATTTATTTAATTTAATTCGATTTGATTTGATTACTGTTCGGCTCAAACCAACCCATTCCCGTAATCGTGTCTGTCAATTGAATATTAATGATCTACAAAATAACTAATTGCAAGTTAGTAGATGGTATCTCATAATTTTATTTTAATGCTCCAATAAATTCTTTGTAATTTTTTTCCATGTTAAGAATTTTTATTTTTTATTTGTTAAGAAAACATCCTTAAATAGATCTAGTCATCTAAGGGCCCTATAGTGTAAAATCAATCATAAATCATGCAATTAGGGATGGCAAAATCCTAGATCGGGATCGGCTCCGGTCTTTAGAATAATATATTTAATATTTTTATTTTTTAGAAAAACTAAATTTTTAATATTTTAATATTTACAAAATTAAAAAATTTAAATGTTTTTAGTGATAGTTGAACTATACCTTACAAATTTAATTATAAATATATATTTAATTAGAATTAAAATAGATATAGTTATTTAAAAAAATTAAATATAAATTATTCCGGCCAGGAATTTGCAATCTCTAATTATAATCCACACGGGCTCGAGTATAATTAGCAAAAAAATAGTAGATAGAAAATTTTGTTTGATACTGTGATGAAATGATAAAATTATGTTTAGGTTAATACATAATTTTTAAGTGTTTAGTTAATAATAAAAAAAATTACAATAAGTTACATTATTTTTAAAAAATATAGGTTTAGAAAAACTAATATTTTTAAGATTTATTCACAGTGAAAAAACTAAAATAGTTGGCATGATTTTTATAATCATGATTTTTTAAAAAATTGAATTTTATAAGATTTAATATTTTTAGCTTTTATTTATCATCAAAAAAATAAATAAAATATCACTATTTATTAGTCACACGTTTGTTCATAATATTTTTTGTCATCATAATACCAAATAGAATGAAACTCATATTTAACTCACATTTTAAACACGAGAGCTCAAATAGATTTATGTCACGCTCACATTTGTCAGTAGTGTTTAAAGGATAAATAAGCACAAAGGCAAAAACCTCAAATAATAAATTAGATGTTTAAAATTGGGAATCACCACCCAACTATCTAATAAATTATACACTTTCGTCTCTACAATTTTAAAAATTTAGTTCGTGTCGTTAAATAGTTTCCGTTGATTTTGTTTCACATTGAATATTTCAGAATTTATACAAATTTATTACAAAATTAGATGAAAATGGATTCAATTAAAAAGACATGTAGTAAAATTTATATTTCTAAAATTATATGGTTTATGATAATTTGTAAGATATTATTAAGCCAGTACCCGATCTTGTACTTGGGCCTGGGCTCGAAGAGCGTCGGAAATGTGGGATTTAAAATGTTGGAAAGCCCAATATCAAATATTACCTTGGGTAAGATTATTCAGTTTATTGATTAGTACATAATAGTTATTTAATGTGTTATCAAGTCTGTCTTAAACGAACCTTAAGGGTTGCTTCAGTGGTAAAAGTATTGAGCTTGAGTGATTTGCTCACTCTCAGGTTCAAAGTTCGAATCTCACTATATATATTTCATTGGGGTCATGCCCCCTGGTGTAAAAAACCAGTGACTTACCATTATATGTGTTGGAAAAAAAAAAGTGTTGGAAAATTTCTGAGGGCACAGAACATATGTCCCGATGATTAGTCGATGTGCGCGTAAATTGACCCGAACACTTCGATTACCAAAAAAAAAGTATGTCTTAAACAATTATATTTAAATGTAGCTTTGTAGTGAAAGTATGTACTAAGCCTTATTATTATTATTAGATTATTAATTGTCTATCATGTCATTTTCTAATTTGATATTATTAGACTAATAAATTCAACTATGTAGAGTATTAAAAATTTTCAATATAGGTTAAATATGGTTCAACTTCAAAAGACCTAATAAGAGATTCATGTCATTTTCTAATTTGATATAATTAGATTATTAAATTCAACAATGTAGAGTATTAAAATTTTCATTATAGGTTAAATAATTCAACTTTAAGAGACCTAATAAGAAAATTTGACAAGTTTTTTTTCCTTGACAATAATAAAATTTACTCCGATTTATTTATTATAGTGATATCCATCTAACGAGCTAATAAAATTCGACAAATTAGCAAATGATAATTAATTCAAGAAAAAGTTTCAAATGGATTGGATGCTTTCACTCTCAACATTAAATGATAAAACTTTGTTATGTTTATTGTTGGATGTGATCAATTTTTTTATTTGCCTACTATGTGCTATTTTTTCTTCATTTAGCTTAGGGTGCACATTAGCATCTTTTTAATTAATTGAAATTTTGATAAGAAATCTTAATAGTTTCAATTAAAAAAAGAAAAAGACAAAATACCCTTAAAATAATACTTTAATAGTTTTAATGGTAAAATTAGCACAAGCCAATTGGGAGGCGTTATGTGGACCGATTAATAAAGAAAAATACAAAGTCAGAAAAAATGTACCCTTAATAATTGTAAGACTTCAATAAATAAGAAAGTAAAGATAAATTTATAAAACAGAAATCATCAATCGTATATTTAATATTGACATGTTTTCAAAAATGTAAAAAATTTATCGGTTCATCCAAAAATTATAAAATATATTAAAAGTGTAGAAAACGTCGACTTAGTTTATATCTCATATATATATATATAATGTTTGATGAATATTTTAATTTTGTACTCAAATTTGATTTGATAAACTTTGCAATACCCATAAATAAAATTTCAAAATATATATTGATAATTTCCCGTTGGAAAATGACAATGGGAGACTTGTCCAATAGCCTTCTATGTTTCAGAGGTTGCCCATTTGTCCTCTATATGGATTGTCATGTCATCTAAGACAGGTCCACGTAAGAAGCTTAATAGTCATCAACGAGACTTGAGACGATGTTATGTGGGACGGTTGACTGTCCCAATCAGTGATTGCCATGTGTCCCAAAATAATTAAGACACGTGATAATCATTGATTGGTATGGTTATATAAGATTTGTTTTCATATAAGTTTTTCTCAAAGTAGAGATACTAATTAGATATGTTAACATAATGCGGATGCTGGTTTTCGCCAGAGGTCCACAATCGATAATTTGTAGGTTGAGGGCACTAGCGATCCTGCAAAACAAAGGTAGAGTGAGCGGGGGTAGACTACCCACCGGTGTGGTGGGTGCCGGGGGCACTCCGACGCTCAAGTCAATGATGAAAGTGATCTATTAATACCGTTGAAGGAGGAGCAAACTTATAGATTACCTTGATTCCTGCGAGCTACCGTGTGGGCTGTAGGTAGGAGGTCTATAGAGAGAATATTGCTTGAGCTATGGGTAGAAGAGCTTACATGCCCATTCTCTTCTGGACTTTGGTTCCTCTTATAGGCGATTCGAGGTGGGACTCATAAATGCCTTAATTATTTATACGTTTTGGGTGATTGTAACAGTCGAGTCGTGAAGAGGCAGTTATGGGCAGTCATGAATGGTAGTTATGGGTCTGGACGTTTCATGGGTTGGTATTTAAAGGGGTTCAAGTATCGGTCTTTGGGTATGATGTTTCTCCGAGCCTGGGCCTGCACAATGTCTTTGGGTTCGGTTAGGGGGTTTCAGGGGTGCATTTAGTAGTGGGCCTGAGGCGAAAGGTCGAAATTAACATTGGACCAAATTTGACACGTACACATAACAGAATTCAATTAGGGATGATAACAATCTAGGTATGATACGAGAACGCTAATACTCATATTCAGTTTGTTAAACTATCGAGTATGAAAATTTGACCCGTATCGGGTCTTTTGGGCCCCCGCTGTGCATATTCTTATTTATATATAGATTTTACCTCAATTCAAATGACAATATCACTATTCATATTCGGCATGTCCAACTAACAAATACAATAATTTTTCATATTATCCATCCCTAACATATTAAACTCCCGCAACCCTTATTCTTATCGGGATTTTTATCATCCCTAATACTAACTTATCCAACTCATCTACAACACAAAAATCATCCCAACGAAATCCTTGATCGTGAAATTGTATGCCATATTGGTAGAAGAATTGCTATAGGAGGTGTGAGGAATGTACAATAGGTTGCCACGTGTCATATTGAAGAAGATAAAATGTTCATTGTCCAAGGAGGAAAGGACCTAAATGCCCCTACACGAGGAGGGAAACTCCCAATGAAGTAACACCACTTGGCTGTTTTGATTTTGTGACAATCAAGTAACTCTTTCAATCACAAACTACCTCTTTCGAGTTTAAGCGCAGCCGGTAAAATCCCCGTTATCCCAAGCTCTTATAAGAAATGCATTTCCTGAATTCGAATACAATATTTCAATATGAGATCCTGAATCTTATACCACCAAATTACGTGACTTGAGCTTTTTATAATTCATAATCCATTTTCACCGCGAACATTGAACAATAAGCCTTTGATGTTTTTGTTTTTTCCCACCTTATGAAAATTGAGCTAAAACAAATAATGTGATATTTTTAGGTTGAATTATTAACTATGACATCAAGAAAGTTTTAGGCTAATAATTAAGCCAATTAAATGATTAATCTTAATCTTCTAGTAGGCGGCCAAGTTGCCTACATTAATTAATCTACAATTAAAGCTCCCCTAATGAGACGTTTGTTGCTCTCTAATCTCTATATTTTGTACGACAGTGATCGCCATGTCGTTTATCACTATATATAATCAACACGGGTTACGAGGACAGCCCAAATAAACGACATGTTGCAGCTTAAAATTAAAGTCTTATTTTTTAGGTATAATTTGACCTTAAAAGGTATTAATTAGTAAATTGATGGAAACTTTAAGTGTATAATTGAACCAATCTCGAGTATAAAAATGATAATTTTTAAAGTAAAAAAAAAAGAATATATAAATAAAATATATATTAAAAGCTGGAGAATTTATTTATAAGTTAGCCTATCAAATTCAGTTTCCTTATTTCTAAAAATATCCACATATACAAGTGGATCATTTAACATTATGACCATTAGTCATTACTACATCAACTTTCTCGTCTCTAAAAATGTTCACTTACATAAATGAGTTTTTTCACATTCATTATTTATCATTAATTATTTACTATAAAGCTTTCAACTTATAAAAAAAACCTTACTTAATATTTCAAGTTTCAACTAATCACATTTTCTACTATTAATATTTTAAAATTAACATGAAAATAAATAATAAAAATAATCAATTATATCTATCGTCGCGCATCGCGTAGTTACTAATAACATTATTTCTAAGAGAATATTTTTTATTAATAATATTCATGCTTCAAGCGATTTTATATTTTGAAAAGAAATCATAATATACAATTAGTTGAAACATTGAATATCACTAAAATATCGTAAAAAAATATTCCATTAAATTATTTTACAAATAATGTTCAACACTCCAATCCGCGTTGCCGCCACTGTCCAAGTGGCACCAGCTCACCGACACTAACTGTACTTGACTAAACGCAATTTGAGCCGTTAATAACATGTTACTTTCAACCGATCCAACGGTCCACGTCATTTCAAATCACTGGTATCGGCAGCAGCGAATAATTTAATACCCAATTTATGAGTCGAGTGAGAAATAAATAAACTCTTCACTCCCTCCATTTTCTCTCACAAAAAAAATAAAAATCGAAATAAAAATCAAAAAAAAAAATGGCGACTCACCGAACCGCACGCGCCGGAGCTCCGGTCACCGGACGCTTCACTTTCACCATGCGACTCTTCGCCTCCGCCATTGCACTCGCCGGCCTCCTCTTCTTCACTTCATCTGTTCTTTTCACTTCACGCTCTCACTCTCACGATCTTTACAGCTCCGTAAGTAACAAATCATAAAAACGTTATTTATATTTATGTTTGAATTAATTTAACAGTTTCGTTTGTTTTAGTTTTAGTTTGTTTCTTTGTTTAGTGAGATAGCAAAAACGTTGTCGTAGTGAATTTTTGTTTTTGTTTTTTGTTTGTGTTTTTTTTTTTAGGGTTTGAGTTCCGGTTCGTATGGAATCGGATCCATTCGGAGATCCGCATTGGCTTTGAAATCGGATCCTTTGAAGCCGCGGCTGGATCAGATCAGAAAGCAAGCCGATGACCATCGAGCTTTGGTGATGGCTTACGCGTCGTACGCGCGTAAGCTCAAGCTTGAGAACTCGAAACTGGTTAGAATCTTTGCTGATCTCTCTAGGAATTATACGGATCTTATTACTAAACCTACATATCGAGCTCTATCGGAGTCTGATTCTCTTTCAATTGATGAATCAACATTGAGACAATTTGAGAAGGATGTGAAAGAGAGAATCAAATTGACTCGCCAGATAATTGCTGAGGCGAAAGAGTCTTTTGATAATCAGTTGAAGATTCAGAAGTTAAAAGACACAATTTTCGCAGTGAATGAACAGTTGACTAAGGCAAAAAAGCAAGGAGCTTTTTCGAGTTTAATTGCTGCAAAATCGATACCCAAGAGCTTGCATTGTTTGGCTATGAGGTTGATGGAAGAACGGATTGCTCATCCTGAGAAATATACCGATGAAGGGAAGCCGACGCCTCCAGAATATGAGGATCCGAAACTTTATCACTATGCGATTTTTTCAGATAACGTGCTTGCAGCATCAGTGGTGGTGAATTCAGCTGTTAAGAACTCAAAGGAGCCATGGAAACATGTGTTTCATGTTGTGACGGATAAAATGAATCTTGGGGCAATGCAGGTTATGTTTAAATTGAAGGATTATAATGGGGCACATGTAGAGGTGAAGGCTGTTGAGGATTACAAGTTTTTGAATTCTTCATATGTCCCTGTGTTGAAGCAGCTGGAGTCTGCTAATTTGCAGAGGTTTTACTTTGAGAACAAGCTTGAGAATGCTACGAAAGATACTACAAATATGAAGTTTAGGAATCCCAAGTACTTGTCAATATTGAATCATTTGAGGTTTTATTTGCCTGAAATGTATCCGAAATTGCATAGGATTCTATTCTTGGATGATGATATTGTGGTGCAAAGGGACTTAACAGGGTTGTGGAAGATTGATATGGATGGAAAAGTGAATGGGGCGGTGGAGACTTGTTTTGGGTCTTTTCATAGATATGCACAGTACATGAATTTCTCACATCCTTTAATTAAGCAGAAGTTTAATCCAAAGGCGTGTGCGTGGGCTTATGGAATGAACTTCTTTGATTTGGATGCTTGGAGAAGGGAGAAGTGCACAGAAGAGTATCATTACTGGCAGAATTTGGTAAGATTGCTTGTTATACTTAGCCATGTTTCATTGATTACTTACTGTGATTGCAGCTGCTGTTTAATTTATCTAATTTGTTTAGTGGCGCTTTTGAAATTCTAAACTTTTAGTTGTCTGATGACCGGGCGAGACTGATACAACTGCCAGTCCCTTTAGATATTGTCCATTTTTGGCAAAGATCCCGTGCCTGTGACAGATTTGTTATTTGGCTTTACAACTCAAAACTAGTCTACTAAATTAGAGGAGTTCCTGGACTGGATGTGGGATATTACCATGTTCATTAACTTGTTCTGCATGACAGCGTTTTGGATCATTTGTTTGTTTTTCTTCGGTTGGAAATTTACATTTGGATTGTTATTAATCAATAATACCGTCTGTGTTGCAGAATGAGAACAGGACATTGTGGAAATTGGGGACACTTCCTCCAGGTTTGATCACATTTTACTCTACTACAAAACCATTAGACAAATCATGGCATGTGCTGGGGCTCGGATATAATCCGAGCATCAGCATGGAAGAGATACGAAATGCTGCAGTAGTGCACTTCAACGGGAACATGAAACCTTGGCTTGATATTGCCATGAATCAGTTCAAGCCGCATTGGACCAAGTATGTAGATTACGATCTAGATTTCGTTCAAGCATGTAATTTCGGTGTCTGAATTATGTCTTGACAAAAAGTCATTATAAAATGGTAAGTTATAATCAAGTCATTATCTCACTTAAGGATTTTGTTTCCCTTTGTCCATACAAGTCGTCTCCAATTGCAATTATATTTATTTGGCAAATGTAAAACTATTATGAACATTATTTAATTTTGCTTTTCAAGAAGTTAATTGTTTATGTTCCAATTGCAATTATATTTATTTGGCAAATGTAAAACTATTATGAACATTATTTAATTTTGCTTTTCAAGAAGTTAATTGTTTATGTTCCTATCATGTAGATATATGTCAAACTTAAATTCGATAATTATTGCTTTAGTCTTATGGGGTTTGTATATGTTTGCTTTATGTTCCATATATAGAATGCTTGGAACAAGGGTTTTGCTAATGTATCCTGATATCGGGATATGAAAGTTGAAATCCGGATCACTAAAATTACGACAGATCATTGAACTAAAAATATTTCAAGTTCAATGGCCATTGTTTTTTTCAACTTCAATATCCCGATACCTGTAGACGTGCCCATGGAACATTGAGTGTCATTGGCTTGCTCCAAAAACGCTCAACTCTAAAACAACAACAGAGTCATGACACAAGAATACCAAACAAAAACTTGTAGACCAGGTGACATAAAACATGGGTGAGGGCCAAGGTCATTCCTAAAGAAACTTCCAGAAAGGGGGAAAAAATCACTAGTCAAACCACTAACTACAACAGAAAATTATCCTCCACTCTCCAATTCCCCTAACAAATGTATGGTTTTCCTTCAAGCAGGGGCAGAAACCCCAGGTGCCACATTTTTAGCTGTCGCATTGATAGGCGGCCGACCAGCAGCACGGTTTGCACGGCCACCTGTGTCATTCCTCTGATATCCGTCACCTCCACGGTTTGAAAACCCTCCCGTACCGCCACTCCTGTTACCAAAATCACCCCAGCCATAACCTCTGCCACCACCATAGTTCCCACGCCCTCTTGCTCCCTCATTCCTGTATCCGTTCCCAGCTCTGGATGAAAACCGTCCCCTACTGCCTCCTGTCAATGGACATCAAGTGCTTTTAGCCACTTATTAAACTAGAAAAAGGATTATATAATCTAAATTATTAAAACCCAACTTGCCTCGAGTAGACTTCTTTGGTTCAACAACTACTCGGTAACCACTAATCATGATAGGTGAAGCCTGAAACGTAAATACAGGCAATCTCATCAGGGAGGAAGACTGAGCATCTAGCTACAAACTAACGTGATTTCAAAGCAGCCTCATTACAGTCATCTTCACATCTTTATAAAGAAGATGAAGGGTTAGAATGATTGATTTTAGTATCTGGCTACCCCTTTTTTCCCCCAATTTTTGAAAAAGAAAAGGTATAATATATATTTCAAGCAATGATTGCCACAAGCACATTCTTTGTCTAACAATTAGCAAAAAAATATTCCTGAAAAAGAAAGCAGAATCTGTACTTAATGATTAAAAGAAGACCTTAACAACAAAAACAATCCCAGAGTATAAACCAACGCTTAATAGATGCATTTTCATCTGAAGAAAGTACATCCCGATCCACATGGTCTTTTGACATGTTAAGGAAGCATTAAATTGAAAAACAAAAAAACCATCAAATTTCAGTTCATGCCTCGACCCTCAAAATTAATAAAATAACAATTATTTCTTGTATCTCATCCCAAAGCCAAAAAAAAAATGAAAGAAATCAACAAATGCAAAAAAGAAGATCATGAATTTTGGAGAAATAATTTAGTGCCAACTGATATGCACGTAGACAATACACAAAAGAGAAGGAAAAAAGGGCCATGGCAGCAAAAACAGATGCATACCTCAAGTGCACTTTGCACAGCACTTTCGTCTTCAAATTCCACAAAGCCAAAAGAAAATCCCTGCCACACAACACATGGAGAATAATTATCAGTCACAGATAAAACTATCAATAAATTGCAATGGATAATGAGCTTGAATAGTTGAATGTACCCTCTGGATTTTAATTTGAATACCACCTCCCCTAATAGTTCCAAACTTCTTGAACTCATTCTCCAATAGAGCATGATTGGCAGATGGTGGCAGACCTTTAAGGTAAATAGATGGACCCTCAGCTGTTCATAAATAAACAAATAAAGGCATGAATCGATCAGACATACAATGCTAGCACCCATTTCTGCACAAAAACACTTGTGAACCAACCATAGTAAACTAGAGAAGCGTAAGAACTGTACAAGCCCTACCCTCTTGGTTATTCCCATTTTCAGTAGCATTTGTCTGGGTAACTGGTTTCTCAGTCGCCGGGGCTTGAGACGTTGCAGATGCTGGTTGTTGCTCTTGGCTTTTCATTATGGACCTCAGAGAAGATGGTGAAGGAGATGAAACAGGCACAGCACTGTCCTTCATGACCTTCACCTATAACAGTGTTTGGTAATTCAACAAATAATTAGAAAGCTGATAAAAAAACACAGCAAGTGAAACCATTTATGCCCAACACTCATCCTTCATCGTCAACGAGCACTATTGTCTATAGATGTACAAATTAGCAAAAAAAGCAATAACTGAAGCAAGGCAGTCAGAAGTGTGCTGCAAGAAGTGAACCATAGCATGTGTCTTAAACTATTTACCATCGAGGCGTATGACATCTTTGGTACTTCTTCGACTTTAGAGTTAGATTCAGCATCTGCATGCATATCATCTGGAATTGCATCAACAACCTCGGCTACCGGTACTTCCTCTTCTTCAACTGTGCCATCTCCATTCTCCAAGGGGTTGTACACTTCCTCACCGTTGACGTCCTCTGACAAAACAACTGTTTGATCAGAAACATGGTTCTCCTGCTCGGAACAATGATCTGCGGAGAGAAAAATCATCTTAAACATCAAATTAGAGAAAAAAAATAGCTTTAATTTAGAAATAGGTTGGATTTCTAGAATTACCTTGGTCAGGAGTAATAGGAGCTGCAACATCATTCATGGTAACCTGGTTTGCAACATGGTAGGCATCATCTATATACCTAAAGACATCATTCAAAACAAAGTAGCCTTGGTCTTGCGGTGCCAGGAAGAAAGTCTGTGTAAATTTCCGCCTCACACTGTCCTTTCCCGTCAAATTACCAGTAACGAGAACAATGACTCCCCCATTGTAAGATTCTTGTGCATCCACAGTGGCTATGTCAGCACCGAACTCTCCATAATCAAGTGAAAGTATCTTGTCATTGATTAGCTACACCAAACAGAACCATAAATGAGAAGCCCTACTCTCCTAATAATAAGTGAAACATTCAAGTCATACACGTATGCTAATTCACATGAGATTCTCATCTAATAATAGTACAACTAATTTCCAACTTTGTTCACCTAGCACTCTATCCATTCAATCATTTTGACACACATGCTTTTAATTTTATATACTCTCTCACAAACTGGTTATAAATATAAACACTAAAATGCACACATTCCCCGCATACATGCAAAGATCGAAAAAAGGGGGACAGATAGCTGCTCACTTGCATAGTGGTGGTAATACTCATAGTCCCATTTTCTTCCGGACGACCAAGCTTACTAGTATCCTGATAAAATTGATGAACAAGCTGCGGCGATTGTTGCAATATGAGGTAATATTGATGAACAAAAGCATTACCAACCTGTAAAAAAAAAAAAAACACACAATATGTGAATCCTCAAACTCCAATCAAAGATGTAAAAGTAAAATAAAACAAAAATAAAATTTTTGCATACAATATCAGCAGTTGGAGCTATTGGAGCTTGCTGCACCACCGGTGTTTCCATCACTATCAGTAGCTCTTAAATCTCCCAAACACAAACAAACAAAAAACCCTAATTAATCAACCGCACAAAAATCAACAACGGCACTACAAACAAAATTTTCCAGGGAAACAAACAGAGACTCGTAGGATCTATCTAAATAATTTTTCCAGCGTTTAATTTAATTTTCTCAGCAAAATCATTAAAAAAAATATTATTAACAAAAAAATAAAAATACCTGAGCTGAAGATCTGGATCAGAGAGCGTGAGGAGAGAAAAGTAATTTACTTTTTTTTGGGTTGCTTTTGTTGTGTTGATGAAAATTCTCTCTCTCTCGCTCGCTTTTTAGGGTTTGGTTTGTTTACTGGCGAGGGTTTTAGCGTGAATATGAGGGGAGGCTTTTCTTGTGTAACGGTGAGTTTTTCATTTTTTCTGTACTACCTTACCTTCTCCTGTTTTTTTTTTTTTTATTATTATTATTATTATTATTATTATTATTATAATTACTTTTGAGGAAAAAAAATGACGTAAAACCACTTGATCCGGCCTGTAAAATTTTCGATTATCCCAAGTTCTTATAAGAAATGTACCGTGAACTTGAACCAATGACGTGACAACCAAATCATAGGTCATTTGTCACTAAATCATATTATTAGATGGTCATTTTATTTATTTAAAAAATCCATATTTTTAATTGATTAAAATATATTTATTTATGTACTTTTAAAAAATATAACAGAAGCTCTTTTTTAATCTAATTGAAAAATAACACTTATAATAATTAGTGTTGGAATATGAAATTAATTCGGATTAGTTTTAGAATTTGGCAAATTGACACTCATTGAGATTATGGTTTGACAAATTAAGTTCAGTTAATTTTATGTTTGGTCATTTGATATGAATTAGAATTAGGGTTTAGTAATATGTAATCGAATTTTGCCTTTTATTTTATTATTATTTATAACTACTATATGAACTCTTTTTTTTTTTTTGGCCTGATTATCTTTTTCTTAAAATATATTTTTTTAAAGATAAAAATCATGTTTTTATTGGTCAATATTACTAAAGTACGAGTAGAGATATTTCGACACAAATTTATACATTACTATATTAATAGGTATTAATAGGTTATTACAACCGCAAAGCACATTCACGGCCAATCAAATTACATTATCCAATAAACTTTATATAACAAGTAATATATCAAGAAATTTATCATCCCACCCCCCCTGCCACCCCCTGCCATTCCCCTCTCCTTTGTCCCCTAGTAAATTTACCATAATACCCCTCTCATTGTGTGAAATGACTCAAATAATTATTACATATTACAAAATTTATGTATTTATATATATTAATTTAAAAAGAAATTATATACTAATTATAACTCACTTTCCGATTTTAAAAATTATTTTTTTATTTTTGTTATAATATTACAAATTTCGTATCTATTCATTTATTTTTTTGATTCATTTTTAATTTAATTAATACTACTTGTTGACGGTGGATTTTGGTCTCAGGGCAATATTGGAATATTACTCCCGAGGAAATCCTCCTCCAACTGTGAATTTGTTTGGTTATGGGGGGACCAAAGACAAATTTAGCGGAAAACAAGAAAATACGCCAATCAGACAAGGTGATTTAACGTGGTTCGGTGGATTTTGGGATCCGACCTACGTCCACGGGCAAGAGCAGGATGGTACTTTTTATTGCTTAAATTCACTCCTCAGATCTCTTCTTTGCTTTTACAAATCAGAGCTCTATGACACTAATCTCTCACTTTTGTGATGATTTTCAGATGCCCTTTTACACATGCTCTACCCTTCTATTTATAATAATACAGAAATCAGATTCCTATTTGTATAAGAAATCCTATTTGAACCCAATCTTCTCTTCTTGTAGGGTTTCCTGATCCGGTATTGCCTTCTTCTTCCGTTTTCCCTTTTGGATTCTGACTCTCTCTCCTTGTGAAAGTATGATGTTTTCCTTATCTTATCCATAAGAATGAGGTGCTGTTGTCTTGAACACGGTCCGTCATCTGGTCGGTCTTTAATGAGGTCGGCCATGACAATCTTCTATGCTGAGGACGTTCCTGCCGACATCTATAGTGCTCGGTCATTTGAACCAAAGTGGTCGGTCTTCATATGAACTGGTCGGGTCGGCCTCATGATCTCAATCAGATAGCGAACTTACCCTTTTGTCCTTGTCGTGCTGTCTTAAATGCTGTAGCGCCTGAAAACACCATCAACATCTGTCCCCTAGTTCTCGGTTCCAACGAGTATGTGAGTTGGTGCCGGGAACTATATGAAGAGGGTGTGCTGATTGTTCTTGCTGGTAGTCGTCCCAGAATGCAAAAAAGAATCCTCTTGCTGTTTCGTTCATCTTTCCTCGAGACGCACAACTATCATGTCTTCTTTAAATGCCCATCAAATCACCTTTAGGGTTTCTTCTAACTTTCGACATTTGTCAAACATCCGCTGGGTTCCCGCTAAAATCGACGGTGATGTGCCTCCCAGTCATGACTATAAGAAAAACGAGGGTTTCACTGTTCCCATTTTTTTTTTCTTTTTTTTTGGCAATCGCCTGCTTCTTTTCTTTGTGATCCCCTTAACTCCGTGTTTTCGAAGCTCAAGCCGCGGTCTTCATCTTTCCTTGTTGCCGAGCACCTAAAGAACGAACACCACCTCACCGTATAACCTCCTGCGTTTGAGAAGAACAAGTAAGTTTTCTGGGCGATCTCTCCTTTTTCTTATGCTGTGATTCTGTTTGTTTATCTTGCTTAGGGAGAGACTTGTGGTTTTGTTGGGTTTTGCTTTAGGGCACTTCTTTAGAGACTCCAAATCTAGTTTTAGCACGGGCACCGTGGGTAGCTTCTCGTAGACTGATTCTCCCACTTTCTCTGTTTTTCCGGGTGTCAGGGATGTCTGACAGTAATTCTTCCTCCGAAAGGCCTGTCAAAATCTCAACTTCCCCTGCTGAAGAGCTCTCCTCGGGCTCAGGGGCGCCCAGTGTAGAAGATCTCGAGGAGAGAGAGAGCGAGCTGGAAAAGAGAGAAGCTGATCTCGAGGCCGAGAAGGAGGCCATCCGTCTCGAGGGAGTTGGTGACTGCGCCGAGATGATACCGATGGTGCTGCCGAGCCTGAATATGGACCCTATCTACGCGGCCATCAGTTACTGTAAGGGGGACATTTCCGAGGAAGAGTTTCAAAAGTGGATCCCTCCCCCACCTGAGGAGGTGATGGATCCCGCCCCCATCTCGGTTATTCCGGCTCCTGAGGTTCCTCCTGAAGAAGGATCGGAGGTTCCTGCCATGGACGAGGACTGCCTTGAGATCCCTCATCCTGATGCCGAAGTTGTAGCTCCTCCTCCTGGTGCCGAAGTTACAGTTCCTCCTTCTGATGCCGAAGTCGCTCCTTCCGTCATTTGAGCCAACTGAGGAAGAAGTTCCTGCCCCTGCGCGGGATGAATGAGAAAGGGTAACCCTGCCGGGGCCCTATGTAACTTTTTCTTGTAATAATATTACAACTTGTATTTATATACATTTATGCATTTATGTTTGTTTATTTCTTTCTTCTTTTTCTTCTCATTTTTATGCTTCTTGCCATCATTGCAATTTTAAAGCCCATCAGGGGTCAGCACGAGTTAGAGGGGTCTGGATTGACCCTGTGAAGAGTGAGGCATTTGGACCCGGGGGAATGTTATGTCCCCGGTCCGGAGAGCTGACTTGGCGGGGCGTATCTTGACCCCGAGCTGAGCGAGATATTTGGGTTCTGGGGGAATGTTACCTCCCCAAACCGATGGAGTTTGACTCGGTGGGACGTAACCCGACCCCGAGCTGAGTGAAAGACTTGGCACTGGGGGAATGTTACGTCCCCAGTAAAAAGACAGACTCGGTGGGACATCGCCCGACCCCGAGCTGTTAGGACCACTTGGCTCTGGGGGAATGTTACGTCCCCGAGCTGAAAGAGTCACTTGGCACTGGGGGAATGTTACGTCCCCAGTCCAAAGACAGACTCGGTGGGACATCGCCCGACCCCGAGCTGTTTGAATCACTTGGCCCTGGGGGAATGTTACGTCCCCAGTCCAAAGACAGACTCGGTGGGACATCGCCCGACCCCGAGCTGTTTCAATCTCTTGGCCCTGGGGGAATGTTACGTCCCCAGCCCAAAGACAGACTCGGTGGGACATCGCCCGACCCCGAGCTGTTTGAATCACTTGGCCCTGAGGGAAGTTTACGTCCCCAGTCCAAAGACAGACTCGGTGGGACATCGCCCGACCCCGAGCTGTTTCAATCTCTTGGCCCTGGGGGAATGTTACGTCCCCAGTCCAAAGACAGACTCGGTGGGACATCGCCCGACCCCGAGCTGTTTCAATCTATTGGCCCTGGGGGAATGTTACGTCCCCAGCCCAAAGACAGACTCGGTGGGACATCGCCCGACCCCGAGCTGTTTGAATCACTTGGCCCTGGGGGAATGTTACGTCCCCAGTCCAAGGACAGACTCGGTGGGACATCGTCCGACCCCGAGCTGTTTGAATCACTTGGCCCTGGGGGAATGTTACGTCCCCAGTCCAAAGACAGACTCGGTGGGACATCGCCCGACCCCGAGCTGTTTCAATCTCTTGGCCCTAGGGGAATGTTACGTCCCCAGTCCAAAGACAGACTCAGTGGGACATCGCCCGACCCCAAGCTGTTTGAATCTCTTGGCCCTGGGGGAATGTTACGTCCTCAGTCCAAAGGCAGACTCCGGGGGAATGTTACGTCCCCGAGCTGTTTGAATCTCTTGGCCCTGGGGGAATGTTACGTCCCCAGTCCAAAGGCAGACTCGGTGGGATATTGCCCGACCCCGAGATAAGTAAACAAACGGCCTCAGCGGAACGAAATCCGGCCCCGATCCGTCATTTTTCGAATTTAAAGGATTTTGTCAAAAAAAAGAATTTTTATTCATGTTTGAGGGTGGACCGCCCTTTTTACAACAGTTGTTCTGGTTCGGTGTTTTGTCCGGCTTCTGCAAAAAAAGAAAATAGAAGAAAGGAAAGTTGATCTTCATGGGAAGTACTTTCTTAACATCTCGGCGTTCCATGGTTTCTTCAACCTCGTGCCGTCCAGACGCCCCAGGATGTAGGCCCCTGGTCTTACCATCTCAATGATCTTGTAAGGTCCTTCCCACTTGGCACCTAACGAACCCTCTTCAGGTCGTCGGGTGTTCAGAGTCACTTTTCTTAGCTCTAGATCACCTGGCAGGAAGGAGCGGGTCCGAACTCTCTTATTGTAGAATCGGGCCATTCTCTGTTGGTAGATGGCTGCTCTTACTGCTGACTGCTCTCTTCTTTCTTCGATCAGGTCGAGGTGATTTTTGATAAGTTCTTTGTTCCATTCGTTTTCAAAGTGGCGGACCCGGTGGGTTGATATTCCGATCTCTGCCGGGATGACGGCCTCACATCCGTATGATAGGGAGAAAGGTGTCTCTCCGGTTGAATCTTTGAAGGTCGTCCGGTGCGCCCACAGTACTTCTGGTAGCTCCTCGACCCACAGGCTCTTGCTTGATCCGAGTCGAGCTTTCAGGTTTGACTTGATGGTTTTGTTGGTGGCTTCAACCTGCCCGTTTGACTTGGGATGGGCTGGCTGGCGAGGCGAATTTCAAGGTTATCTGGAGGTCTTCACAAAGTTTCCTGAATCCCCTGCTGTCGAACTGCTTTCCGTTGTCGGTGATGATCGCTTGGGGGATTCCGAACCGACAGATTATATTTCTTTTCAGGAACTCTGTGGCCTTCTTTTCTGAGATGGTGGACAAGGGCTCTGCCTCTACCCATTTGGTAAAGTAGTATATGGCCACGATTGCATATTTTGCCTGACCTCGTCCTTTCGGCATCGGCCCTATGATGTCTAGCCCCCACTGTGCGAAAGGCCAGGGGCTGGATATGGTGGTCAGTTGCTCGGCCGGCTGATGGTAGAGGTTGGCATTCTTCTGGCAACCTTCGCATTTTCGTGCTATCCTCATGCCATCCTGGTGCATGGTTGGCCAGTAAAACCCTTGCCTCAAGGCTTTGAAGGCGACTGATCTTCCCCCGGCGTGGCTTCCGCAGATGCCTGCGTGAATCTCCCTGAGCACGTAGTCTGCTTCTTCTGGTGCTAGGCATCTTATGAGGGGTACGGTGTATCCTCTCCGGTAGAGTACTCCTTCAATCAGTGAAAACTTGGTACTCTTGAATTTCAGCTTCCTGGCCTCTTTTTTATCTTCGGGGGTTTCTCCCGTTTCTAGATATCTCCTGATCGGCTGCATCCATGAATCTTCGCCTTCTTCTTCTAGTACATCCACCTCTGTCTCTCCTATGCTTCTTTCTTGGAGGTATATAAGAGGGATTGTCCTGGGGCTTTCTGTCTTCATTGAAGAGGCGAGTCGGGCTAGGGAATCTGCTTCGCAGTTATCTTCTCGTCCGACCTGTTCGAAAAGTACGTTTCCCACTTTCTCCACCCACTTCTTCACTTCGGCTAGGTAAGCTACCATGGCCGGTTCCCTTACTTGAAAATCCCCTTTCAGCTGTTGTATTGCTAGCTGAGAATCACTCCTGATCACTACGTTGTGGACCCCTACTACCGTACATAGCCTTAGCCCGGCCAGTATTGCCTCGTATTCTGCTTCGTTGTTTGTAGTTTTGAAGGCGAATTTGAGGGCGAGCAGTATCTCTTCTCCTTTTTTACTTTTTAGTGCTACTCCCGCTCCGTAGCCGTGTGAACTCGCGGATCCGTCCACAGACATTTCCCACATGTCTTCTTCCACGGCCAGGACCTGTGGTTCCGTGAACTATGCTATGAAGTCTGCTAAGGCCTGCCCTTTTATTGCTGTCCTCGGGAGGTAGGAGATATCGTGCTCACTTATTTCTACCGACCACTTCATTAGTCTCCCTGAGGCTTCTGGTTTTTGCAGGATTTGTCTTAGGGGATAATCCGTGTACACCTTGATAGGATGGGCCTGAAAGTAGGGTCGTAACTTCCGTGCCGCAGTGACCAGGGATAGGGCAATTAGCTCGTGCGTGGGGTATCGAGTTTCTGCGTCCAGTAGGGCTTTACTGACATAATAAACCGGTTTCTGGACATGGTCGGTCTCTTGTACCAGTGCCGAGCTTACTGCGTGTTTTGAGACGGCCAGGTATAGATACAGTGTCTCCCCTGGGAGGGGTTTGGCTAAGAGAGGGGGTTGTGCCAGGTATTGTTTTAGGTGCTGGAAGGCTTCTTCGCACTCAGGTGTCCAGTCGACCCCTTTTTGAGCTTTTTTGATGACTTTGAAGAAAGGATGGCACTTGTCGGTTGCTCGCGAGATGAACCTGTTGAGTGCGGCGATCCTTCCTGTAAGGCTTTGTACTTCCTTAACTGTCCGGGGTGATTTCAGGTCTAGTACGGCTTGTATCTTTTGCGGGTTCGCTTCAATACCTCGTGAACTTACCATGTAGCCCATAAATTTTCCTGAGGCTACCCCGAATGCACACTTCTCTGGATTGAGCTTTAAACTGTGTTTCCTCAGGAGTTCGAAAGTTTTCTTCAGGTCGGCCACATGGTCTCTTGGTTCTCCGGACATTGTTATCATGTCGTCGACATATACCAGCATGGTTGTGCCGATGAGCGGTTTGAAGATTTTGTTCACCAGTCTCTGGAAAGTCGCCCCTGCATTCTTCAATCCGAAAGGCATTACTTTATAACAGTACAGCCCTTGGTCAGTGATAAAGGTGGTCTTCTCCTCGTCCGCATGGTGCATCTTGACTTGATTGTACCCCGAGAAAGCGTCCATGAAGCTTAGCAGCCCTTGGCAGGCTGTTGTATCCACCAGTTGGTCTATATTTGGGAGGGGAAAGCTGTCTTTTGGACATGCTTTGTTGAGGTCGGTGAAATCTACGCACATTCTCCACTTTCCGTTAGATTTTTTCACCAGTACTACGTTGGACACCCATTCTGGGTATTTTACTTCCCGGATGATGAAACCAGCTTCAGCAATTTTTCCACCTCGGTTGCTATTGCTCCGCACCGCTCCTGGTTGAATATTCTCCTCTTCTGTTTTACTGGCTTGTGTAACGGGTTCACTGCTAAGCGATGGCTTACGAACTTTGGGTCGATTCCGGGCATGTCGTCGTGTCCCCATGCAAAAACGTCGGGGTACCCTTGTAGACATTCCAACAAGTCTCTTCTTAGGGCCTCGTCTAGGCTTCCCCATATTTTTATGTTTTTCTTTGGCCCGAATAACTTTACTTCTTCTAATTCTTCGGCTGATCCGAGCCGTGCAGTTTTATCGGGCCGAGGAGCAGTGTCTTTCCTCGTGTTCTCGTCGTCCTCGTCTCTCTGTCTCTTTTGGTGTCTCTTTCCACGCAGAGGGTCTCTCGTGAGTAAGTGGCAAAACAGCTGCGGGCTATCTTCTGGCTTCCGCATATGATCCCGATCCCTTCCCGGGCGGGGAACTTCAATTTCAAGTAATAACAGGACATTGCGGCCTTGGTTTTCATCATGAAGGGGCGGCCGACAATGACTTGATAACTGCTCATGCAGTCTACTACAGTGAAGTTTATCATGACTGTTCGGGTTTGGGGGGGGCGGCCGATTGTCATTGCTAGTTGGATTTTTCCCAGCGGGACGACCGTTGATCCCCCGAAACCGTACAGGGGGGTGATGTCTTTGGTTAGAGCTGTGCATTCTACCCCCAGGTTCTCCAAAGTTTCTTTGGAAATTATGTCTACTGCGCTCCCGGGGTCCACCAAGATTCTGTCCACTTCTGTGCCGCCGATTGTTGCTTTGATTATTAGTGCGTCGTCATGGGGGAAACTTACCCCCTGGGCGTCTTCATCGGTGAACATAATGGGTGTCGACCGACTTCCTCGGGGGTTTGGGATTTTTTCTGTTTTCAGCACCTCTGTCCCCCGTGCTCGGCTATAATTCTTCCTCAACCGGTTAGAGTCCCCGGCCAGCGTTGCCCCTCCTGCGATGACGTTCACCTCTCGATTCCTTGCCCTTTGTCTGGCGGCCATGATCTCGTGGTCTATGTAATTGTTCAGGTACCCGTTCCGGGCCAGGTCCTCCATTTGTTCCCGCAGGTCCTTGCATTCATCGGTTGTGTGCCCTTTTAGATTGTGGTGCAGGCAGTAGGATCTTTTGTTTTTTCTGTCTGGGGGGAACCTCCTGAGGTCGGGCTCTATTAAGAGACCTTTCTCTCGTATCTCCATGATGATTTCCCCTGGCGGCTTGCTTAGGGGAATATATGCTTCCTCTCTGACCACATGGTTTACTTGAGTTGTGGGCCTTTTGCTCTGATCCTTTTGTGCCATTGGTTTGAACTCTCTGGGTCTCGGATTGAACTTCCGGAATTCTCTCTCCGGTCGCCGATGGTCTTCTCTCCTGGTTACCCTTTCTCTGGCGGTTGTTCCTCTCCGGGATACCTTCTCCTCGCTTTCTAGTAGAACGTACTTCCTGGCCACCTCCAGTGCGGTAGCGTAGTCTGGTGTCTCGTGGATCCTCAGGTGGGTCCACAGTTTCCCGACCCTTAGGGCCCCTTTCAGACTTTCCAGGGCTTCCTGGGATTCGTACCCTCCGACCTCGAGTACAGTGTTGTGATACCTTTCAATGAAGCTTTTCAGTGTTTCGTCGTCTCCTTGCTTCATGAGCCTTAGTTCTCCTATTGTTTTTTTAGGGGTGCAGGCTCCTTTGAAATGTCGGATAAACGACTTCTTAAGTTGGGAGAAACTCTGAATGCTCCTCGGGGCCAAACTTCTATACCATAGGATGGCAGGTCCCCCTAAAGTTAAGGGAAATACTTTGCATATGGCGTCGCCCGTTACTCCATGTACTTCCATTAGGAGGACAAAGTTTTCAATGTGGGATTTTGGGTCGGAGTGGCCTTTGTATGGTGCCATGGTCGGCATGTTAAATCGCTTCGGAAACTGTGCTGCCTTTATTTCTTCCGTAAGGGGAGACCCCTTCTTTGCCTCGGGTGTCTCCCGCCCCGATCTTCAGGCTTTCTCCCCATCTGGTCATCTCTTTTCTCAACCAAGATTTTATTTCACGGGTTGTGCCCCCGTGCCGCCTCTGTGTTCTTCTGTTCGCCTGTCGCCCCGGGCGTGGCGTTCTTTAAACTCAGAGGTCTCTTGTACGTCTTCGTTATACTTTTTATCCTCCCTCTTGGAGTTGTAAAAACTGTCGGAGGAGGGGTCGGGTGATTGTTCCTCCTCTTCTTCTTCCCATGTGTCTTCTGATCTTCCTACCACCGCAGATCTTATCCCATATGGGCCTCTCTTTCTGGTCCCTCGTCTTCACTTACATCTACTACTCTTTTCCCTCTTTCTCTCCTCTGTCCGGCCTCGGTTTCAGTTCCTCGTTGTTTGCTCCTTCCATCTTTCTAGTCGATCCATCATAGACCTCATCCCATCTTCCATTCTTTTCATCCAGTCTATTGCCGGACCTCCTGGTTGGTGATTTCCGTCCTCCGCCATTTGTCTTATCACGTGAACTGCTTTTTGTGAAGTTTTCCCCACAGACGGCGCCAACTGTTGACGGTGGATTTTGGTCTCAGGGCAATATTGGAATATTACTCCCGAGGAAATCCTCCTCCAACTGTGAATTTGTTTGGTTATGGGGGACCAAAGGCAAATTTAGCGGAAAACAAGAAAATACGCCAATCAGACAAGGTGATTTAACGTGGTTCGGTGGATTTTGGGATCCGACTTACGTCCACGGGCAAGAGCAGGATGGTACTTTTTATTGCTCAAATCACTCCTCAGATCTCTTCTTTGCTTTTACAAATCAGAGCTCTATGACACTAATCTCTCACTTTGTGTGATGATTTTCAGATGCCCTTTTACACATGCTCTACCCTTCTATTTATAATAATACAGAAATCAGATTCCTATTTGTATAAGAAATCCTATTTGAACCCAATCAATTCTCTTCTTGTAGGGTTTCCTGATCCGGTATTGCCTTCTTCTTCTGTTTTCCCTTTTGGATTCTGACTCTCTCTCCTTGTGAAAGTAGGATGTTTTCCTTATCTTATCCATAAGAAGATGTGTGATGTTGTCTTGAACACGGTCCGTCATCTGGTCGGTCTTTAATGAGGTCGGCCATGACAATCTTCTATGCTGAGGACGTTCCTGCCGACATCTATAGTGCTCGGTCATTTGAACCAAAGTGGTCGGTCTTCATATGAACTGGTCGGGTCGGCCTCATGATCTCAATCAGATAGCGAACTTACCCTTTTGTCATTGTCGTGCTGTCTTAAATGCTGTAGTGTAGCGCCTGAAAACACCATCAACACTACTTATGTATTAAAATAATATAATTTAACCAAATAAAATTAAATTATCAAATAAATATTTTGATAGTCTTTTTATAAAATAGATTTCGTATTATTCATAATTTTTTTTCGGAATTAAATGAAAAATCAAAAAAAAAAAAAAAAAAAAAAAGAAGAAGAAGGAAGGAGGAATTACCCTTCTCTGAAGAAGGGGTTGTGCGCCCCAGCAGTGCTATTCTGCTGGGGCGCACAAGCCCCTTCTTCAGAGAAAGGGAATTTCTCATTCCTTTTTTTTTTTTCTTTTTTTTTCTTTTTTCTTTTTTTTTTTTTAGATTTTTCTTTTAATTCAGAAAATGAAGGGTCACTCGTTATAGTATTCGTAATCAATTATGGTACGAAGTATTGAGTATATCACCAAGTGCGGCCAGGGAAGACTTTAGAGGCAATATAGATTAGAATTTATGTTTTTATATTTTAAAGTGTAACTTTTTATGTTGTTATTTGTACTATTTTTAAATAAATATTTTTCTAATATACATGATAAATTTTTTATAATACATAAGTAGTGTTAAATGAATTATTAAAAAGAATCACAATATTAAATGAATAAATGAACACAAAAAAAATAATAATAAAATGAAATTTGTAATATTTATTAAACAATAAAAAAAATATATAAAGTAGAGAAAATATAAATTTTAAAAAAAAATTATGAAATAAAAATTTAATTAATAAAATAAAATAAGTACTTATGTTATTTTTATATTTTATATATATCAATATATAAAAAGTGGGATATATTTTATTTATTTGGGAAATTGAATTTTTGAGAAAGATAAGGGACAAATTCAAAATTGCAAGGGAGACAAAGAAAAAAATAATTGTCAGAGGAGAGGGAAGATAAAGCCTCTATCAAGAAAATTGTTGTTGGTCGTCATATGCTTTAAATGATAACTCACATCATTTGGGATACAATTTAAAAGTTCAACATTAATTATATATATATTTTTGATACACTTCTCATAATTTGTAAAATAAAAGAAAAAAGAATATTTGAGTCTTTAATCCCTCTTATAAATTATTTTTACCATTTAAAAAAGTGTAACATTACTTTTGAACAATTATAAGTTAGGCCCTCATATAAACCAAATTATGAGAATGTGTCATATAATTTCACATTGCTAGCGGTGGATTTCAATGAAGGTGTAATACGATAGTCAAGTTTTAACTTGCTATTTATTTATTTACGGGTTCGAATTCTGTAAACAGTCTCTTCGTAAAAAAAAAAGAAAAGAAAAGATAATACTACTTACATCGATATTCAAGACCTTCCTCGAACCGAAGCCTTGTTCATTGGGTTTCAATGTAAACAATCAAGAAAATTGAGCAAAACACTAACTGGAAGGAATAGAAAGTTAAATTGAAATGAACATTTGACAGAAAATCCTCTCTGTTAATACAGTTAGATGAAAAGAAATATATAACAATTACTAGATGGTCTCTTCCATCGGTGAGTATAAATTAAACCACCATCCTAATCTCTCATGTCTTGCACAAAAGTTGTGAAATGAAAAACTAATTAACATGTCAATCAATCAAAGGGAATTTCATACCACTTACTGTTGCGGCATCTTCAAAAGGCGGATGGAATGACCGTTATGTGTTTCAGAGGATGCGATACATCTGTGCCTCCAGCGTGCTGCACGAACTCAGCTGGTGAGAATGAGGTTCCGTGGCAGCCACAAATGATGCTGACTTCTGTTTTCGTATATCTGTACAGAAACCCGTGAATAGTTTTCCCATTGGGACCGTTCCCAGTTGTTGAAACGCATGGCATATGAGGAAGGGCAGGTGTGTTTTGATTTTGATTCTGAATCTGAGGCTTGGGAGGCTTGCCCATGTCCTTCTTGGATTCCTTCGCTGCAGGGGACAGATTTTCGGGAGGTACTATTGTCGCAGCTTCTTCCTTAGGTTTAGTTTGGCTGCAGTCGACAGCGTTTGATGGGATCTTTTGCTTCACCCTTGATGGTCCGCGTTGGGCATTATTTGATGGAGTCTTTGGTTTGCCACAGTACGCGGAACAATTTGTTGTTTCGTCATAAACTTGAGCAGTCTCCCTCAAGTGTGATGATGCACTTTGTTCAGATTGCCCCTTTGTTTCACTCGTTATCGAGTCGTGCAATTTACGTTGCTCTGGTAGAGAGTGACTTGAATGGCTTCTCGAATCTTTACTGCCACCACCTGAAAATATAAACAAACCGTCATTAGTCTTGGTTTTGATGGTTGAATTTCTTCAATTTGCTGTGAAAACTGAAGACGGAGTTTAAAATATAAAATATAGAAACCTTGGAGAATCAGTTCATGTAAAAGCTGCGATATGAATCCTTAGTAAATAAGTAAATCAAAGAAAACTAACATATTTGGCAAAAATAGTCTCCCATAGTCAATCAGAAAGCAGCTCCTACATTTTAAGGCTGATTCAAGTTTCAACTGCATGTTTTGTTCAAGATTCCAGACCACAAAAAGACTCAAAAAGTCAAAAAAATGAAACCTGGGTGATGGTGACGATCTTGACAGTGGGAGGAAAAGAGGTTCGGATCAATCTACAGAGCTAAGATCTTCTGGACGAAACCAAATTGCAAATGACATCGTAAACATCTGGTTACAACATTCAATATACCTTCATTAAGGCCGCTAATGCTGCTATACAAAAGACTCGCAACCTAAGTGCATAGTAAATCACACTTGCACATATAGATTGAATATTCGTGCATATTGTGCAAATGACAACCTTACATATTCTCCTTTGCAATTCCAGCTCATATGGGACGGCAAGTCGGAAAGGAAAAATCTTCTCATTCGTGGTGGCTGGGAGAAAGGAGGACTAAGGATAGTCATTGCCTTAAAATTCTACTTACAAAAGACAACCACAGAAAGCAGGACCATTACATGATAGTGTGCTACTACATTGTTCATTAAGAGTTGAGATCTTACGGAAAATATTTCAAAAAAAAAAAAATGAGCGATCAAGACTACTGTAGGAGTCGTCTCCTCCAAAAGTTTCCTCACTTTCTCAGCGGTCTACTGATTCCATTAACAAATAATGCTTTCATTTCATTACCTTTATAGAAAAAGGAGCAAGAGAAATGCATTCCAGAAGTCTTTTGGTAGCTAAGCATGTCATCATTTCATTAAAAATTAAAACTTGATATCATCAAAGAATTTATATGATGATTTAAATAAGCTTGTCCAGTCCAAAGAAACCAAACTTCAAAACTTTATAAATTAAATTAGGAATAATTTTCTACCATTTCAGTTTTTACAATTATAAATTTCTAGGTACCATTGTTCGTCGAGGATATTGCCATCCTAGCATTCATGCCCTCAGCCGAATCATGTGTACTAGTACTTATAATGCATCGGGTTAGCGACCTATCGATACAAAGTCACGTCCAGAACATGTCTAAGTTTGGCGCGAGTGGTTAAAATGTAGCTAACATTCTACGAATACGAGACTAGATATCGCTCTAATACAAGTGACTCGAAACACGAGTGTCAAAGATAAGTTATACATAAGAAAACAAAATCCCATCTACCGTACCCCAAGGATATTTGATACATTTGATTCAAACATTCAACTTTTACCATTAAACATGCAAATTCTGTAAATAAACATGAAACTTTTCAAAACATAAATTAATGAAATTAATTGCATGTTTATCGATAAAATTTACCTGTTTAATGGTTAAAGTTACATTTTTATGCTCAAAAGAGATATTTGCATCCAAGTGCATAGTAATGGCCATAAAATTGTCTATTAGACTAATGAAATTACAACCATCTAATAAAAACTAAATAAAATAAAAGATTTCTAATGATTATCCTACATCAACTTCTATCTATATCAATCAGTACAAAATTAAAAATTCATGATAAAATCTAAAATATGTGAAAACAATGAACCCAATTGGCATAAATTTTCATACCCTTCAGAGAAAAAATTAAAATTAAAATTAAAATCAAAATTATGTATTTGTTAAAAAAAATAAATAAATTATACCTTCATGAGAAGAGCTCCTGTAACCTGAAACTGCAGAGGAGCTGCACACGGGCGACCCATTGGACCCGGCTTTCCGACTACTCTGATCCGAAGTATACCCATTACCCATATTATGACCCGGATTCTCACCCGACCGGAACGGCCTAAAACTATGACCCACCACCGAGTGCACCATATTCTGCTCATTACCAACAACACCGCCGCCGCCACCGGTGGCCCAACACGACACCACATTCAGACAAGGATAACGAAACCCATTTGCAAACTGTACGTACTGTACCGGCGTATACGGGTACATAACCGGACTCACCGTAAAATCAAACCCAGCAACATTTTGATTATTATTATTCTTCATCCCCATATTATTATTATTATATTATTATTATTATTATTATTATTGCTTCTAGGCCCACCACTTTCTTCTTCTTCTTCTTCTTCAACTTTACTTATCTTGCAGTCTTGTTCTTTCACATCTAGCTCATGCTCGAGCTCCGGTGATTTTAACCAAACCCTGTTATCGAATCCGACTCCATAGCCGCCGCCGCCGCCATTGTTACATGTTCTTTTCTTTTGCTGTTTCTCTTGTCGTTTCCTCTTCGTTCCTAGCCTCCTTAACGCTTCAATCTCTCGCTTGCTTTCAAATTCAATCTGAAGATCTGTATCAAACCCACTGGTTTTTTGACAGTCCGGTTCGTTCTTGGTCCGGTTCAGGTTTTTAAAACCGCCACCAATCGACAACCTCAAGTCCAGCTCTATCTCTTCTTCCCGTTTTACCCCTATCATTGCAGAATTTTCCTCCATTAAAGTTGAAAGCTTCTTTAGGGTTTGGGTTGATTTGATTTACGAGGATTTTAAAAAATAAATAAATAAACAGGGAGACAAAAAAACAGGAGGGAGGAGGAAGAAACATTGCCACGTGGCGGGCTGGGAGAAGGTGAGAGGGGCGGTGGCTGACACGTAACAGATACTATTTAGCGCTTTGAACGTAAAGCTGCTGAATTTAAAAACAGCTGTTTTAATTGTCTGTCTATGGGTGCCACGTGTTGTATTTGCATGAATCGGACACGTGTCATGTTCTTGTTCTGTTAAGAACTGTACGGTGCCAAGAATTTTCGAACGCGTGTTATGAGATCTTTGCTGTTCCCTCAAATCTGGACCTTCCTTTCAAGCTACGTATCGGTGGAAAAAGACTTTTATAGGATTGATTGGCGCAGTGGCCTTAATAAATAGTGGGGTGAGAATTTGGATTATGATTCAATTTATTATAAATTCAATTCGATTTTGTGTAAAATTAATATATTAAATAGATTAATTCGATTTGAATATGGATTTAAATTTATTAATTTGTTTATTAATTTAGAATTTATTTTTTTATTTTAAATAAGATTCGATAAATGATGGTTAATTATTAAAGAAAAATAAAGTTGTTTAAATTTGATGAGTTATTTTATTAAAAATACTAATTATATATTTTATACATATATATTTATGACTAATGTGTAAATAAATATTTGTTTAAGATTCATTTATTAAATAAGTTGAATAAAAAGCTTAATATTATGATTCATTTACTAAATAAATCGAATATGAATTTATCACATTTTGATTTGATAATCTCATCATTCAACATAAATTTAATTTGCCACCCTTACAAAACATGTAATATATTAATGGATAATTTTTTTTCTTATCCGATAATTTCAACTCAGAGTATTAAGTATATATCTCAAAATATTAGTAGACAAACATATAAATTATACTTACATAAAAAATATGACCAAAGTTTGGTGATTACTTTTTAGCTTATGTCGATTGAGTGTCTACCTTATATCATTATAATTATGAAGGAAAGAACTCGTTTTAATTATATTTATATGAAAATAAGCATATGGTACTGAGTCTTTCATACATTATGTTATATATGTACTGTATATCATACATTGCATGTTGTATATGTCAAATGAAAAACAAATGTGAAATTTTCAGCTAGTAATTAAAATAATTATTTAATTAAAAAATCATATTATTAAGAACACAAAGTAATTTAATATCTTAAAAAACCGTTAAAAATCTGTTGGGTACCAATGAGGATTTGGTAATTTATTTTTATATGCGGTGCGGGTTTGATAATTTATTTACATATACGAATGCAGATTTGGTAATGGAAAACCCACACCATATCCTACCCACTGCCATCCCTGATCCTGATTGAACCCCAATCGAATATCTATCCTTGACTCTATCTTTATCTCGGATCGATGGACCGGTTGAGATTTTAAATTACCAATATTATCCATACCAAGTCCCACACATTTCTTTCTTTTCTAGCTGTCAGGGTTGAAGTAGGCCCCTGTACCCATGAGTAGGATGATCTGAATCGAACACGTGGCTGGATGTTATAAACTGACACAGCTCAGCAAAATCAAGTTGCTTCGGCAGCTTTTGAAAGATTGATGTAGACGTGTCAGGTTCTGCGTATTCGTAGGGGCTCAGGGTATACGTGGAGCCAGGGGTGTGGATAAAGTAAAGGACACGTGGAAGTAATTTACAGGAGGTTGAGGTTTCAGATGATGAGGTGGAGCCCGATGGGACCGGTGCCCTTTGAATGTCTTGCGACTTAATGGAAATTGGAACGGCGGATGCAAGACAAGACACGTGGCTTTGTTGAAGAAATTTAAAAGACAATCACGAGATGAAAAATTGACTCCACATGGTGATGATTGCTTCTGCGGGCCGCAGCTTAAGTTCTGTAGGGATTGCCTCACCGGATATGTTTTTGGATTTTGACGTCGCCAAGCAATTTTTTTATATTTATTATTTACCGGTATTTTTAGAATCGGACCGATGATTAAATCAGTGAGGTAAAAAGTTTAATGGATCACTAATTCGATCAGTTGAACCGCGTCTAAAAATTGAATAAAATCGGATTAGGTAAAAAAAGTTTTATTTAATCAAAATTATAAAAAAATAAACTCGTCCAATCTGATTCTCTGATTTTACCTACTTTTTTCCGGAAATATTATTTACTCTCGACAGTAAAGACAAAAAAATACGAAATTTTTTTTTAATTTATTGAATTAAATAATTTTTAAATTTTTAAATCAATTATTTTAGTTTTTATGGATGAACCGAAAAAAAAAATCGATTCTCATGATATATTAAGAAGTTCGTACACAATGTTAGGACTTAAGTGAAATATATTTTAAAGTCCTACCGACAATCCAACCTCAAATAATAGTGGATATATTTTTTTTAAATCACATCCGATTATTTTATAAATTATCATAATGATATTTTATTATCATTAAGTAAATTTGTATATTTATTATCTATCGATGTTTTCAGAACCAGATTGATGACTGAATCAGTAATATAAAGGGTTTAATGGATTATTAATTTGACTGGTGGAACCATGTCCAAAAAACTCAAAAATCCGGCTTACGTAATAAATAATTTTATTTAATTAAAAAAATTAAATAAAATAAGAAAATTAAACCGGTTCAATCTGATTCACCGGTTCTTTTCAGGAAATACTATCTACTCTCGACAGTACAGACCCAAAAAAAAATTTATTATTTATTGAATGAAATGATTTTTAAATTTTAAATTAATTATTTTTGTTTTTATGTACAAACAAAAATAAAATCGATACTCATGAATGATATACTCAGGAAGTTATGGGGAAAAGTTATCGCGGCCCGCCCAATTCCGGCGGGCTTTAACCTGGCATTAATGAAGAATAATTTTTTTAATTATATAAATTAATTTTTTATTCTAAATATAATCTTTTTTCATTTTTAATATATAAACAAAAATATTTTTAAAAAAAATTTTTAAAAATATTTTATGTTGCTCCCCGCCCGACCCGACAGATCTCGGGGCCGGACATGGCAAATCTAGGGTCCTGACCCGACTCTACTAAAAAAGGGCTATCTTGAAGGTACCTGTTTTATTAAGAAAGAGATTTGTTGACAGAAATTCTTGAAAGACTTTTTGCTATTAAGAATTATTGACATGTTTTTATGACATTATTTATTTATCAATAATTCTTGACAAAATTTTGACATATTTTGTCTATCAATAATTCTTGACATAAACAAATCTGTCATAAAAATCTATCATTAACACATTACATATTAAAATGACATATTTGTTTCGATCAATAATTTTAGACGGGGAACAAAAAAATATAATTTTTCATTTTAACGTGAATTTTGGAAGGAATTTTTACATATATTTTTTAAAATACAAATAATCGTATAAATTTGATTTTATTTTTTTTGTCATGTGACATTGACATATTTATGTCATGCAAATAAATATTACATAAGAAAATAGAAATAAAATTTGACATATTCACAAAGTGGTTCTTTACTCCCAAGTATAAGAGTGTTGGAGTAATAAAATAACATGATATGTCTAGGGTCGATCCACATGGAATAAACTTAATATGATAGAATAATAATTCAATTGATAAAATAAAAACACTAAAATAAAATATTATGGTTATGAGATCAACTCTTAATATTTCGAATATAAATAATGTTTTTCTTTTTATAAAATATAAATTTTAATTATTTCCCAAATCAATTTATTTCATAATTATCATGTATTAATTATGCCAACAAATGTAATTCGTCACGTCGATAATTAGTCATGCCAATGTACTAAATATGTCAAAACATATAAAATCAGCAATAAAATACGGTGATAATATTTATCTATAATGTTGGGTGTGCAAACAAAGTCTCAAAGTCCCACATTAGTTAGAAATGGGGAAGATCATGGGCATATAAGGATGGACATGTATCTTCATTGGTATGAGGCCTTTTGGGTATAGTCCAAGAGCAAATCCATGAGGGCTTAGGCCCAAAGTGGACAATATCATACCAATGTGGAGATAGATGACGTCATAGGTTCCTTACAAGTGGTATCAGAGCCATGTCCCGGAGTTAGCAATGTGGATGAATCCTCGAAATACTGAACAAAAAAGTGGTGAACCCCGATCGTGATCCGTGAATGTAGTCGGTTAGATAGGCGGTGTGCTCCAGTTTTCATGGACGTGTCCCCAACACGGTGAAGAGGAGTTGGCCTAGGCTAGAGTGGACGGATGAATGATCGTTTGAGGGGAGGATTGTTGGGTGTGCAAATAAAATCCCAAAGTCCCACATTAGTTAGAAATGGGGAAGATCATTGGCATATAAGGATGGACATGTATCTCCATTGGTATGAGGCCTTTTGGGTATAGCCCAAGAGCAAATCCATGAGAGCTTAGGCCCAAAGTGAACAATATCATACAAATGTGGAGATAAATGATGTCATTGGTTCCTTACATATAACAAGTCCAGTTTGATACTTAATTTTGCCAAATATATAAAACTGCTCATATAGGCGGTACTGTATTGTCTATAATTAATTTAGATTATTAATAGTCTATTATCTCTCATTTATGAGATTCAAGTATTATACGGGCCGAATTTGGGCCTAAGGATAAAATCGACATTTACCTCAGGGCCAACCACCAAACCTGAAGCCCATTAGTGAGTCCAGCCCATAGGCAAAAATATCAGACAAATAGGCCTCATGAGCTCAAGCCCATTGTCATCAAGAGAGAACCAACAGACACCAGTTACTAGATCAAGAGAGAACCAGAACTCAAACATCAAACATAAAGTTGAAAGTTTCAGAAGATAGACAAACAATCATAAAGACGTCAGTTACTGGACATAAACCATCTAATTAAGCCACCAGTTAAAACGACTCCAACGGGCAGAAGAGAGACCCCACATCGGGGAGCCTATAAAAGAGAGAAGCAAAGGTATAGAGAGAGAGACATTTTTTGCACGACATCTATCATCAGATAAAACATAATACCCTGCCCTCACGGCAATCAAACAAAGGTTGAGGTATCATAAGACCTTGATCATTTCACCTTCGACTTATTCATATTTTGCTGACTTGAGCGTCGGAGTGTCTACGGCTTCCACCACATCGGTGGGCAGTAACCTCATCGTTCGCTCTATTCTTATTTTGCAGGTTCGCTTGTGCCCCTCAATTCATTCTCGATTGTGGACCTCGACCGACATCATCCCAAAAATTGTCGAAAGAGGAGCCTACAAGCTGCAGACCTTGGAAGGGAATCTTGTCTGCAACAGTTGGAACGTCGTTCATCTTAAGCGGTTCATCTGGTAACACTTAAGTTTTGTTATTTTTAGATGTAGCTACCTTTCGCAGCACTTAGTTATTTTTCAAAATATGAAATAATTTATGGAAGTCATTCGACTGATTGCAACAAAAATTCATCCATAAAAATCATTCGTCCGCGACTATACCTCATATGATAAAATAATATGCCTTGTTCAAAATATCGGCATACCACATTTCCATTCTACAAAGCAGTTTTTTACATTATACAAAATGTTAAAAAAAAACATAAGTACATTAGCATTTAAAACCATTAAACTTATGCGCATTGGCTGGTTCTTCTTCGGAATTTGCGGGATTGCTGGTAGGAACATCTTCTTGGGCTTCGAGCTTCTTCTCGTTTCAGTATCGACCTCAGCCGGTCCAACATCTTCCCTTTCCTCCAATCTCTCTTCGACCTTTTCCACTTCAGCTTCAGGAATTGCCACTAACTCTACATCTCTCTTCCTTGATTCGACTTCATCACATTTTTCTTCTTCACTATGCTCCGTCGACGAGGAAAGCCCAGCTACACGTCTTTCGTACTCCCGAATCCATTTCTCAGGCTTCCAGTCGACATGCTTCCCAGCAAGATAGTCCTTCATCAAATCATATATGTCTTTCATCATTAAGTCGATGGCAATTTCTTCCATCTGCTCTAATAATTGTTCTTTTTCCTTCTTCACGCTCTCAAAACTATGCTTATAGCTGTCGATAGTTAACTCAGACGTTTCCTTCTCCATTTTTAGAGTAGCCTTAACTTCCTTCAACTCATTCTCAAGCCCTTTTCCCTTTCTCTGAGAAGCGGTCAGCCCGGACTTCAGTTCTGAAGCCTCATTCCTCACCACCGACAATGTTTTTTCTAGTTCTCTGATCCTTCGTTGACTCGACTCCGCATTTTTCCGCATATACATACTACACTCCAGTGCCTGAAAAGCTCGAGTTAGAATGTCATTCGACCAAAAAAAATAAAATAAAAGAGTTCTACTCACTTGGTAATTCAAAGCAATGGCTTTCTTCATAGCCTCCACCGGACCGATTTATGTTAACCTTACTTCATCTCCTTCCAGAAAAAGCCATTCCACGAATGAATCAATGCTGGAAGGATCAGAAATTGCAGTCGACTCTCGTGGAACCTTTAAAATGAGGTTATCAGAGTCCTCATCCACTTCGGCAATAGACTTCATTTTCTTCCCCGCATAAATCATTTCGGTCGACTTCACCTTCTCTGCGACACCCTCACTTGAAACGACTTCCCTTGGCTGAAGATCAGTTTCTTTTTTGACTTCTGGTTCTTTCTTCTTCAACTTCCTTGCTTTCCTCCGGCTCTTTATCTTGTCGAGTGAAGCTACTGTGAATAGTCCAGTCATCATTTCCTCTGCGCATAAAATTTCTTCAGGTTTTAGGGGCTCTCGCTATTTAGACTCTCCATATAACTTTTGACACGACCATCTATAATTTATCACGGGCAAAACATCGTGACAAAGGGCCAGAACTTTACATTCTCCTTCTCGGTGATAAATCTTCTTCCACAACGGAGTTGCCCTTAATCTCTTTTCCACTAAGATGGTCTTATAATATCTTTCCTCGGCCGACAAAGATAGAATCGCTTTGGTGTTGGAGATTGTACGTGCAGTCGTAACAAATGAATTATTTCGTAAAGGATCTGCAGCAACAAGCACATGGTTATTCGAATTCATAAGCAATATTCAAGGATTAAATTTTAAAGAAAGAACGCTACTCACTCGACAAACACCAAAATTCTGGGATTCGACCAGCCCCGGTCGATCCAAATATACCCTCACCATTTGCAAAGAAATAGTCGGACTGCCAATTTCCCATATCATTAGTCGGTAATCCAATAACTAAATGCGTCTTCCTCTGACGAAGGATCAAAGTATATCTTCCTTTCTCCTTCAAATGCTCCTCCAGGTAGTACATCGTTAAAACATTGTTTACCTCAAAAACCACTCCCAACTCAAAAGACATACATTAAATCGACAATAATATCCTCCACGCATTTGGCATCAGCTGTGCAGGAGCTACTTCAAAATGATCCAAAACCTCCCAAACCAGTCTCGGAATAGGAAACCCCAGCCCCACAAAGAATGGACGTACGTAGAATCCCATCCACCCCAGAACTTTGTAATCGATTCTTTCACTCGACGAAGGAACTCGTAGTTCCAGAGAATCGGGAAACCTATACATGCACCTGAGTTCCCTCAACACTTTCCCAGTCATTCGACTAGCAAGATTTTTAGATAATAAGTTAGTGGGTACACTTGTACTAGGAGAGTCACTCGGCTCCCCAACAGCGGGTAAAGACCTTAGTGGTATGGCCTCGGTAGGGATCTCTTGAGAAGGCCTAGCCAAAGTGATTACGCCATCCTTAATCAACTCTTGGTACGACCAATCTTTGTATACTTCATCCTCTTTGGTCTCACTTGAGGAAGACCGGACATAACTATCAATCTTGGCACCTAAGCTGCCTAAGGATTCTCCACTCGACATCTTCCAAACAACAAGCATATAAACAACTAGACTCCCTAGTAACCTACTTCCTAAAGATCAAAACCCACAAACACAATTTTAAAAAGATTCTCACAAACCCAAAAATCAAACAGCCAATTTTACCTAAGAACAACTTGAATCTACTCTAATGAACATTCAAAGTAAATAAGAACACGAGGATAGTTTGAAGAATACCTTAGAACTTGAAACCTTTCTCTCCCAACTTGTGGATCTTCGTGAATGAAGCAAATGAACCCACAAGCTCTCCCATTATACTATATTTTGGCGCTCATTTTCCCGCCAAAAGGATGCCTCATTATTCGCATTAGGTTTTACTGCATTTAATGACACGTGGAAAATCCAGAATCCTTTTATCAGGTATCGTCGAATGGAGAAAAGAATTACAATCAGGCTTGTCACAATTAGATGTTATTCACTCGCCACAACATCAATGCTTTTCATCAGTGTCTTTAACATTTGACACGACAACATCAGAAATCTAAATACATGTAATGTACTCATCAAATCAGAGGTTGATTCAACATTTAAGCAACCCCTTATATGAGTTGCTTGATCATTCGACACCACCTCAAGTGTAAGATCAGTACCTTGGAATATCGATTCGACACAGCATCTATACAGGGCTTGACGCAATATCTACTCGTCATTCGACTTAATACCTAATAAAATATAGGTACCATAGTAGCAACCTCTCGACACGACATTTATGGAATTTGCACAAAGAAATTGGTCACTCGGCACAACATTTTTAATAAGCTTAGATACAAGACTTCGACACAACTTATATTCGGACCAAGCATTCGACACGAAATCAATAGAACACCAAAGATGAAGTAATTATTTTTTTCGACTCAACACTCAGGTCGAGTCAAACGGAATCATAGAAATCACTCGTTGCACACGAGATGTCGAGTGAAATTATTCCTGAACCATCATCTGGTTCAGTCGACTGGGGACACCCCCAAGATGACTCATGTCGAGTCAAATAGGATTACGGAATTCACTCGTTACATACGACATGTCGAGTGAAATTACTCATGAATCATCATCTGGTTCAGTCGACCGGGACATCCCCAAGATGACTCATGTCGAGTCAAATATAATTATGGAATTCACTCGTTACAAACGATATGTAGATTGAAATTACTCATGAACCATCAACTAGGTTCAGTCGACCGGGACATCCCCAAGATGACTCATGTCGAGTCAAACAGAATCATGGAAATCACTCGTTGCACACGAGATGTCAAATGAAATTACTCATGAACCATCATCTGGTTCAGTCGACCGGGGACACCCCCAAGATGACTCATGTTGAGTCAAATATAATTACGGAATTCACTCGTTACATACGATATGTCGAGCGAAATTACTCCTGAACCATCATCTGGTTCAGTCGACCGGGACATCCCCAAGATTACCCACGTCGAGTCAAATAGGATTATGGAATTCACTCGTTACATACGACATGTCGAGTGAAATTACTCATGAACCATCATCTGGTTCAGTAGACCGGGGACACCCCCAAGATGACTCATGTCGAGTCAAATATAATTACGGAATTCACTCGTTACATACGATATGTCGAGTGAAATTACTCATGAACCATCACCTGGTTCAGTCAATCGGGGGACATCCCCAAGATTACTCACGTCGAGTCAAATAGAATTATGGAATTCACTCGTTGCATATGACATGTCGTTACATACGAAATTTTGAGTGAAATTACTCATGAACCATCATCTGGTTCAGTCGACCGGGACATCCCCAAGATTACTCACGTCGAGTCAAATAAGATTACAGAATTCACTCGTTACATACGACATGTCGAGTGAAATTACCCCTGAACCATGTCGAGTGAAATTACTCCTGAACCATCAACTGGTCCAATCGAATGGAGACATTCTCCAGATGAATCATGCCCAATCGAATGGAACTATGGTGTATACTCGATTCACACGACGTACCGAGTGAAACCACTTCTGAACCATCACCTGGTTCAGTCGACCGAGGACACCCCTTAGAAGAACCTCGACGAAACAAATAGGGTTTGCTTCGATCCATATGACATGTCAAGCCATAAAGGAACACTCGCACACTTCATACGACATGTCGTGGCAGTCCTTAACTTTTGTCATGATCAATCCACTTATCACAAAATTACAATTATAATTATTATCCTCGGAGCAGACCCTAACGGCAGACCCTGAAAGCGGAGGCAGAGACTGATGAGCAGAGGCAGATGGCAGAGGCTGAGGCTGAAAGCAGATGCTGATGCTGAGGCAGAGGTTGTTGGCAGATGCTGAGTCAGGCAGAGGCAGAAGCTGAAGCTAAGGCAGAGGCTGTTGGCAGATGCTGAGGCAGAGGCTGACAGCAGATGCTGAGTTAGGCAGAGGCAGAAGATGAAGCTGAGGCTGAAGCTGAAGCTGAGGCGGAGGCTGTTGGCAGATGCTGATGCTGAGGCAGAGGATGAAGCTGAAGCTGAGGCAAATCAGAACTTTCCCGAGGCTTGTTGTAAAACAACAATATCCTTAAAACAAATTCGTCCCCTACCGTAGGTGCAGTAGAACGTGAGACGATTGTTTCCCATGATACAACGGAAACGTACGAGAAAGGGCACCACCAGACTCGTATCCAACGAACCACAAAGTGTTTGAACTCTCCTTTTAACAAAACAAAGAAAATGATCTTTCGTGTGTGTGCTATTGTTTCTCTATTTTCTATTTCATATCTTGAAAACAAGAACTGATGTTGTTTATATAGGAAAAGAAAAACACATCTCAATTAATAGAAATTAACTTGCCAATTAAATTTCATAATGGGAGATGTTACACATTGTTGTAACCACTAAGCTAATTAAATTAACACTAATGGAAATTAAACTATATAACCACCAAGCTAATTAGATTAGCACTTATGGAGATTAAACTTTGTAACCACCAAGCTAATTAAATTAGCTGTTATGGAATTACAAAAGGCTTGAAAATTGTGAACTTTGAGCAACAATTTCTCATTCACCCAAGCACCATTTTAAGCATATGAATATACCATTTCGAAGTACTCACGGAGGAGTATCCGAATCATTCAATAACAACCACTAACACGAAGTGAACCATGCTTAAAATTGAGCCTCAAAATGCTTATAAATAAGCATTTTTCCAACAATCCCCCACATGAATGAAATTGGCGAAAAACGTCGAATAAAATTATTTTTATAAAACATTTTATTTTGACCTAGAAGAGTTCAACGGTTCAACACCTGCATAGGATAGGTAGGCCACAGCCTTTGAACCTTCCCTTGTGAAAATATATCTCATTACTGGCTGACAGTTGACGCGATGTCATTGAACTGTACTGCCGTTCATGTAATTGGAGAACACATATCACACAGATATTTTACCTACACATTTGAGTTCTCATTATTATGTTCATTTTGGCCATGAACATCTACCTGGTTCTGCAAGAGTTTCTAAAATTGTGCCCCGTACAATTCCCTCTGAAGCGGCCCCACTTCTCTCTCACATAGGTGATTTCTTATTTAAGAGTATCTCGTAATACTCTGCTCGGATTCCCGACGCATAAGAATCATTAAAAGCTTTTGCTTAACCTCTATCCATACGAGCATCACTGTTTCATTTCATCATAGGAATGGACTAGAGGGTAACCCCCCCACAGTGATCCAATTATGTCTTTTACGAGTATGTTGTCCCATTGAACCTAGATCTTGGGATCTCCAGTCAACAATGTTGGGTTTTCCTTCGTAATAAACATTTATCTAATGGGCTTCAGTCCCATTTCCCTCGATGATTTCACAACTAACTCTCTATTTAACCCTTTGGTTAGCGGATCCGCAATGTTATCATTTGACTTTACATAGTCAATCGAAATAACTCCAGTAGAGAGTAATTGTCTAACGGTATTGTGTCTACGACGAATATGTCTAGACTTACCATTATACATATTGTTATGTGCCCTTCCAATTGCAGATTAACTATCGCAATGAATGCAAATTGCTGGCACTGGCTTAGGCCAACTTGGAATATCCTCTAGAAAATTTCGAAGCCATTCTGCTTCTTCAGCATACTTGTCTAATGCAATGAATTCTGATTCCATTGTAGATCTGGCTATCACAGTCTGTTTGGAGGATTTCCATGATATAGCTGCACCTGCTAGTGTAAATACATAACCACTAGTAGACTTTGAGTCTTTCATGTCAGATATCCAATTAGCATCACTGTATCCTTCGACTACAGCTGGATATCTATGATAGTGCAACCCATAATTACGAGTAAAACGTAAGTACCTAAGTACTCTCACTATTGCTTTCCAGTGATCAACCCCTGGATTACTCGTATATCTGCTGAGCTTATTTACTGTACATGCTATATCAGGCCTTGTACAACTTGATAGATACATCAAACTCCCGATCACTCTAGAGTATTCTACTTGAGATATACCATCTCCCCTATTATTTGATAGGTGTAAACTCACATCTAAGGGAGTTCTAGCCACAGCTGAATCATCATTGTTGAATTTACCAAGAATTTTGTCCACATAGTGCGACTGATCAAGAATAAGTCCATCTGGACTTCTCGAGATCTTTATTCCGAGAATGACATCTGCAAGACCCATGTCTTTCATGTCAAACTTGGATTTCAGCATATTCTTGGTAGATTTCACCATTTTGACATTACTCCCGACAATCAGTATGTCATCAACGTAGAGACATAAAATGACATAGCCAACTTCTGTCTCTCTGACATAAATGCATTTATCACATTCATTGATTTTGAAACCATTTGCCAACATGGTGTCATCAAACTTTTTATGCCACTGTTTCGGGGCTTGTTTCAATCCATACAAGGATTTAACTAACTTATAGACTTTCTTTTCTTGTCCTGGAGCTATAAAGCCTTCAGGTTGTTCCATGTAGATTTCTTCATCTAAATCTCCATTCAGAAAGGCTGTTTTCATATCCATCTGATGTACCTCAAGATTGCGAAAAGCTGCAATCGCTAGTATCATCCTTATGGAATTTATTCTCGTTACAGGAGAATAAGTATCAAAGTAATCAAGACCTTCACGTTGTCTATAACCTTTAATTACAAGTCTTGCTTTGTACTTGTCAATTGATCCATCTGCCTTTATTTTCTTTTGAAAATCCACTTGGACCCTAAAGGTCTACATCCTGGAGGAAGATTCACTAACTCCCAGGTGTGATTTTGTAAGATGGATTCAATTTCACTATTGATGGCATCTTTCCACAAGGCACCATCAGCTGACCTTACCGCTTCGTTATAGCTTTGAGGATCATTCTCTAACAAGAATGTCAGAAAATCTGGACCAAATGATTTTTCCGTTTTAGCTCTTTTGCTACGTCTTAGTTCAGGTTCAACAACTTGTTGATCCTCTGGAACATTAATTTGTTCTCGGTCCTGACTATCTTCAATGATAGTCTCATGTGCCCTTTTGTGCACATCTGAATTCGAATTAGTTTTACAAGGAAAAACATATTCGAAAAAAGATGCATTCATCGATTCCATTATCGTATTCTTGTGAATATCTGGTACATTAGACTCATGCACAAGAAATCGATAAGCATTACTGTTATGTGCATATCCTATGAAAATGCAATCAACAGTTTTTGGTCCTATCTTCACCTTTTTAGGTGGAGGAATGACTACCTTGGCAAGACACCCCCACACTCGAAGGAATTTATAGGAAGATACTCTTCCTTTCCACATTTCATAAGGAGTTTTCCCTGCTTCTTTCCGTGGTACCTTATTTAAAAGGTAATTAGCTGATAAGACAGCTTCTCCCCACATAGTCTGAGGTAAGCCAGAACTGATTAACATAGCGTTCATCATCTCTTTCAAGGTACGATTCTTACGTTCCGCAATCCCATTGGATTGAGGCGAATAAGGAGCTGTGGTTTGATGTATGATTCCATTTTGTTCACAAAGTGATTCAAAAGGGAAAACATACTCACCACCACGATCACTTCTTAACTCCTTAATTCTTTTATTCAGTTGGTTCTCAACTTCATTCTTATAGAGAACAAATTTCTCTATAGCTTCGTCCTTGCTTTTCATTAAATACACATAGCAAAATTTTGTGCAATCATCAATAAAGGTAATACAATATTTATTACCGCCTCTCGATTGTATTGAATTAAAATCACATACACCGGTATGAATTAGATCAAGTGGTTCAGAGTTTCTTTCAATACTATGAAAAGATGATCTTGTTAGTTTTGCCTCAACACAAGTATCACACTTATGTTTGTTATCAATTTTAAAATTGGGAATATGATTCATGTTAATTAACTTTCGCAATGAATTAAAATTAACATGTCCTAATCTACCATGCCAAAGATTAGAATACTCAACAATATAAGCAGAAGAACTAGCTTTATTGATATTTTTGGGTTTAACAACCATTACATTGAGCTTAAAAAGCCCATCAGTTACATACCATTTTCCCACATACATCCCATTTTTAGTCAAAACTACTTATCAGACTCGAACACCATCCGGAATCCATGTTGTTCAGAAGCGATCCAGACACAAGATTCTTCCGTATTTCAGGTACATACAGAACATTGTTCAGAGTCAACTCTTTCCCAGATGTCATTTTCAGAATCACCTTTCCTTGACCTTCTATCTCAGATGTTGCTGAATTTCCCATGTATATCTTTTCCCCATTTTCAGCAGGCTCAAATGAAGAAAACATGCTCTTGTCTGAGCATACATGTCGAGTGGCACCAGTATCAATCCACCACTCTCTTGGGTTAGAACCCACCAGATTCACCTCAGAAACCACAGCAGAAAGGTTAATGTCTGAAACATCTTGAGTCATGTTTTCTAGCACATTAGCTTCTTGTTTCTTTTCTTCTTCGGCAGTATGCATTCAGAAGACTTGTGACCCATTTTGTCACAGTTGAAGCATTTTCCTTGAAATTTTGATTTCTTGGAAACTCCTCCTTTAGGACCCATCTTTGACCCTTTGTTCTTGAGGTTCTTGTTCTTATGGCCATGTTCGACAACATTTGCTTTGGCCTCATGAGTTATTCCTCTCTTTTCAGAAACTCGGTTATCTTCCTCAATTCTTAGCTTAAGAACCAAGTCTTCAATGCTCATTTCTTTTCGCTTATGCTTTAAATAATTCTTGAAATCTTTCCAACCAGGTGGTAGTTTCTCAATTATCGAGGCTACTTGGAAAGTTTCACTTAACTCATCCCCTCAGCATGAATTTCTGCTAGAATAATCTGCAGTTCTTGTACTTGGCTTATCACAGTTTTGGAATCAATCATTTTAAACTCTAGGAAACGGCCTACGATAAATTTCTTAGTACCGGCATCCTCAGTTTTATATTTTCGATCTAAAGATTCCCAAAGCCCTTTAGCTGTTTTCATTCCAGCGTACACACTGTACAAGGAATCACTTAGCCCATTCAGCACATAATTCCGACATAGGAATTCAGAATGTTTCCAAGCTTCAATGGCACTGATGACTTGGATATCAATCTCACCCTCTTTGGGTACATGAGCATCTTCCTTTAGAAACCTCGCAAGGTTCAACGTGGTCAGGTAGAAGAACATTTTCTGTTGCCACATTTTGAAATTCTGACCACTGAATTTTTCAGGTTTTTCCGCAGCAGGATTGACATGGCTCACATGTCCAACAGGTTGTCTAGCCATTGAGGCAGAAATACCTTGGCCAGCCACAACGGCTGCCATATTAAGCCCAGAGGCTGATGCAAGTTGGCCAACCGAAGGGGCTGCCACTGCACTTTGGTCAGCCACGGGGGCTGCCACAACATTCTGGCCAGCCGAAGAGGCTGCCATATTCGGATCTACTGTGTTTGGACTGATTTCCATATCCACAGAGTCGATTTTGTTTTAAGATGTAAATAACAATTATTACAATTATTACACGGTAATTGGGAAATCCGAATATGAAAAATTACAATTATAATTATTATCCTCGGAGCAGACCCTAACGGCAGACCCTGAAAGCGGAGGCAGAGACTGATGAGCAGAGGCAGAGGCAGATGGCAGAGGCTGAAGGCAGAGGCTGACAACAGAGGCTGAGGCTGAAAGCAGATGCTGATGCTGAGGCAGAGGTTGTTGGCAGATGCTGAGTCAGACAGAGGCAGAAGCTGAAGCTGAGGCAGATGCTGTTGGCAGATGCTGAGGCAGAGGCTGACAGCAGATGCTGAGTCAGGCAGAGGCAGAAGATGAAGCTGAGGCTGAAGCTGAAGCTGAGGCGAGGCTGTTGGCAGATGCGATGCTGAGGCAGAGGATGAAGCTGAAGCTGAGGCAAATCAGAACTTTCCCGAGCCTTGTTGTAAACAACAATATCCTTAAAACAAATTCGTCCCCTACCGTAGGTGCAGTAGAACGTGAGACGATTGTTTCCCATGATACAACGGAAACGTACGAGAAAGGGCACCACCAGACTCGTATCCAACGAACCACAAAGTGTTTGAACTCTCCTTTTAACAAAACAAAGAAAATGATCTTTCGTGTGTGTGTTATGTCTTTCTCTATTTTCTATTTCATATCTTGAAAACAAGAACTGATGTTGTTTATATAGGAAAAGAAAAACACATCTCAATTAATAGAAATTAACTTGCCAATTAAATTTCATAATGGGAGATGTTACACATTGTTGTAACCATTAAGCTAATTAAATTAACACTAATGGAAATTAAACTATATAACCACCAAGCTAATTAGATTAGCACTTATGGAGATTAAACTTTGTAACCACCAAGCTAATTAATTAGCTGTTATGGAATTACAAAAGCTTGAAAATTGTGAACTTTGAGCAACAATTTCTCATTCACCCAAGCACCATTTTAAGCATATGAATATCATTTCGAAGTACTCACGGAGGAGTATCCGAATCATTCAATAACAACCACTAACACGAAGTGAACCATGCTTAAAATTGAGCCTCAAAATGCTTATAAATAAGCATTTTTCCAACATGTAGTAAATGTACATCTATCATATAACAAATAAATAACCAATGTTTGATACAATTTTTAACCACTTACCAAAATTTGATATACTTTTCAATATTTGAAAGGACTTATGATTTTTTTATTTTTTTAAGATTTTGATATTTTTAATAACCTGTCAAATATTTAGTATACGGTTATAATTTTTCGTTAAAATATAATCACATATAACATGTAACATATACAAATAAATAATGTTACACTTTTTTTTTTGCTAAAATCGTTGGAAATCTCGTTCCCAAATCATCAATTTCGGGTTTTTAAGTGGAACATATAAAATCATCGGCTGTCTCAGCTGGCTCTTACAAGAAACGCACTCCCTGAATTCGAACTCAAGATCTCAAGGTGAGATTCTGAACCCTACACCACCAAACCACGTTCATTGGGAAGACCGATTGCTACAATTTCCAACTAATGTGCCAACTATTAAAATCATAACTCACATGGCATTTATTTCATATAAAGTTTTCTCCCGTTCATATAAAATTTATTAAATGTGTCTTATAAATAATGAAAAATCTGATTTATTATTGAAGAATCTATCACTTTAAAATGAAGAATATCTATCTATTTTTTTTAATGAAAATCAAATTTATTCCACTAAATCAATATTTTAATACGTCATTATGCAATTATGCATCACTATTTCGAATTGAGTTATCTAGTATTTAATTACTGTAATAAGTCAATAACAATTTATCTTCTTAAAATTTAATTAACACCGACCTGGTCATATTTATTTCAACATTTTAACCGTAGATATTTGTGTATGGCGAAAATTAAAATAGGATTCACTCTTTTATAAATTGAGAAATAAGAACTTAGTATAAGAAAGATTGAGGTATAATATATATATATCTATATATGAATATATATTATTTTTATTTTATTAAAAAATTATATTTTACTACAAACCTTATATTTATTATTATATATTTATAAAATTTTATATTTTATTACTATATCTATATAAAAACTACACTATATTATAAGTAGTAAAATGTTGCATATCAATATTTCTTATAGTAAAATATTATTTCCCAATATTTATTGTAGTAAAATGTAAGGTATTAGTATTAGAATGTAATTTTTTTTAAAATATATATATAAATAATAATATATTATATTCTAATATTTCTTATATCTATTTATTATTTATGAAAATAATAAAATGATAATAACCCTTTAAAATAAACCATTAGTTGCCAAAATGACCAATAGTAACTTTTCCAATCAAATAGTCCACAGTGACAGTGTTAGTAGGATTTTTATCTAACACTATAAAATTTGTCATAACTAAAAATAAATAGCATTTCTTTCTTATACGGTAGGGGTCGAATCAACTGGATTATCCCTTGATGATAACGATGGCTTTATTTTATTTTCTATTTTTGGAATCGTTGAAAATTTTATCGTCAAATCATCTATTTCGAATTTATTATTTAAAAATCAGATCTTAAATCATACGTCATAAAATCAAGACATGAAAGACAATAACTTTATTATAAAATATTCAAAAGCATTACTAAAGGAATTTAGATCCTAAACTTTTTTTATAAATTTTAACACGTGTATTAAACTTAAATTATTTTCCAATAATTACCGATCATCATCGAATTCAAATTTTAATAAAGATCCTTAGAAAGGCGTGGTTTAATGACAACTTCAAGAGGGTTCAATTTGGGCAAGTCAATGCCCAAACCTTCCTGCATATCTACAGGCTTATTATCCACAGTTGCCAGATCAAATCCCTGAAGAATTCGAGCAAGCGTTAACTGAACGATCTGTAAGCCAGATGTGATTCCAGGGCAGCCTCTTCTTCCAAAGCTGAATGGAATGTACTCAAAATGGCGACTGTTAAAATCAACATCAACATGAGTCGTCATGAATCTTTCTGGCCGAAACTCACTGGGATTTTCCCAGATCCTGGGGTCTCTGTGCAGCTTCCATATGTTCACGATCAAACGAGTACCCTTCGCTATATGATAGCCACCGATTTCACAATCATCCATGGCTTCTCGAGTGCCTGTTACTGGACCTGGTGGGTAAATACGCATAGATTCTTTCACAATGGCTCGGAGGTATTTCAGGTTTTTGATATCCAATTCGTTTACCCATTTGTCTCTTCCAACGTGGATGTCCAATTCCTCCTGTGCCTTCTTCAGCTCTTTCGGATGGTTGAGTAACAGAGACAGTGTCCAAATTATTCCGAGGTATGTGCTTTCTGAGCCTGTCAATATTAAAATCTACAACAAACGGTGGTATTATTTATAGGGAAATACCAACAAGTGTTATTAGGGTACTCGTTAATGATCCATTTTAGGAAAATTTTAATAGAAAAAAAGGAAAAAATAATTAATATTTTGATAATTTTTTGTAATCGTAAAATAATGTAAAATTTCCTTAAAACAGATCTCTAACAAGTGTCGTTAGGACACTCGTTAGCACCGAGATTTTGATTCTTTGTATACAAAATAATAAATTGCCACAGAGAAACTTACCAGAGCTGTTGCCTTGACGACGGTATTGCGTGTATGTCCAGCCATGACGACATCTTCTTCAAGCTTCGAAAGCAACACGTCAATGAAGTCACGTTCATCACCATTAATATTACTACTCTCCGCCTGTAATTTTCTTCTAATAAGATGTTCTTCAAGCCATTTTCCAATGACATCATCAATCTCCTTAGAAACACTCTTCATAGAATTCACGTGGCCCTGAAAATCAACCCATTCAAGCCATGGCATCACGTCTCCCAAAACAAAGACCCCGAAAAGATACGTAGCTTCTTTAATGGCTCTCTTGATTCTCCAAGCCTCGCTGCCACTTTCCCCAAATTCCCCAGCTGAAAATCTCTTCCCAGCTATCAGTTTCAGGCTTATATTGAACGTCAACCGCTCAACAAACTCACTCATAGCCACCTTAGCAGGATTGATACCGTTTCCTGAACAACACAGTGAGTACAAATCTTTGATCAAAGTGTCAACTTCTGAGTAGCGAACGTGCTTCAGAAGCTCAAGCCTGTGGCTTGAGAGAAGATCCGTGGTGGCTATTTTGCGAATGTCGCGCCAGTACTGGCCGTAAGGAGCAAGTGCAAAAATGGCATTGTCATAGCCCATGTATTTTCCTCCTGCTATGCTTGCCTTGTGGCCAAGATTCTGTCATTAGCAGTACTGAAGCAATCCTTCGCCATTTCCCAGCTGCTGACAATCAATGTGGGATGCTTGCTGCCGAGCTTGAGAGAGAAGATGGGGCCGTATTTGTCAGCAATGGCTCCGAGTGTTTTACAGACGGGTTGTTCTTGCCCAAGAAGAAGATGCAAGTGCCCTATTAGTGGCCATGCCCCAGATGGTTCTGGGGCTGTGAGTTTCTTGATTTTGGTTTTGGATTTTTTAATGATTCTCCATGAACAATAGAGAAGAAATTGCAGAGCTAGGAGCTCCAGAATTGGTGGGATGAATGAAGAAATTAAATCCATGGTGGTTTTGGGGAGAGGTTTGTGGTGTGATCTGCAGGAAACTTGCAGTCCTTAATATATAACTGAGTTGATAATAGTAGTTCAACTATTTCAATCAATCACTTTCAAAACCTTAAAATGTTTTACACGTGAAGTTCTCTTAACACACAATATTAGCTAATTTTGAGTATTATTTTATCAGAGAAGTGATAGATATACTTATAATTTTACATAAAATAATTATATCTTTCTTACTGTAGCTACCGTGATCGCTACAGTGAGAGTGGTGTAGTTATTTTATGTAAAAATATAAGTATGTTTATCATTTTTGATTTTATCATGTTTTATCAACTTTTATGTACAAATATCATTTTTATTATAACATTTAAAGTTAAATATTTAGTAGGTGTCAAACAAAATTAACACCTTATTCTTTTATCACGGAAAATTATCATTTTTCATTTTCGGGTAGCGGAAATGGGTCTAACCCATGAAAATCAAGTATGGGTGTAATTTTAAATTATTTAATGAAATACTATATTCCATCACGAGTGTATAGGAAAAAACCGAGACTAAATCGGAGTGCGGAAGCTTCAGAAAGAAGCAAAACAAAATCACCGCGGGCGTAGCACGTACGTGGGCGCTACAGTGCGAGTGCGCACTGCAAGCTATAGTGGTCAGCAACCTTTTTGTTTTTTGTTTTTTTGTTTTGTTTATTTTACAAATGCTTCACAAAGCTTTAGCTCTCTGGAAATCTGGAAGCAATTAGGGTCTATTACCCTAATAGCTTCTGGTCTTCCCTAAACACTTCAAAAACATCCAAAATTAATTTTTAATATCAAAACCAATATCAACACATGTTATAGAATAAAAATCAAGTTTTTCAAAATATCAAATATTTTTTACAAAAAACATAAATTTATTATAAATACGCATTTGCGTAAATTTTAAATCCAATACACAAACCAAATTAGAATCCCAATAAGAAATGTCTCATGAACAATTCTAGGTCACCCAAAGGTGGTCAATTGATTCTAGAATGGTACACAAGTGCTCAACAAGTACACTTCATAGTGGGACTCTTTAAGTTCATACACGTTCGTCATATAAGCATAGCTAATATGTACGCAATTCGGCCACCTCCGAATTCGCGAAGAACACGAACGACCTTTCTGAACTATACAAGTCGGGGTCATCACATATGTTTAACAATCCTCCGTCGTAGGCTATTCGAGTTGTGCTTAGGAAACATATAATATACCGTCAAGTTTCCAAGGCTCACATCTCATGTCGACATGTCCACGATTCTTTACAACTGATGCGATCCACCTTAGGTGATCAGCTTTGGCCAACGTCTTTAAGAATCGTGACTTTACTCACATTGATACCTAAACCTCTTTTGTTACATATACGGGCCGACAAATCCTATATTGCTTTGCACTTGATTACTGAGTGCATCAATCCACACCCAACGAACATCTAGAGGTCAGACCATGAAAGATTTCTGACATACATGACATCAAAGTGTGGATGATCTCACACAAAATCAATGTTATCCTATAGTCAAAGGATTACATATGCTACTCGACTCGAGGAGAATACAATTTATAGTGACGCTTCCCAATGTCAATTACAAACTACGTTGTAACTGCGCACTACGTTGTAAATCCTAGGGTTTTTGTCTAATGTACACGCATCACTAAATCAGATTTAGTTTCAATCTAATCGTAATTAGATCAAATATGTATATAAAAGACAAGAGGTGCTACCAGTAAATAAGTAATATTATGGAAAACAAAATTATTCGTATTTATGAATCGGACATAAATACGATCCAGATTGGCACTCTGAGCACCATCCTAACAATTCCTCCCACTTACTCTAGTGTCAATCCATGGTATTATATACACATCTCAATGTATATCACATACTCATGGCCCTCAAGAGCTCACCTAGCACTGAAGAGGTATGCAACAACAAGTAAGCCCGCTTTAACAAATTGAGTCTGACCAACAAACCCAATTGTTTTCTTTAGCCAACATCATTCATATTTTGTAGAACCCAACTTCTACATCAATATAACTCAGACGCTATATCAATATTGTGTTATAGCTACTGAGTTGTCTATGTATTTAAAGATCAAATCCAAATACTATGAGACAACCGCAAACACTACACTAATATGAAAACTTCTAATTATCTATAGGGTTACTATGCAACTTCATAAGTCAATACTAATGCCAATAGTTTAGTAGAATCAACAGTGACACTCCCACTGCATCTTTTCTGACTTTATATGACATAGACCATCCAATGTCATAATTAGACTCAAAACTAATCTAACTTTATGGTTGCAGACTAAATTCTCCATGAATAAGAAAACTATCCTTAATATCTCAAAGAATATGTTTCAAGATCCATCAGATGGTCTGCATCATATCAAAATAACTCGTAACAGTTACGATTAAATTGATATCTTTAATCGCACCAAATATAGTATTCATATGCCATCATCATATGATGCATAAGATTGACTAGATATTTGTGGGACACAGAAACTGGGCGACGCATGTTGTCCCGGGCTCGTGGCCCGATTGGAGTACGGAGTAGCCCGCGGGGGACTAAACCGGAGAATAATGGAGTCGCCACCCGGTGTGAACCGAGAAAAATTGTTTTTAAGGCCGCACTCACCCCTCGTAAGGGAAGACCTCAAACCGTGGGTTCGGAATGGTCCCTTACTTATGCCACTTGTAATAAAATGATTTGTGCAATAATCTAACAAGCCTAAGCAACATATTCCCAGGACAATTTTTTACTCTAAGTTCGCATGATGCATAAAATAAACCATTATAACGACAATATCATACAATAATCTCATGGCATACCTCAATTATATAATGCGGAAAATAAAGAACAAAACTAAATATACTGTGAATTCCCAACGCAAAAATAATGATTAATCATGCCTTGAAAATGAACAACTATGGGCTAAATCATGCTTAAGAACCGAGGGTAGCCATACTAAACAGCCTAATCATGCTTGAATACCATCTCATGAACACATCAAAATAATAACATGCGGAATTCAAGTAACGAATGACAAACAAATCAAAACAACATAAAACAAAATATGCGCCGTTTACTCGCGGTACGTGGAGTTGTATCCCGAGTACAGATTATACTACCGTCCATTCGGAATCGGCTATGAAATTTATGTCCGGATTTCCATCCGATATACCGCGAGAGTTGACACATTTTTCATTTTATTCCAAGGTCACAACATACAATATTTCGTAATACATGCATATTTATCTACTCAAGGGCCACAACATGCATTTTAATATAATAATCATGCGAACAATACTCAATAAATAATAAAGATAAAACTGAAAACAAATGTGAAAAATACCCTCAGGTCTAACCTTTTATGTCGACTTTCGGACTCGCGTTTCACGGCCGTCGGAAGGGCTATCACTCTGAACTCTCGGTTCACTGGTTTAGCATCTTAACTCACTGTTTTGCTATTTTAGCTTGTTGTTTGCTGTCGTTTTGCTGCCATTTTTGTCACTGTTTTTGGTGTTTTAGGCTATTGTTTTGGGTGTTTCTTTGTCGATTAGGGCTGCTTTTTTTTCGGTTGTTTAAGGGGTTTAAGGTGCAGTTTTGTTCACTGGTAATGTGAGGGTGGGGATGAAGAGAATTGTTTGCTATTTTTTCTTGTGATTTGCGTGTAATGTCTAGGGTTTCTTGCTGTGTGATTTGTGTGTGAGTTGTGTGTATGAGCTAGCCTCTTGCATGTCTGGTTAGGGTTGTTTAATAGAGGATGGCTAGGGCTTCCCCTTGTCTCACAAGGAAGAGATTTGATTTGGTGTTGAGCAAGGAAAGTCAAAGATTGGGTGGAGACAAGATTGGTTTAGATTAGGAAGTCAATATATTTAAATTGGTTATGAGTGATTTAATTAGGCATGATATTTCTTTAATTTAGTATGTGATTTTGTTTAGTTAGGAAGTTAATATATTTGTTGATTGATTTTAATTTGGTATGTGATTTTTAGGTTTGTTTTAATTTCACCATGTGTTAAATATGTGTTTTGTTATTTGAGATGTGTCTTATGGGCCTTGGTGGGCTAATTGGGCTTGGGTGTGAGGCTAGCAGCAAAACCAAAAATTACCGACACCGTTCGAACGCATATTCGAACGCTACACGAACGCCCGCAATCTGCTTTACGTTCGAACGTGGTAACGAACGCAGCACGAACGAAAACAGTGAACATGTGAAATGAATATGATGACGTACTTATTCTGAATTTCCCCTTCCGACGTCCGTTTCCCGCGACTTCCGTGACATAAAAGGTAGTGCCTCCAAATGAGACTCATCATCGGGTTTCACATGCAAAAATGCAATGCCTACAATATTCTAATCAATCCCTCTTTCGACAAATGTATCATCCTTTACGAAAGATGAATACTATATATATATATATATAAGACACGTTAACTGTCAAACAGTTTTACTAACTGTCATACAGATAGTCTTACTGGTGTCCTTTATTAGATCATATCTAATACGCGACTAATGAGAGTATCTCACAAGTCTCTTAGTTTATATCATATATAAAACTTTATATCAAATCTAACAGAGACTACTCACACTGCTTTCACGGAGAAAAGAAGACTTAGGATATACAATGCTATAAAAAAGTTTGTACGCTCCCACTGACCCTACTAATAAATGTGTATTCTTTATACTTTGATAAATCAGACAATCTGACTGTATCAAAATTAGAGAACACAAATTTTCAGAAAGCTTATCTGAGTATACAATAGGCTCTATAAGCTAGTATATCAAACTGTGATCTTAGCAGAATACAAACTCTAGGGCCATTCCAGAATGAACTCTTCAAACAAATAAACCACAACGGATTTCTCATTCGAAGAAAACATTCAAGAACGTCACTTTGCATTCTTTAGCCAAAATACATAGTTTAATATCAACATTAACCAACAAATCTTTAATTATTCAATTAGTGAGACTAGAGACAAGTTTTCTCAGAATCTACAATAGACTACTGAGCATAACCTTTCTCATTGTCATACTATAAAGGTCGAACCTTTAATAAGCTCACCTTGCTTTTGTTGCGCAAATAATTTGCACATATTATGAACGATTCATAACGAAAGCTTAATCAAGTTCAAGACTTGATCGTAGTAAGTTATGAACAATCTTAGATCTATGGTTCAATGCTAACATCCGAAATCGATATCAAATATCGCTCCCACTACAAGTTGTAGGATAATTTTCTTCGATAAGAAAACAACATAATCATTAAGTATTAAATACTTTTGTAAATGATTATGACATCCTATTAAACTTATACGGAAGATATCGTTGGGTTATTTCATCTAATTAATTATGTAGTTCCACTACAGTTTATCACTCTCACATTCGAAGAAAACATTCAAGAACGCCACTTTGCATTCTTTAGCCAAAATATATAGTTTAATATCAACATTAACCAACAAATATTTAATTGTTCAATTAGTGAGACTAGAGACAAGTTTTCTCAGAATCTACAATAGACTACTGAGCATAACCTTTCTCATTGTCATACTATAAAGGTCGAACCTTTAATAAGCTCACCTTGCTTTTGTTGCGCAAATAATTTGCACTATTATGAACGATTCATAACGAAAGCTTAATCAAGTTCAAAACTTGATCGTAGAAAGCTATGAACAATCTTAGATCTATGGTTCAATGCTAACATCCGAAATCGATATCAAATATCGCTCATACTACAAGTTGTAGGATAATTTTCTTCGATAAGAAAACAACAAAATCATTAAGTATTAAATACTTTTGTAAATAATTCTGACATCTTATTAAACTTATACGGAAGATATCGTTGGGTTATTTCATCTAATTAATTATGTAGTTCCACTACAGTTTATCACTCTCACATTTGACTTCAATAAGTCAAGTCTTTTCTACAATGGTCAACATCTGATGATACACACCAAGTAATAAAATAATTTTATTAATCGGGATCATAGAAAAGATATTATATCAAATAGAATACAATATTTATTAAATAGAATAAATGATAAACTTTACTTGTACCTCCGATGCGCAAGTACTTTCAATTATATAACAATTATACAAAAGAAAGTTTCAAATCTCAAACTTTTCAGATTCAAATTTTCTACTATACATATCATATATGTAACTGTAGGAACGAATGGAACCTTAATTAAAAAGATGAATTAGTGTTACTGGAGCATAACCTCAAGAGTATTGAAAACTAATTCGGTAACACTTAATATCAACGAATCAAATCATATAAGATTCAATTACTCCCACTGACCAATTCCATCAATATGGAATCGTGGAAGTTTAATATTGAGTAAGAATCACATTCATTAAATAACTTTAGAACTAATTGCCTTAAATTTATATGTTTGATCATATCAAATATCTTTGAACAATTCAAAGATTCACATGAATTTCAAAGTTGTAGTTTTCAATACTTCAAATAGAATATCTTTGAATCATTCAAAATATTCTATCCGCGTTTCATTAGAAACATATTGAAAGTTCTCGAACCATTCAAGACGTTCAAAATATATTCTTTTAGAAACACGTAACTAAGTCATGACAAATTATTAACTAAGTTACGAAGTGAAGAAAACTATCTAAGGCAATTTCTAATTCATTAAACTACACACATCAAATGTATTAGTTTAATAAATCTGTGGTCCAATGAAAATCATTGGTTAAATGAGATTTAATCACATCATGAATACAATATTCATTAAATGGATAAGGATATATGATGTGAACTCGCATCAGACCATCATTTACCATAAGGAACAAGCATCTAATGCTTATGTGATAAAAACTCATAAAGCATTGTTCTAAGTTATTTAGTTAACCGAACATTTTCTTAATGTTTATATTTTCATTAATGACACTACTAGTCATATCAAAATATGTAACAACTGTTTATAAAGAACAAATAATTATCCAATAGTCACAAGTTCTGATATCAAATATCAAAACAGTTATTAAATATTATTTTAAATAACTAGACTGAAGATCTAGTATCCAATACATATAGTTTTCGTATCGTGAGAATCAATATTCTTTATACATAACTATTCACATCTCATTTCTTAAGTTTTATAATTTGCGTTCAATTATTCACAATAATTATAAATAATTGATTAGCAAACTGTGTCAAAACATGTGACTTCTAAAGGTCAATGGAGCCAAGAAACGTCATTATAAGATAAACAAATACCTAATGGGGTTTTCTTAATGCCAGTCAAGAATCTCGAGATATGAACTGATTCGTGTCAATTCTTACTGCACAAGAAACTATTCTTTCTAGATAATAAAATCCTAAAACCAGATATCTATTTAGATTACTAATCATGACTTAAAAACTAAGTCACTAACCATATTTATTTTTCAAGAAAATCGGAACAACGGTTCCCATGGTTTGAACTAATCTAACAATATCTAAGTCTATTGTCATTCTAGAACCTATTCTAAAAATACGAAACCATAAGTAAAGTCAGAAAACATATTCAAATAATATGCATGCAGTGGATTAGAAGTGTAATTCTATAAACAATATAGAATAAAGGAAAACAAAAGCAGCAAATTCCATAAAAATACACAATGCTTTAGTTATGTATTTTTAACCCAACAACGTCTCCCATTACTTTACGTAATACCATAATCCCCATCGGAGAACGGGAATTCAATAATTAAATCGAATTCCATAGTGATAGTAGGATCCCATGAATATATTTCGACTCACAGCTTTGACACGGTCTCGCCTATGTATATTCATTAGGTAGACAACTCATTGTCAATCACTCACTAGTGACTCCTGATTTTAGTCATGACTGTTTCTCGTTATGAAAGCTTTGGCACGTTCACAAAGAGGCGTATCAAGGCTTCACTTTCCGATGACAAACTCAAGCTACTGATGTAGTCCTGTCAACTTTGGCACGTTCATGATTTTCACTTTCACTTGAATTTGTCTAGTATCAATATACAACCGGCATGGATAAAATTCTATCAACTACACCCTCACTGCTTTGGCACGATCTCAGATGCAGCCATAGAAAGTTACCTATAAACCGTATTGACAAGACAGACCAAGAAACATGCATTCAATACACGTTACTTTACAACCTTATTTTAAGCGGGTATATTCCTCAAGGAAGCATTGCTCCACATCAAATGCATAATTTTAATCTAAATCATTTTCTAAACAATTCAATTCTACCTTAGAAAACATAATTCAATTTAACCATTAAATTTCTGTTACGTTTCCGTTAGCGTAGAACCGAAAAGTCAAGAAACATATAGATTATATGCATGTGAAAATATTAAAATTGGATTACATATCATATATCAAGCATGACTAATGTAATGGATGAAGCATCAGACCTGCTCTGATACCATTTTTGTTGGGGTTTTGGGAGAAGGGCGCGGCAGAAGCGCTGTTCAGGCGAAATCGTAATTTAAAAAAATTTTAAATTACCAAACGAATTATTCAATATCCAATATGAATAATTCATTCATATTTCACCTAAACACATTTATTCAATATCAAATAGTGACATAAATATATATGAAACGTCGCGAAACTTTTACGAAAACGGTTTTCCACAAAATGGCATAAAACATATTTTTGACCGAACCGACCACCCAATACACATGAGGGCTGCCCAAGTCAGCCCCAATAGTATTAGGGTAGTTCATGGGCTTCACGAACAGTGAAAAACTGACTGTTTGGGCATCCGTCACCCGGTTGGCTCAAAAATCACCCGGTAACGCAGTTTTTCACTGTTTTCGCTTATTTCAACTCCGAAACAATTTCCGGAAATTATACCAACACCCAAATCACATTCAATGCATTCAAATGACATAAATTTCATCAACATATTCATTGTTTTTCAGATCTGATCCAGAACACAAAATTATCAATTTTCATGCTTTAAATCCAATTTTTCAAGATTAATCAAATTAATCTAAACACCACTCAAAGTCAACACACATGAACCACCCAAGAACAATTCCAGGCATTACAAGAGTGGTCATAACACTCTATAATGGCAACATATCATCAAATGATCAAATTGGACAATAATTATAATAATTACATCCAAATCACTTCACACATGCATAATCACTTCCATATCCATCCACCAAAACCAAAAGCCCCAATTTTAACAAAAAAAGGAACCGTGGAACTATTCTAACAATTCAAGAAAATAAGAAACTAATTTTCAAGCTTAGGGTTGTAGAAGATTACCTTTAATATCTTGATTTCCTAAGCTTTTTCTTGAATTTTCCTTCATTTTCTTCCTTGAATCATCAAAGAATTTTTGGAGAGCTTTTGGAAGGTGATTTTCGGCCTTAGGCTTCCATTGGAAGCAAAAGAAAAATTTTTACTTTAAAAATCCACTTTGCCGACTTAGGGGGGCATTATTGTCAATTCCCAAATTTAATCCAATTAATTAAATCAAACTTTAAGTTAACAAATTATATTTGCACACCTAAAGTTTAATTAAATCATGTCATGTGTCACCAATAATAATTAAACATTTATCATAACAATTATGAAAAAAATGGATATTATTTAACTATTCAAATATTTAACAATTAAATATCTAAATAATTAATTAATATAATAATTATTATATTTTTATTTTTATTTACATTAAATAACAAATACATATATTAATGACATGTGTCAAAGTCTTATTTGACACTTAATTAATGCGTATCTAATCAAATTATGTATCAAATACAAATACACAATAATTATGATTGACCAAAATGCCCCATATGCATGTGTTTTCGTTTAACTGATTAACCGATTCGAATTAACTCACTTAATCCGATGAAGTATTCTGAATAATCTGTATTATTCATAATGTGTTGCCCAAGTGCTCAATGAGTACACTTCATATTTTGGGACTCTCTAAGTTTAGGTTTATCCGTCACGAAATCCAATTTCGTGTCCATAATTCACTCACTCATAAATTATGATGACCACAGATAATCTCGCTAAACTATGCAAGTCGAGGTCATTGCATACGTATAATCCCTCGTCACATGCTATCCATATTATACTTGGGATATAGATGAAAACGTCAAATCATATCGGTATAATATAGTCGACTTTCAATTTATGATCTCTAAATAACACTCGGAACTGATTTCCGAAGTTATACCACGGCCATGGATTTACTAGATCGTAAACACGTGTAGGATGCATATGCCATGTACATAAGACTGTCGGATTCTATCTTGATACGCACTGGATATCATGAGCGGAGGTCTGATCTAAATAGATCGGTGACGTGACTGCCATCAAAGTGTGGAGGATAACTCATATATCCCACTGTGGTATCTCAAGTCGAAGGACCACTATGCTCGCTCAACTCGAGAAGATTTCTATTGACGTTGGTGTACCATCTATTAGGAAATCTTTAATAAGTCGTTCTGTGTTTATCAAATAAATACCTCATAGTTCATTGGGATAAACCATCAGACAAAGTCACGATATACGACATGTACTGGTCTCAGCGGAATTTTACAAACCGACCCGTGTTTATAAATCTTGACCCGGAACTTTATTTAAGGATATACAACTTATAGTGACGCTTCCCAATGTCAATTACAAACTACGTTGTAACTGCGCACTACGTTGTAAATCCTAGGGCCTTTGTCTATTGTACACGTATCACTAAACTAGATTTAGTTTCAATCTAATCGTAATTAGATATCTAATCGTAATTAGATCGGATATGTGTATAAAAGATAAGAGGTGCTACCAGTAAATAAGTAATATTATGGAAAACGAAATTGTTCGTATATATGAATCAGACATAAATATGATCCGGATTGGCACTCTGAGCACCAACCATAACAATAAATTCATTACAAGCACTTGAAAATTTATAATTTATTTTTTCACTTGAAACTTATCAATATATTTTAAAGTGTCCTCAAGAGGTGTGGTTTGGTGGTGTAGGGCTCATGATATAACCTTCAAGTGCTGGGTTTGAATCCAATGAGTACGTTTCTTATAAGAGTCTTGAAGAATCGGAAGTTTTACTTGTTCCGCTTAAGCTTGGAATGAGTGGTTTGGCTGCGAGATTTCCAACGATTTCAAAAAAAAAAAAATATACTTTAAGGGATTCACTTTTCCATACATACATTATCAAATTACTAGCAAAACTTTAGCAACGTTAATATCTAGGTGGAAAAGTAAATACTTTTTGAACTTCGGATGGAAAAAAAATATATTTTGAAAATCTTTGAATTTGACTGAATTTTTGCCTATTAACGAGTGGAAAATTGATAATATCCATTCTATTTTTGCTATTAAAATAGTCGTAGAAAATTACACGGATTCGAAGTTGAGTTAGCTTTTTACAAATTTTTATTGGTGATTATTGAATAATTTTTTTTATAGGACTGAATATTAACCGTTTATTTAAATAATAGTGTTTAAAAAAATATTAAATTGCAAATAGTAATTAAGTTATATTTGCTTATAATATGTCGACCTTAATAGTAAATGATAGCATGGATATTTTTATAATAAATAATTTTATTTAAATAATAGTGTTTAGAAAAAAAATATTAAAGTGTAAATAGTTACACCCTTTTTATTTAATTAATGGGTTTTGTATTTATACCGGAACATTAAAATTAAATCTGAATCATTAAATTTGAAAAAGAAAACATTTAACATATTTGTTTCAAGTTCAATGAGCATCACTTTAATTTTAATTAAGTACTGTACTGTGGACGCTGGATTTCGCCCGAGGTCCACAATCGAGAATTCGTAGTATGAGGGCACTAGCGATCATGCAAAACAAAGATAGAGTGAGCGGAGAGTACTGTCCATCGGTGTGGTGGGTGTCATAGGCACTCTGATGCTCAAGTCAATAATTAATACTAGTTGTAAATGATGGAAGAACAAGGTTCGGGGTTACTTTGACCTCTGTTGACTGCCATGAGGGCGGTGGGCCGGTGTTTAAAGAGTAAGAGGCTCTGAGAGCTCAAGTATGAGAGCTAAGACTTGCATGAAAATGCTGAAGTTTCAATGCCTTGTACGCTGAGTTATGTATCTATTTATAGGTTGAGAGAAGTCGCTTTATAGCTGTATTAGGATTTGTATTTATGATAGTGAGACCCATAATATGTTAAAATATTTGACTTTCGGTGATTGAGCATCTTTGCATGTGCTTTGTTTAAAGAAAATGGGATATAGTAGGTGTAGATTTAATGGAGTTTGTCTAGGTTGTTTGTTAGATGAGGTTTGAGAGGGGTTCGACTTTTTGGCCCAAACTTGGCATTTGATTCCGTTTGAAGGGATTTGGGCTTTATATGTCATTGGACCTGGGCGGAAAGATGATTATACCCTTAGTCCAAATTTGACACGTACATGTAGTTATGCCCTTAATTAATTTAATTACTAATTGCTAGAGTATAATTAACATGTATCATTAGAGTTTTTGGGTTGTAAGTGAAGATGAGAAGCTAGAAGTTGCTTTAAATTTTAATTTTTGGAGTTCAAGAGACGTTTGCAATTCAGGATTGTGGGGTCAAAAGTAAGACAAATGAATAGATTACATCTTGTTTCACATTCATATTTATTAGAACGTAACTTTTGACACATTCTCTCATAGGGGCTTAGCTTGACGATGTGGGGTTCATGATCTCATTTTGAAGTTTTGGGTTCGAATTCAGGGGGTATATTTCTTGAAAGAGCCTGAAACAACCGTATGTTTTATTTGCTCCGCTTAAATCTGAAAGGGGTAATTTAATGATGAGATTTCCAACGATTTCAAAAAAAAAATGGCACATATAAATTGCTGTCTCTATTGATATGCAATATTCATAAAAACACATCCATGTGATGATTTTTTTGCGAAGGAAACAGATTATTGATTTTTTTCCTCGTATGAGCTATCAAAACACATCTTAATCACAATAACTGCGTCGTTTATCATGCATGTATTTAAGAAATAATAAACAATTAGGATATCTGACATATTTGCGACAATAGAGCAATTTCAGACATTTTTTTTAAAAAAATATTGTAAATTTTATCGTCAAAATGTTCCGTGATATATTCACATCGTAAGAGAAGTTATGTGATATATTTGTGACAATAGAATAATTTCATATATATATTTTTTGAAACGTTGTAAATCTCATCGTCAAATCACCCGACTCAAACTAACGGTAAGAGATGTTATGTGATATATTCATTATTTACGACAACTTGCGATGGGTGGGTGTCAGTCCCAAAAAATAGTCTATATACTGTTTGCTTTAGTATATGGCAATATGTGTGTCGCAAGCCATCGCAATATTTGTTGAAACTGTTATTCTTGTGATACCTCATTTTTCGTAAGTCCTTTGCGAGCTTGAAACACCCATCACAAGTAACTTCTCTAAATTTTCTATATATTATGTACATTTATACATCATATTTAAAAAAATTTCCTACACACATATTGTTAAAAATCAACAAAACAACCATTTCTCACCAAATAAAAATAAATAAAAAATTAAATTACCTCACAAAATATAATTAAAAAAACAACATATATAATGAATCACCACCGACCTTTTAATTGACAAATACTGTTGCTGAGTTTTGTTAATGATGTTGATGACAGATTGAGAGTTAGAGAGTTTTCCATTTATATTTGTTTGTGCAGGAATCCTCATAAATAATAGAGCCATAATAGTGAAAATCAAAATATTGATTCTAATAAAATCCGAGTGTTCCAGTTCATCAATACTATATTATTGATTGTTTAATAAAAGATCGATTTCTTATTCTAAGTATTTTTGTCCTATTTATATTACTTCATTAAAGAAAATTTAAACTTACAACGGTTACATTTTATTCACGTTTCCCATTAATTGGTACACTCTCTAAGATTTTGGAGCTTCCTTATTATAGGTGGTTGTTCAGCTTAAAGGAAATGAATTAATCGGCTGTCTGATTCATTATTTAGAATATTCATGTCATTAAGGAATCGATATTTTGGGCTAATTCCTCGCACGATCCCTCCTTGCCTTTTCTAGAATTGAGTCTGAAATGGAGATCTTTCTAAAATGTCTTGGATCCAGATTCTGAACGGAGGTATTGGCTTCAGACTCTGACGGAAGTTCTGAATCAGACTCTGACGATGGGCTCTCGAAGTTAGTCTCTGAAGAGAGACCCGATAATCAGACTCTGAGGAGATATTGAGGTCAGACCTTGATGATAACTCGGGATCTCCTTTGGAGTGCGTTTGACCAAGTATTACGCGTCTGATTTCTCCCTAAATAGTATTTAAGATTGCAAATTTGAGATTGGATTGAGTTAGTGAGATAATAATGAGGTATGGAGATAGTGAAAGGGTTATTTTTGTTAAAAAAAAAAATCATCTTTATCTATTACTTGAAACAAAAATTTAGATTGTCCAAATTTAATTAAAAAAAATATGTCATCCGGGGCGGTCCTGAATTATATTAAATTTTATGAGGCGTTAATTTTTAAAATAAAGTCCTTACCGATTATGGATAAAAAAATATATATAAATCATATTATACATTAAAAATTAAAAAATTTCCAAATTCGAGGTCATAATCTTAAGTCAAATTTAAAATCCAACCGATTTTTTGTGTTAGACTCTCTCCCCACAATATCTTGTGATATACCTGATTTTGATAATTTCCTTAATTTCTGTCCACTCTATTCTTATCAACGTGTTTCATATGACATGTAGCCAAGCATCTTCTTCAATCACTCTTCATAACATGATATTTAAGTTTGAAAAATTGAATGATAATATATCAGAATTTCTTTTTAAAAAATTCCTAAAATGAAAAATGATCTCAAATCCCGATCAAATACTGTGAAATCCTGAATTTTGATCTAAATTCGAGATTTTTTATGCTAAAATTCGAGATTTGAGACAAAAATCATTCCAAACCCCAACATGATTATTTAGTCGGGGCTACATATTGTCCTAAATCCATACCGAATTTTTTATTATGAATCCCGGCCCAAATGGGTGGGATCCCAATCGAGATTCATAATTTTCTATCAGCTATACTTGGAAGTTTAGGCTAGGACGGTCCTAAATTTTTTGGGTCCTTAAATGAGTTTTTAAAATATATGATATCTTACCCATAAAAAAAATATTTTGTTGGTTTTCTTAAGTCTGCCGACTGTATCGTTAGAGCCACCATTGAGTTTGAGTTTATTATTATTTACCTCTCAGAGTTAAAAAAAGAAAATGAATAAAATCATTAATGATGTTTATTAAAACTAAATAAATTCCCATAATGTTAAATTAAGCGAAATTCTCTTATAAGAGGTTTAATTTTCCCTCTTACTTTAACATTTTATCAAAAATAATTAAAACAAAGTCTTGTAGAGGGTTTTCGCTTAATTTTATGACATGTCTAAATTTTTGAACTATGACTGAAATTTTTTTGAACTATATGCCACATTCTATTTTGTTTCATTTGATCAAGTTTAATTGGCCGGTTGTGGAGGAGAATTATTGAAAAAAAAATGTTATTTATACTCGTGCATCTCATGTTTGTAGTGGTCCATAAGGGGCGTGGTTTATGGTAGATCCGGCCACAGTGCCAGTTCAGAACCGAAATCGAATCGGAATCGTAAGATTTCGGTTCGGTTAGGATTCCCCCCTAACCAAACCGAAATCGAACCGCTGGAACTGAACGGTTCCAGCGGTTCGAACCGGAACCGTTGGAACCGTTAAGTTCCAACGGTTCAACAGTGGAACCGTTTAAATTTTTTTTTCTTTTTAAAAAAATCATTATTAAAAAAAAAAAAAACAGGACTGGAATCGGAATCGAACCGGAACCGTTCGGTTCGGTTTCGGTTCTGATTCAGGTTCCGGTTCCACACTTGTGGAACCGGGAACCGGCCGGTTCAGAACTGAACCGGACCGGTGGCCACCCCTAGTTTATGGTGTAAGGGTCTGAGACAGTCGGGGATTTTACATATTCCACTTAAACCCGAAATGAAAGGTTTGACAATGAAATTTCCAATGGTTCAAAAAAAAATCTCATGTTAGTAGACCAAAGTCTATTTTACAAATCAAATTTTTTTTTTTTTCAACCGATGATTGCATTGATTTTTATTTTTGTATCTATTGATGGGGATTTCGGAAACTAAGATATTCAAACAGTTCGGCAAGAGCAAATAGGGAACTTCCATTTTTTGGAAAATCGGACGGCCAAACGTATGGGCCAATTCTCAGGCAGTACGAGAATCTAATCACCCATTCCTCGGATATGGTGCGGATTTCATGGGCCGACAACATCAGAACCGATGCCTACCACTTAGGATCGACGGCTTGGTTTGATGTATCTTACCTCTTTAAACAAGCCGATGAGTTCAGATATTTCGGGTCAGGGCGGAAACAACTTGGGAAACTCGACGGATCACTTGGCCGACCTCTTGAAGACCGACGTGGATTCAGAGTAGTTGAATTTTTCCCTCCAAAATCAACTTTCACATTTGAAATCCAACAGACTGTCTTCATTAATGAAAAAGCGTGACTGTGTACTTTTACGGCATGATGTGACGAGAAATCAGAGGGTAGGCTTTGTTTTCGGCGATGACAGATTGGGGAAGAGAACTTGTCAAATTACTAGAAACCTGCAGACCTGCAGAGCTGACGTCACAAAGATATAGGAACAACATTGAATATTCATTAGTATAAGGGGATGGCGATCTCATTTGTAAGGGTTGTAAGAATTTTCATTCGATTACTACTTGTAAGAAACAAAAAGAACGACCAACAGCTCGGTTACTATTAAATTTGCCCCTAAACGGGTCGGTCCGGCTCGTTTTGGTAATAAAATAACCGCATCTACTTTGTGCCCGTGGACGTAGGCTGGATCAGTTCGGCCGAACCACGTTAAACACTCTCTATCGATTTTCTTGTGTTTGCTTTGCTTCTTGCCACATTTGTCTTTGGTTTCCCCATAACCAAACAAATTCAAGGTTGGAGGAGGATTGTCTCGGGAGGGTTACCCGAAACTGCCTCTGGGACGAAAATCATCTGCCAATAGTTGGCGTTGTCTGTAGGGAAAACACAAAAAGTAACTTACGTGGTAGGACAATGGCGGAAGAGGGGAACCATAGATCGTCAGAGAGCTCAACAACAGAATGGATGGGAAAAATGGAGGGAAGACACCTGAGGATAGGAATGAGGCCAAAAAGTTGAAGTACCAAAGCTTGAAATTTTACCTGATCGAATGAGTCTTATACCGACGGGGGCATACAGTGCCACTTTTGAGGTGTCTTACAATCGAAGAAGCAGATTATGTACTCAGAGAGATCCACAGAGGAATCTGCGGGAGTCATGCTGGGGGGACGGTCAATTGCATTTAAGGCGTTGAGACAAGGGTTCTACTGGCCAACCATGCACCAAGACGGAATGAAGGTAGCTCGGAAATGCGAGGGATGCCAGAATAATACCAACATTCATCATCAGTCTGCTGAACAGTTGACCACTCTGGTCAGCCCCTGGCCATTCGCCTAGTGGGGGCTAGACATCATCGGGCCAATGCCAGCTGGGCGAGGACATGCCAAGTATGCCATCGTCGCCATTGACTACTTCACCAAATGGGTAGAGGCCGAACCCCTATCTGCGATCACATAGAAGAATACAACAGACTTTGTGAGAAAGAGCATCATCTGCCGGTTCGAAATTCCTCGAGCCATCATCACTGATAACGAGAAACAATTTGACAGTAGGGGTTTCAAGAAACTTTGTGAAGACCTCCAAATCGTCTTGAGATTTGCTTCACATGCTCATCCCAAATCTAACGGACAGGTCGAGGCTACCAACAAAACGATCAAGGCAAATCTGAAGGCCCGGCTTGGATCTTGTAAAGGGTTGTGGGTCGAAGAGTTACCGGAAGTGTTATGGGCTCACCGAACAACCTACAAAGACTGCACCGGGGAAATCCCTTTTTCCTTGGCTTATGGTTGCGAAGCAGTAATTCCGGTGAAAATCGGGATGATCACGCACCGGGTCCGGCATTTTGAGGCCGAATAAAACGAAGAACTCGTCAGGAATCATCTCGACCTAGTCGAAGAAAAGCGGGAGAAGTCAGCTATGAGGGCGGCTGTCTATCAGCAGAGAATGACTCGTTTTTATGACAAGAAAGTTCGGTCTCGGTCCTTCATTCCTGGAGATTTGATTTTGAGGAGGGTCACTTTGAATACCCGAAGGCCCGAAGAAGGTTCATTGGGCGCCAAATGGGAAAGGCCGTACATAGTGGTGGAGATATTGAGACCGGACACCTATCTTTTGGAACAGTTGGATGGTACCCGACTCAAGAAACCCTGGAACGCCGAGATGCTGAGGAAGTATTTCCAGTAGATTTTTTTCAAACTGCAAAGTCTCTAGGTGAACCGGTCAAGACCGGAAGATTGTTGAAGAGCCACTCTTAGAATGACCCACAAAGAGTTGTAAGAAGGTCGGTAGATCCCATTAATATGAACATGGCTCTCTCTTTTGAATTTTAAAACTCGTCCACTTTGCTTGTTTAAATTGAAAAAGAAAGCCATGTTCAATATTCTTGGGATTTGCTCGGTGCGAAGGGGTGATCAGTAGTCGGGAAGGGCACCAAGCCTGTGGCACGCCAATCTCGGGTGTCATTATCAAACCCCACGGGTGGAAGTATCCCGGCATGACTCCTCTCACCTTTGAGGATCTAGAACGCATCAAGGGATGAGGTACATGTGGGAAAAACGTGAACCCCTCGCGGCACGCCAATCTCGGGTATCATTATCAAACCCCCGAGGTCGGAGCGTTACTACCCCATGACTCGCATCTTTGAGGAACATCTCGGGTAAACCAGACCCATAGAGGTTTTTTCCCCTGCGAGTTGGCTGGTAAATCCCGCCGAGAACCATCAGACCACCTGACTTGGGTATGACCAAGTGGCCCCCTTGATTGCAGGAGTCTCGGGTAAACCGGACCCATGAAGGTTTCTTCCCCTGTAAGTCGGCTGGTGAGTCCCGTTGAGAACCACCTAAGGGATGGCGCACACAAGGTTTCTTCTTCCCTAGTGGGGTATCTGTCTGACTGCCTCGGATCAGGAGAAGCATGGCATGGGGAGGTTTATGCCCTCATAGCGCTTGCAGGCTCCTGAGCCCCCCAACATGAGGAGGTTTCTGCCCTCAAGGTATCGACCGCTCACTGATCCGTAGCCCGGCTAGCCGGGACGCTGAGTTGTAAGATTCAGAATTATGTTTTGGGAGGCACCAGGCAGGACGTTGCCTCGGGGCCCCCAAGTTGTTATTCTTTTCGGCTTTTGTGTGGAGTATATGCTAAGTCACCTCCATTTTGCTAACTTTGCTTTGCTCTATTTTTTTTTCACCGATGCCCGGATAGGGGATTCCCGCGCCGGGATCCGCAGAGTCTCAAAGGTTGAAAATCTTCCATCGTGTAAGTCTCAAATGTTCCACTAGCTCGGGGCTGGATTCGTTCCGCCGAGTCTGTATTGTTCCACCAGCTCGGGGCTGGATTTGTTCCGCCGAGTCTGTATTGTTCCACCAGCTCGGGGCTGGATTCGTTCCGCCGAGTCTGTATTGTTCCACCAGCTCGGGATTGGATTCGTTCCGCCGAGTCTGTTTTGTTCCACCAGCTCGGGGCTGGACTCATTCCGCCGAGGCTACTGGCCCCTCCAACCTCGGGGTCGGGTTACGTCCCACCGAGTGCATGATTTCGGCTTAAGAATGGATCATATGAAGACATTGAGGATGACCTGAGTTGGCACCAGAGCAGTTTTTTGCATGATTCCTAAAGCCAGCCACTTGACGGCTGATCAACACACTTCTGATTCTCGGCACCAACTCGCACACTCGTTGGACCCACGAACTATGGGACATATGTTGATGGGGATTTCAGCAACTAAGATATTCAAAGAGTTCGGCAATGGCAAATAGGGAACTTCCATTTTTGGGAAAATCGGACGGCCATACGTATGGGTCAGTTCTCAGGCAGTACGAGAATCTGAGCACCTCTTCCTCGGATATGGCGCAGATTTCATGGGCCGACAAAATTAGAACCGATGCCTACCACTTAGGATCGACGGCTTGGTTTGATGTATCTTACCTCTTTAAACAAGCCGATGAGTTCAGATATTCGGGTCAGGGCGGAAACAACTTGGGAAACTCGACGGATCACTTGGCCGACCTCTTGAAGACCGACGTGGATTCAGAGTAGTTGGATTTTTCCCTCCAAAATCAACTTTCACATTTGAAATCCAACAGACTGTCTTCATTAATGAAAAAGCGTGACTGTGTACTTTTACGGCATGATGTGACGAGAAATCAGAGGGTAGGCTTTGCTTTCGGCGATGACAGATTGGGGAAGAGAACTTGTCAAATTACTAGAAACCTGCAGACCTGCAGAGCTGACGTCACAAAGATATGGGAACAACATTGAATATTCATTAGTATAAGGGGATGGCGATCTCATTTGTAAGGGTTGTAAGAATTTTCATTCGATTACTACTTGTAAGAAACAAAAAGAACGACCAACAGCTCGGTTACTATTAAATTTGCCCCTAAACGGGTCGGTCCGGCTCGTTTTGGTAATAAAATAACCGCATCTACTTTGTGCCCGTGGACGTAGGCTGGATCAGTTTGGCCGAACCACGTTAAACACTCTCTATCGATTTTCTTCTGTTTGCTTTGCTTCTTGCCACATTTGTCTTTGGTTTCCCCATAACCAAACAAATTCAAAGTTGAAGGAGGATTATCTCGGAAGAGTTACTCGAAACTGCCACTGGAACGAAAATCATCCGTCAACCGTATCCAACTAATATTTTCATACCCCAATAGTTTGCACTTTTTATCCAAGCGATAGTGATCTAAATAGTGAATTTTATTTGTGTCACATCAATTAAAATACAAATTTTATAAATATATTAGTGCTCGTTGTAAAATCATGTGTCTAGAGTTATTATTTTGATGGATGTAATCCCACAAATAAATTAAATTATTTTTTTTCATTGCAAGAGTTTGTAAGAAAAATTTGCTAAGTGTATAACTGCAGTGAACAATTAATTTGAAGTAATAGAATTTCGGTCAACCGAACTTTATGAGTTAGGTTTACTGAGTTTTCCAAGGAACACTGAAACAGTGCATTTTAAAATTGAAGAGTGTAGAGATTTAAGCATAAAGAGTTTGCAGGGGAGAAGATTTTGCTTACTTGTTATTGCTCGTATATATGTGTTTAAATTAGGGGCGGTAAAACGAATTGACGAATCGAATTTGTATCGAATTTTAAACGAATCAAATCAAAATGTGATGGATTTGTATTCGATTCGTTTATTAAACGAATCTTAATATCATGATTCGTATTCGATTCATTTATTAAACGTTTTGAATACGAATATTCGCTTAGTCATAATATTATTCAATAACACAAACTACTATAATTTATTTACATTAATTATTCATAAATATACACATATGAAATACGAATATAATATATTTACTAAAAATAACTCACCAATATCGACAATAATATTTTTTTCAATGGTAATTAGCCATAATTTATCGAATCTTAATTGAAAAATAACAATAAATAAAATAATAAAATGAATTCTAAACGAATAAATGAATCAGTTAGCTTAAATCATTATTCGATTCGTTTATTAAATGAATCGAATCGAATCGACCCATTTATTAAACGAATCCATTTTTTCAAATTGGTATTTGCTTTAAAGCGAATCGAATCGAACGAACACCCCTAGTTTAATTACATATACAATATCCTTATCCATGACCATTTACACTATAGTGGATAACTATAGTATATGATAAGATAAAATATAAGTTCAAATTTAAAAAATCATATATCCTTAATATTCCCCCGCAAAATGGAGATTGGTAGGATTCCAATTTTCACTGAAAGTAAGATAGCTTTGCACTTAAAAGTGGTTTGGTGAGAGCATTAACTAGCGGATCGGGAGAGGAAACACGAGATACTCGCAAAGTCATCAAATTTGACTCATTCACGAATAAAATGATAGTCGATGACAATATGTTATGCGCGAGTGGAAAATTGGATTCGCACAAAGATATTTAGCTCCAATATTGTCACTTTAAATTGGAGGAGAACTTGATAACTTGAGGTCGAGTTCCATGCGCAGGGACCGAATCCATCATAGTTCTATAGTTGTGGATGCAATGGATATGTATCCAGCCTCGGTAGATGATCTCGAAACTCTTTGTTGTTTACGGGAACTCCATGAGATGACATTGGCACCTAGAAAGACAACAAATGCACCATTAGAGGTCCAGTCATCATGATTCCCTGCCCAATCAGCATCGAAAAAGGCATAGAGAGACATTAAAGTCTATTTGTGGAGCAGAAACCCATGAATAATAGTGCCACACAAGTACCGAAGTAGGTGTTTGATTACAAGGTCTCAAATGGACGTGATTTGGTGGTGTAGGGTTCATGATCTTACCTTGAGATTCCGAGTTCGAATCTAGAGAATATGTTTTTTATAAGAGCCTTGGACAATCGAGAATTTTACCAGCTCCATTTAAACCTGAAAAGGATAATTTTAGGATGAAATTTCCAACGATTTAAAAAAAAAATGTGTTTGACTACAAGGCAGTGGATTATTTTTGGATTGTGCATGAATTGTGATAGTTGTCAACATTGAATGCAATATCATGACGAGTGAAAGCCAAATATTACAAACTACCAGCAATTGTGGGATATTCTGTAGGATATGTATTATGTACCATCAAATAAGCAAAATTATTAGAATAAGAAATCTATTATAATATAAAAATAAAAGCTCATACTTATTAAAAAATTAAAAAATTAAAAAATTTTAAAAATAATTTTTTATTATTAAATTGTAAAATTAAAATAAGAAACCTATTATGATATAAAAACATAATTTCCTTTAAAAATAAGAAACATATTAATTTAATTAACTAATATTGTAATTTCGTATTTTTAAATTATAAAATTAAAATGATAAACTACTAAAATTGTAAACCTATTATAATAAGAAACGGATGTGACACATAATCTATAATTAATTGTTTATCATTAAATTATAAAATTAAAATAAGAAATCTATTATAATTTTAAAACAAAATCTCATATTTATTATTAAATTATAAAATTAAAATAAATCTATAATTAATTTCTTTATTATAAAATTATAAAAATAAATTATTAAAACAAAAGACCTATTACAATATAAAACATAATTTTTTTTATTGCAAAATGAATTTAGATGATCAAGATTTGAAGTTAGATAAGAAAATTTTAAGCTTGAATTGAATAAATTACATTAAATTTCATTTGAATTATTCCAAAAGAAAATTAAGCATTTTAAAAGTTATTTATAATTAGATATATGATTTCAAATGAGAGATAAAAAAAGTATAAAGAAACTCTAATTTGAATAAGAAATATTATTTACATATATATATATAATAAATCAAATTGTCTTATTTATATTATAAAATCGATGAGATCTGAAATATTTATAAGATCAATACCTAAAATAACGTTATGTTTCTTTTATGATATAAAATTATACTTAAAGCTATTATTAACCCGCACAAAATGCGGGTCATGTGCTAATAATAATAACATAATAATAATATATTGATTATAAATAATAATATTCATAATATAATAATAATAATAACTTATAAATAATATATTAATTATAAATAATATTATTTAATATACTATAATAATTATTTTTAACATTAATTTTTTCTTCTTTAACGACGATGTCAAAAAATCGTTTTATTTTAATGTATGGAGTATGCTGGTTCAATATCCTTAATATATTGATTTTACAAACTGAGAAGTAATTAGTGTAACTACAATAAGATGTATTTATTTTCTGAATTTTTATTTATAAGTGTATCATTTTTGTTACAAAATATAAAAAATGATATATTACATATATTTTTACTTAAAATTTTACAAACTCCAGTGAATTACTGTAGCTACAGTGAGAGAGTTTGTAAAATTTTAAGTAAAAGTGTATGTGAATATATTATTACTCAACAAAATAATATGCACATGCAAAATCAAGTGCCCGCTGTAGATAACAATTATTACAATTATTACACGGTAATTGGGAAATCCGAATATGACAAAATTACAATTATAATTATTATCCTCGGAGCAGACCCTAACGGCAGACCCTGAAATCGGAGGCAAGGACTGATGAGCAGAGGCAGAGGCAGATGACAGAGGCTGAAGGCAGAGGCTGACAGCAGAGGCTGAGGCTGAAAGCAGAGGCAGAAGATGAAGCTGAGGCAGAGGCTGAGGCTGAAGCTGAGGCAGAGGCTGTTGGCAGATGCTGATGCTGAGGCAGAGGCTGTTGGCAGATGCTGAGTCAGGCAGAGGCAGAAGATGAAGCTATGCATGGCAACGGGCCGGGCTCGGGCCGGGCTCATCAAAGCCCGGCCCGGGCTCATCAAAGCCCGGCCCGGGCCCGTGCAGTCATCGGGCCGGGCCGGGCCCGGGCCTAATTTTTTTATTATAAATAAAAAAAATTATTATATAAATATATATATTTTAAGTCCGGATCCGATTTTTTTATTATAAAAAATTATAAATATAAAAAATTTATTATAAAAATATATATATTTTATAAATTAAAATATTTATTTATTTATTTTAAGTCCGGATTCGATTTTTTTATTACAAAAAATTATAAATATAAAAAATTTATTATAAAAATTTATATATTTTATAAATTAAAATATTTATTTATATATTTTAAGCCCGGGCCGGGCCGGGCCGGGCTTTTTGCGTGAAGCCCGGCCCGGGCCCGTGTTACCCCGGGCCGGGCCAAAACCCGCCCGGGCCGGGCCGGGCTTGCCGGGCCGGGCCGGGCTTCGGGCTTTTCTGCCATGCATAGATGAAGCTGAGGCTGAAGCTGAAGCTGAGGCGGAGGCTGTTGGCAGATGCTGATGCTGAGGCAGAGGATGAAGCTGAGGCTGAAGCTGAAGCTGAGGCAGAGGCTGTTGGCAGATGCTGATGCTGAGGCAGAGGATGAAGCTGAGGCTGAAGCTGAAGCTGAGGCAAATCAGAACTTTCCCGAGGCTTGTTGTAAAACAACAATATCCTTAAAACAAATTCGTCCCCTACCGTAGGTGCAGTAGAACGTGAGACGATTGTTTCCCAGGATACAACGGAAACGTACGAGAAAGGGCACCACCAGACTCGTATCCAACGAACCACAAAGTGTTTGAACTCTCCTTTTAACAAAACAAAGAAAATGATCTTTCGTGTGTGTGCTATGTCTTTCTCTATTTTCTATTTCATATATTGAAAACAAGAACTGATGTTGTTTATATAGGAAAAGAAAAACACATCTCAATTAATAGAAATTAACTTGCCAATTAAATTTCATAATGGGAGATGTTACACATTGTTGTAACCACTAAGCTAATTAAATTAGCACTAATGGAAATTAAACTATATAACCACCAAGCTAATTAGATTAGCACTTATGGAGATTAAATTTTGTAACCACCAAGCTAATTAAATTAGCTGTTATGGAATTACAAAAGGCTTGAAAATTGTGAACTTTGAGCAACAATTTCTCATTCACCCAAGCACCATTTTAAGCAGTGGCGGAGCCACAGTGTGCCCAGTGGGGGCAGTTGCCCCCACTGGACACACTAATTTTTTTTTTTTTTTTTATAAATTATATATATATATATATATATATATATATATAAAAAATATAAATAATTAAACAACACCCATAAATACATTATTTATTAATTTTTTGAATTGTATTTTTTAATATAATATGTAGGCCCAAGCCCAAATTATTTCTTAAACATATCTAAAATAATTATATTTAATTTGTATGTGTATAATTAATTGACTATTTTTCATTTTAAATTCACTCAGTTAAGAGATTTCATTATATTTAAATAAAAATAAAAATAACTATGTTTATACTTAGGTTTGATTTTAGTATATATATACTACATAAACTTAAAATACATAATTTTAAAAATAAATTTTTACTTAAATATTTAGGGTAAATTGGTATTTTTAGAAATTATGAATAAAAATATAATTATGAAAATTTTGAGTTAATTTATAAGTTTAGAAATTATGAATTATTTCATAATTTTCAAAAATATAGGAATCATCTTGTAATTTCAAAAAATATGTATGAATTCATTATATATTATTTTGGTAAGAAAAAATTTTGCCCCCGCTGACTGGAATTTCTGGATACGCCACTGATTTTAAGCATATGAATATACCATTTCGAAGTACTCACGGAGGAGTATCCGAATCATTCAATAACAACCACTAACACGAAGTGGACCATGCTTAAAATTGAGCCTCAAAATGTTTATAAATAAACATTTTTCCAACACCCGCTTACTGCTGAAGCTGAAGATTGCTACTGACGTGACGTCCACTTGATGATTGTCTAATTTGTTGACTTTCCAAAACACACACGCCACGTGTAGTAAATGACAATTGCTTTTAACTAATTAGTGGCTGCAATTGCTTTTGATAATCAAATTGGCTTGCTTGATGCTTTTAAAATAAGATTTGCTTTTAACGTATTGGCTGCAAATGCTCTGACAAATCAAATTGGCATTGCATGTGACACACACACCGTGACCATTCATCTTCTAAAGATCTTCCTAGATTCGGTCACGGTTCCGGTTCGAAACTGAAATCGAATCAGAATTGAACTGGATGAAATCGTAAGATTACGGTTCCGGTTCCAAAATTGGAACCGAACCGAACCTCCTAACGGTTCGATTACAGTTCCACAAAATTTAGAACTGTAACCTTAAGGCTCGATTCCGATTCCAAACAAACCGAAACCAAACCAATTTTTTTTTCCCTTAAAAAATAGAGAACCGAACCGGAATCGAACCGAATTTTTCGGTTCGGTTCGGTTCGATTCTGCGGTTCCAAAAAGCTGGAACCATAGAATCAAACCGAATCGTGGCCACCTCTACTTCCTGCTGTGCATCACTTTAATCATCTTCCATATTATTCTCGTCATCAAGAAATCTAAGTGTTCATTTTTTTTTTTTTATATTCATAATAATTTTCTTTAAATTTTTTAGAGAATAATAATCACATTTTTTTTTTTTTTCTCTCTTTGGAAGAAGATGAAGAGGAAGATGGTGGCTTGATATTCCAAAATGAATTAGGGTTAATATTAGACAACACTTACCTTTTATATGTAGGGTTTATGTTAAATTATTTGTAATCAAAATTATAATATAATTAACCCGTATGAAACCTTGGAATTTCAACCATTACACACATTTTGTAACATAAAATTTTGATTTAATGTGTTAATTGAAATCAAATTTCAATGCACATTAAATTCAAAATTTTATATTAATGTAACTTAATCAATTCAAATTTAAACCTTTTAAATTTGAAATATGATTATCTCATAATCATAAATATTACAAGACTTTATTTTAAACTTGTTTAACATAGTTTTCTATGTGTGACTATAATTATTAATCATATTAATAATCCCGGCGTAATAAATTATTATGCATGTGGGTTCATAATTGGACTATCTAATTATTATACGGTTTCCTCTATTGTATCGAGCTAACATGGAGATCAAATGAACCCGCATCTCCGAGTTACAATAATCCCGGGATATTGATTAAAATTATTTAATCAAATATTCTGAATTATAAATTTTAGATTATTCCACTAAAAATCTAAAATTGGACTGAGTGTTAATTAATTCAGTTGGTGAAATGTATTCAGTGGAAACGAGAGATATCAGGTTGGACTCATAGGTGAGAATTGGATTGTGGCTATTACTAGTTAAAAAAAATTGCTGGATGGATCATGGATGACTATAAACTAACTTATTGGGCCAATTTGTATGGGCCTGAGACCCGGCCCAGTAGCAGAAGCAAAATCTGGAAAATAGCAATCAAGAAATTAGAAGTAACAGAACTCAACCAGATTTTCGAATTCCGGCCAAAAAAAAAAATGGCTGCCAATTTCTGGACATCCTCTCACTAGTAAGTTTTAGCTTATAATTATTGTATCCAAATTTGTCAGATTCTATCTTAATTGATTTTTATTTTTTTTGAAAAATTTCTGGTTCTGTGTATTCAGCAAACAACTTTTGGACCAAGAAGATGTGGATGTGGTGCAGTCTCTTGACAGAGACAAGGGAATCACTGTTGAAGATTTTAAGCTCATTAAGATGCAGATGTCAAGCTGTATGCTCTCTCTTTCTCTCTTTATGATTAGGGTTTTTATTAGAATTATTATCTTCATCAGAATTGATTTAAAAATAATAATTTTTTTATTCAATTTATTATGCTTTCTTGTTTCCTCCTTAATTGAATCTCTAATTTGGAAATAGGCAGGGTTATGATTTGTAATGATTGTAATTTTGTTTCCTTTTTGATTATTCCTCCAGATATATCGAAATTAGCTCAACATTTTTCTCCAGTAAAAGTGAGGCAAAGGTTTGACCTCAACTACTCCTGATGTTTTATGCGTTTCTGCTAATCCTTACTTGGGATAGAAATTGGTAAAAATTTTTGAAAGGGAAAATGAATAGGTACCCAGAAACAGATCATTGAACAATATTTCGGTGTTCCTCGAGATTTTTGTTTAAAAAATGAGATGTTAATGAATAATGATGGATGGAATTTTTTTTTTTTTTTTTTTTTTTTTTTTTTTTCAAGAGCACTTGTGCTAGTGAGTAGGGGTGGCAAGCCCATTTCGATGAATAAATTGTATCTCAATTTGAGAAAAGGCATTTCCCAATTGAGCTAGTTCTTTGAAAAATCTTGTTCATTTGAAAGTTGATATGACAAAAATCTTCTATCATTAAATTTTTTCCCCAATTTCTCTGATGTCTATATGCTGGTCGACATTTCAGGGTTGTAGCCACAGCAGTTACATATATGAGACGTTGTTACACCAGGTATGTTACATGATCTTCTGATAGTTAGATAAAAGATGACGGGTAGCTACCAGAAACGCCCCCAAGGGGTGTGGCTTGGCGGTGAAGGGTCCAGAATCTCATCTTGAGGTTCTGGGTTCGAATCCAGGGGGTGGAACTTCTTGTAAGAGCCTGGGGCAGCCGGGGGTTTTACCTGCGCTGGGCCCATAATGGGTGGTTTGGTGGTAGAGTTTCCAACGATTAAAAAAAAAAAAAAAAAAAAAAAGTAGCTACCAGAAACTTGTAACTTGTCACCCATGGTTTAACTGATATGTATTGGTTTTATTCCGAGTCATTCCCTTTTGTCCTTACATTCATATCTGCACTGAGGCCATTTAAGGAACTTTTAGGCCTTAAACGAAACTTCGAATTTGACCTTTCTATATATGCTGATTGCTGAAAGAATTAAATTAATTTTTCATATTTAAATTCTTATTTCTAGTAGATATATTTATTCATTACTTTAAAACAATTACAAGTATCTAATTTTGTAATGAACTCTAATATAATACGAATGATGAAATCTCCAACCAAAACAGATAATTTAAAAAAAAAAAAGAGAGAGAGAAAGAGACTCGAAAAGAGTAAAGTTTGAAAATTAATTGTAGTTATGGTAATCATATATAGAAATAGTATCATGTGAATATAAGGGATAGAGTAATCAGTTAGAAGGAAATAAAGAAGTTTTTAATCTTCGTTTTGGAAGGGATAAGAGCTGAGAAAAACAAATTTCAATTGCTACATTGCATTTAACTTCAAAGATTTTATAAACAAAATGTTTCATTTTTTATTATAAATTACGAATATTTCATCAGATTGGAAATAATATATTTCAATAAATGATAACCGGAACCGAACCAGTTCCATTCGATTTTTTTTTTTTTTTTACTTTTTTTTAAAATAAAAGTTAAATTACAAATAATTACATTAAATTATTTTTTTTTTGAAAATAATTACAAATAAAGTTATGTAAATTACAAATTACGTTAAATTATATTACATAATTATACTAAATTACAAATAAAATTCTTATTTAAAAAATTTAAAAAATGTATAAATTCAAACCGGTTCGGCTAGGGGAGGAACCCTAACCGAACCGGTTGGAACCGGAACCGTCCGGTTCCAACCGGTTCGGTTCCGGTTCCGAAGCGGAACATTGGCCGGGTCTACTCACAAGGGTGAGTAGGCAATTGGCCCTGCAATATATTTCCTCTCTTATATTTGAATTTATTTAAATTGTTTTTAATGCCATCACATTATAAGTTAATTGCCCCCGCTAATTCCTTTTTCTCCCATAAGAGACAAACTAAAAGAGTAATTATTGTAATGTTTATAAGTTGCCCCCTATGAGCAGCCGGCTTCACCCCTGGTCCTAGTTTCAAGCATGATGTGGATTATCTCTTGCTAACCTAACTTCCATTTGTTCTTTTAGAAAGAGTATGACAGAATATGATCCACATCTTGTTGCTCCAACCTGCTTGTACTTGGCATCAAAAGCAGAAGAAAGCACAGTGCAGGCTCGGCTTCTCGTCTTTTGCATTAAAAAAATATGTAATTTCTTATTGCTACACTCAGTAGATCACATTGTATTGCTCCAAATCTGTTGCTTGGATTCTATTTTCTCTGACAAAGTGATGGTAACTCCCACTTTTAATTTGCAGATTCTGATGAAAAGTATCGGTACGAAGTCAAAGATATACTTGAAATGGAAATGAAGATTTTAGAGGCTCTTAACTATTATTTAGTAGTATTCCATCCTTACCGTTCGCTTATGCAGTAAGCAGTTTTCTCTTTTTTGCATTTTTGTACTCTTGTTTGGATTTACTTTCTTGCTAATTGTTTCTATGGGTCAAAGACTGTTGTGGTTTATTTTTTGTCCTATTAACATTTCTGTAATTGCCCTGGACTGTATTAACATGTCTCTGTTAAGTTCAGTGGAGGTCATTGATAGTCTTTGAAAACCATACAGACCTGAATGATATTTGACCTAAACTCAAGGGAGGTTATGATATATTAACCTTAATGCCTATAATGTTCTGTTTTTTTTATTTTTTATTTTTAATAGGAAACAAGAACTTTATTAAGAAAAATAAGAATTACAAAGCAAGTGGATAAGAAATCCACTAAAGTAAAAAAGGAAAAATAACTTAAAAGACAATTCTAGACCCTAAAACAACACAGCTAATCACTTACCCAACTAATTCCTATAATGTTCCGTTGTGACGTATTTTAGTAAAGTTTGTCAGTTTTTGGTTATATCTAACTATCTTCTTAATTCTTATGGGATATATTAATAATCAATTTCCCTTCTCTTGGTATCTTGGTAGGTTTCTGCAGGACGCTGGCATGAATGATATTAGTATGACTCACTTATCTTGGTAAGGATCTAAGATAACCTTTTCAAGCTGGTGCTGGGATCGTGGCATACATGTTAACGTTCTTATTCTCTAACTTTGATACTGAAATAGCTTTGTTTCCTTACTTCAAAAAGCCAAAAAAAAAAGATCGTCATTTTACCTTAAGCTGTATCAATTGCATATCTCCGATAGAGGGATTAGGACTGCCAACATAGTTCTTGAAACCATATCTTTCTCGTAGAAAGAAATAAAGAAATGCAGTGGTAACAAAAGGGAAAGGAGGAAGGGGAGAGAGGGTGGGGGGGGGGGGGGGGGGGGGGCGGTGTTCACACTCATCCTATCCCATTTATTTCCCTTGGGCTGGGTGCTGGTTTCAGTTGTCAGCATGCACCCAATTCTACAATTTTGAGATTGAGGGAGTTGGCAATTCTACACTTTTTTGTTTTGAGATGCTGAGAAGTTAAAACTTCTTGGGGTGGAATTGGAATATAGGTAGGTTTTAAGATTATTATAATTGAAGTTCCCACTGTAGTGTAAAGAAACAGTAGTTGAATGATAACCTCTTAGCATGCGAAAATGATCTTAGTTGGTTTGGTTATGCAATTTATAAAATGATTAGTTTACGAGAATTCTGATCAAATTATGGTTACCATATCTCACCAACACCTAGGGATGGTTGTTCAGATTTGAATGATGACAACTGCACATGATCTGTGATAGTGTTCTGAAAATGTGCTTGGGAGATGTCTTTTCTTGGTGTTAGTGCTCAAGTTCTTTTCTTTCCTTTTTCGTTTGTCGGAATTTGATGCAGTTCATTTTAAAGAACATTAGAATGCACTAACCTTGGCATATCGAACAGGGGACTTGTGAATGACACATATAAGATGGACCTTATTCTCGTACATCCTCCACATTTGATTGCTTTGGCTTGCATATACATTGCCAGTGTATACAGAGAAAAAGATAACACAGCATGGTTTGAAGAGCTTCATGTTGATATGAATTTGGTGAGTTTTTGAAGCTAAACTTTTTTTCTTTTCATTGCTTGTTAGTTGTTACTAGTTTCTCGATCATATTTGAATATGTATCAAAACCTAAGTGGCTGCCTGTTGCGTGATAATAACCACCCAGGGAGAAACCAGTTTGAAAGGAAAGTAATATGTTCTCAAAAGGGCTTTAAAATCTGTTACATAAGCACATATGTGGTTTTGTGGGCATTTTTACTTTTGGTTTTGGAATGTACTTTCATTCTCGTATTACGGTTCATTTTTCGATCTTATCGGTGCTTCCCCTGATCTATTTTTATTTCTTCATTGACCCCTTTTGGTGTTTCTAATCATAAAGAGAAAAGACTCAATTGCATTGCTTTTACAAAGTCCTCGGTTCTTTTAGAGGCTCATATGAGTTGTGTTCTGTACTCTGTTCAAACCCAGAAAATGATGGGCACTGATCTTCATTTTACTTACCGCATGCATGACTGCGCCAAGAAGTTCTGTTGAAATCACTATTATAATCTAACGTTCATAACATGTTTCGACTTTCGAGGGGTAATTTTTCTGTAATGTAAGCTAATATAGAATGTATATTTCGGCAGGTGAAGAATATTTCGATGGAGATTTTAGATTTTTATGAAAACCAAAGAATGGTTGGTGAGGAAAGAATAAATGCTGCCTTTGGAAAACTGGCAATGAAGCCTTAAATGGCTTGGTTATTCGGCCGTTTCTTTGTTGTATCCTACATGTATATAGAGGTGTATATGGTCATGGCGTGGCAGTTGTAAAATCATCAATCCTTGTGATATGTTCCTAATAGTGTTGGCAATCGGTCAGGTTGGGCCGAGATTTTTCAATCCCGATCACAACCCGAATATGATACCGGTGGCCAAGTAAGAAGTGTAGAACAATAAACTTATGAGGACTGCTACTGTATAATATAACCAGTTATCAACGGATGCCGATTTCTATATTAATATCAAAGTCGGTTTATTACCTCTCAGCATATTTGTATGACAAAATCTAATGGCCTTCTGAATTTTTAAATGACCCGTCAAGACACTTAAAAGTTGTTTATTCTTATAATTAATAATCTCTGTCTGCATAATTTATAGGGAAAATTATAAAATTAATTTTTTTTAAAAATACTTCTTTATCAAAATGAGCTAAAATGTTTGCCATGTGTATTTCCAGTCACAATCTTCGAAGTGTATTTCGAAGAAACTTCAGAAAATCTGGATTTTTCGAACTACACACCGAAGTTGATGGAAAATTCGGAGATATGCTTCAGATCTTCAAAGTTTTTATTTTTATTTTTTATTCAAAACTTTGGATCTTCGAAGTATTAATTCGGATTTCCGAAGTATTCTTCGAATTTTCGAAGTTTGATAAAAAAAGTTTATAAAACTGGGTACTCCCCATTTATTCTCACTACAAAAATAAGCTTTTTTATGGTAATATGATATTGATTTTGATGTTGAACAAAAAAGTTAACGATTTTTGTTGATACATATTTTTTTTACATATAAATTCGAAAGCATAAATCAAAAACATCAATTTCTAATACATAAGTTAAAATTAATGTTCACTTGGATTTTGGCTAAGAGAAGTCATGCATGAACGTCTATTGTGTCCACGTTTGTCACATCGATCGTATATGACTTGCACTGTTTGTTTGTCCTGTGACTATCTTTTATTTTTTCGGTCGTCCCGTCGAAACACGCTCATTTTGTGGCAATACATTCAAACCTAAATTGAAAATCAAAACATTAGTTAAAATTATTTTTGAATGTTTTTCCAATGAACAAAGTAATAATATTATACCCGATAACTCTTCTGGTAAAACCCAATCAGATTGGTCACCAACAAGATGGATAGTTTCCCCATACACAGCACGAAGGGTGGCCATTGTGTACGTCTTACTTCAAAGACTAGAGCATTTGATTCCAGCAACCGCACATACAGCCAATACATGTGCACACATAAGTTGCTCTAAATCAAACTTTCTGCACGTACACCTCGTGTTCCTTTTGTTGACAATTCCAATCATGTTTCCACCACAGACCTCAAACTCATAGCGATCATATGGTGATACGGACATTCGATGCAATTTCATTATACGTTTCTCTATTTTTGCATGCGCCCACAGGGTCAATGGAGTAATCTTTTCTATTGATTCTCTCCTATCAAAAAATCATATCTGAAAGGCCATCTTAATATAGTTAAATAAACTAAGTACTGGAAGTGCTCGGGCCTCTTTAAGCAATGTGTGTTATCATCATGTTATATCTTCTGCTTGAAAATTCTGCCCTTACTCATCTATTGCACTCTACACTCTTCTAAATACTGTTAAAAATAGGAAAATATCTTTAAGATTGCTAGAGATATGGTAATTGATTGTATGTAATTATGGGTAGATTTATCTTCCTTTTATGGAGAAGACTGAAGGCTATATATGGCCAATTATTGTATAGTTTAAAATAAGAAAATAAAAAGAGGGTTTCCTCAATTTCTTCATGGTATCAGTAGGTTGATCCTAGGGTTTCCTTTTTTTTTTTTTTCTTTTTCCGGCGTCACTGTTCACGAGTACTGTTCACGCGCACTGTTCATCGTCACTGTTCACGCGTACTGTTCGTCGTCGCTGTTCACGGATACTGTTCGTCGTCACTGTTCACGGATACTGTTCGCGCGCACTGTTCATCGTCACTGTTCACGCACACTATTCATCGCCGCTGTTCCCTGCCATGGCCGACCCGAGCAGTAATCATCCTCCCCGCCCATCCGTCCACCCGAGCAGTAATCAAGTTGATCTTTCCCCGTCCTCGGACTACTTCGACCAGCCCTCTCAGAATGTTACTTTGTCTAAAGCCGAATATGCAGCTTTCCTCCAGTATCAGGCCTCTCAGTCCTCGTCATCTGCTTCCGTTGCTCATACTGGTAATTCTGTTGCCTGCATCACTCAGTCCTCACAATTGGGCCCATGGGTCTTGGACTCTGGCGCCTCTGATCACATTTCTGGTAATCCAAAACTTTTGTATTCTTTAACTAGTTCTCATTCTCTTCCTATGGTTACTCTTGCTAATGGTTCTAAAACTATCGCTAAAGGAATTGGACAAGCCTCTCCTGTTCCTTCCTTACCTCTGAAATCTGTGCTTTATGTACCGGGTTGTCCTTTCAATCTTATTTCTGTTAGTAAACTCACTCATGATCTGAATTGTTCTGTCACATTTCTTAATCATTCTGTTATTGTACAGGACCAGGGTACGGGACGGATGATTGGTACAGGACGTGAGTCACAAGGCCTTTATCATCTCACGCAGTCATTGCCTGCGGTCGCTTGCACCTCCACCGATTCTGCTGATGTTCTCCACAACCGTTTGGGTCACCCCAGTCTCTCTAAGCTTCAGAAGCTAGTTCCGCAACTTTCTTCATTATCTTCACTTCCATGTGAGTCGTGTCAACTTGGGAAACATACTCGTGTACGATTTCCCAATCGAGTCAATAATCGGGCCGCGTCCCCTTTTGAGTTAATTCATTCTGATGTTTGGGGTCCATGTCGTGTCAATTCTGCTATGGGATTTCGGTATTTTGTGACATTTATTGATGATTACTCTCGAAATACTTGGCTATTTTTAATGAAAGATCGTTCTGAGTTATTTCCTATTTTTCGAAAATTTTGTGCTGAAATCAAAACTCAATTTGATATTCCCATTCGTGTATTTCGTAGTGATAATGCTCGGGAATATTTTTCTGCTCCTTTTACCACCTTTATCTCATCTCAAGGTATTCTACATGAGTCATCTTGTGTCTATACACCCCAACAAAATGGTCTAGCTGAACGTAAAAACCGACATCTCATTGAGACGGCTCGTACCTTATTAATCCATAACCATATACCTTTTCGTTTCTGGGGGGATGCAGTTCTTACTGCTTGCTATCTCATTAATCGCATGCCTTCTTCTGTTTTACAAGACCAAATTCCCCACTCTATCTTATTTCCCAACCAACCTCTCTATTCGGTCCCTCTTCGCATATTTGGTTGTGTGTGTTTTGTCCATAATCTAACCCCGGGACAAGATAAACTTTCTGCTAAATCTACTAAATGCATCTTCTTAGGATATTCCCGACTTCAAAAAGGGTACCGATGTTATTCTCCAGATAATAACCGCTACTTTCTCTCTGCCGACGTCACATTCTTCGAGTCATCACCTTACTTCTCTCCTCATACCCCGACTCTTCCCGCCCCTTCTACGGTACTACCTGTTCCATTTTTTCATCCTCCACTTGAGACTATGTCACCATCACGTCCTCTTCAGGTATATCACCGTCGTCCTCGTTCTCTATCTTCCGCTGGCATTGACACTGCAGCCACTGACTCACAACCTGCTCCAGCTCCTGCCCGTACATTGGACCTTCCTGGCCCAATTGCCACCAGTAAAGGTATTCGTTCCACTCGTAATCCACATCCTATTTATACATTTCTCAGTTATCATCGTTTATCTGCTCCATATTTTGCTTTTGTCTCCACCTTGTCTTCTGTTCCTCTTCCTAGAAATGTCCATGAGGCTTTGTCTGATCCAGGATGGAAACAAGCAATGATAGATGAAATGGCTGCTTTACACTCAAGTGGCACTTGGGATTTGGTTCCGTTACCCCCTGGGAAATCTACAGTTGGTTGTCGATGGGTTTATGCGGTGAAAGTTGGTCCTGATGGGCAGATTGATCGACTCAAGGCTCGCCTTGTTGCTAAAGGTTATACCCAGATATTTGGTTTGGACTATGGTGACACTTTTTCTCCTGTAGCCAAAATTGCTTCCGTCCGCTTGTTTCTCTCCATGGCTGCTATGCGTCACTGGCCACTCTATCAGCTGGACATCAAGAATGCCTTCCTTCATGGAGACCTCCAAGAGGAAGTCTATATGGAGCAACCACCTGGTTTTGTTGCTCAGGGGGAGTATGGTCTGGTTTGTCGGCTTCGTCGCTCTCTGTATGGTCTCAAACAGTCTCCTCGTGCTTGGTTTGGGAGATTCAGTACTGTCATTCAGAAATTTGGTATGACTCGTAGCGAGGCAGACCACTCGGTTTTCTATCGCCATTCCAATGGCCAATGCATTTACTTGGTTGTATATGTGGATGATATAGTCATTACTGGAAGTGACCAAGAGGGAATTCGACAGCTGAAAACACATTTATTTAATCATTTTCAGACTAAGGATTTGGGACTACTAAAGTACTTCCTTGGCATAGAAGTAGCTCAATCTCATACTGGTATAGTCATCTCTCAGAGAAAATATGCTATAGACATTCTTCAAGAAACAGGCATGTTAGATTGTAAACCTGTTGACACGCCTATGGATCCAAATGTTAAACTTCTGCCAAAAGAGGGGGAGCCATTGGAAAACCCTGAGGAGTACATGAAACTAGTTGGAGAGCCGCTAAAAGATCCTGGACGATATAGGCGGTTAGTTGGAAAGTTGAACTATCTTACAATTACTCGCCCAGATATCTCATTCGCAGTCAGTGTGCTTAGCCAATTCCTGCAAACTCCATGTGAAAGTCATTGGGATGCTGTCATACGTATTCTTAAGTATATCAAGAAAGCGCCAGGACAAGGATTATTGTATGAAGATAAAGGCAATACTGAGATAGTTGGATATTCTGATGCAGATTATGCAGGCTCTCCGTCCGACAGGCGTTCTACTACAGGATATTGTGTTTTAATTGGAGGCAACCTAGTATCCTGGAAAAGTAAGAAACAAGCAGTTGTTGCCAGGTCTAGTGCAGAAGCAGAATATCGAGCTATGGCCTTGGCAACATGTGAGTTAGTATGGTTAAAACAGTTGTTACATGAATTAAAGTTTGGAGGTGGGACACAAATGAAGCTAATTTGTGACAACCAGGCAGCACTACATATAGCATCTAACCCTGTGTTTCATGAAAGGACCAAGCACATAGAAGTCGATTGTCACTTTATCAGGGATAAAATTTTATCTGGATGCATGGTCACTAGCTTCGTCAACTCTGAAGGACAATTAGCGGACATCCTTACTAAGTCTCTTCGTGGTCCTCGTATTGATTTTATTTGTAACAAGCTTGGTGCATATGATCTATATGCTCCAGCTTGAGGGGGAGTGTTAAAAATAGGAAAATATCTTTAAGATTGCTAGAGATATGGTAATTGATTGTATGTAATTATGGGTAGATTTATCTTCCTTTTATGAGAAGACTGAAGGCTATATATGACCAATTATTGTATAGTTTAAAATAAGAAAATAAAAAGAGGGTTTCCTCAATTTCTTCAAATACCTTGATGCGTCTGCATTAAATTGCTAAAGTTTTTGAAGTTGCACATCATATGACTTGGCAGCAGTAAAGTAAGTCATCATAAATTTTTCCATATCCTCTGGTCTCATCCTGAACCTAGCTTTAAGATTCATAGACATATGGTGGATGCAAACACCTTGAAAAGTTTCAGGGAAAATTGTCATAATAGATTTCTAAATTATGCTTTATCGATCAGAAATGGAAACTAGATTTGCCACCTCTTCGATGCAATCGTGGAGTTTGGTCATGAACTTAATTCATGACTGATCATTTTTGAAGTCCATAACACCAAATGCCAATGGATATATCTTGTTATTTTCATCTTTGGCAGCAGCAACAAATAGTGATCTCATATACTTGCCTTTCAAAAAAAATTCCATCACGTGCTATTAATGGTTTGATCGATGATAAAAAAAACCTCGAAGACATTCCTCATTTGTATGCAAATGAGTAACTGTCCCGGGATTAGTTCCATGCAATACATGTGAATACAATGACATCAATGTATACGACTATTCTGCAGAACCTTGTACAACTTTCATTGCAAACTCCATGGACCTCCATGCTTGGTTGTATGATAATTGAATCTCATAATGAGATTGAATATCACTCACGATATCTCTTAGCTTAACGATTCTGTTGGCATATAAAAATTTACCTTTAATAATGTCACAAATAACTCGATTATCAATAAAACTACCTCTGGAACCAACATCATCAGAAGTGCATGTGTGTGTCTTCACGTACTCAGTTACAATCTAGTTCAAGTTTTGGACTCCAAAAGTGTTTCATGCCCGCACTTTCCAGTCACAAGATCGATCACTACAACGAACTTCAAATTTTGTGTCATCGACCTGCTTATTGCGGTTTTAAAATGTCCCCCTACAGCAATCAGAGCCAAGTCTATACACAGCTCAAGTTTAGAGGAGTAGCATTTACCCACCCCATTTCGCCCTACCTGATGTTGATATAATGGTGTCTAAAGCATATTCATCATAGAAATGATAGAAGAGAGACCTCGAGATACATCCAGTAGAATATTCATGGAACTTCTTGAACTGTTGTTGAAGGACCGGCCATATCACCTATATCAAACCCACCACTTGACCATGACCCATGAATATTTTCTTCATCCCTACCCGTAGTATAATTATCCTAGAGAGCTTCATCGACACATAAACTGGAATTGAATGGCTGACCATATTACAACTCGACGAAGAACGACCTCCAGATTGTTGACCCTCGCTAGCAGTTTTCTTATCTTAATCAAATATAGTTCGACCACACTACATTGTCGAACGACATTTGAGTGTAAATTTAAAAACCACTCTCAGTCCTTTTGACTACCAATTTCAATAACTAAACGTCACTGTGAATATGACGAAATTAAACTTTTCATACTGATTTTGTACTCCATTTTACTTCTTTGCATCCACACATATAATATTTCCACTAACTACTCATAAGTTGTGCCCGCAGCAACTAACTTTAAAAAAAATAGATCATCCATTGTATCCATCGCTACCATTATCTAATTTCTCCCAAGACCCCTCACTGTAGAAAGTTGGACGTATTTGTTCAATTTTAGACTTAGGAGAATATGAAGAAAATTCAGAAAGTGGGTTGGTAATAAAATGGTAAGTTTTTATAGTGAGAGAAAATGTGGAATGTCCGATTTTATAAACTTTTTATCAAAATTCGGAAATCCGAAAAATACTTTGGAGATTCGAAGTTTTGAATAAAAAATTAAGAACTTCAAATCTCAGAATTTTCCACCAACTTCGATTTGTACTTCAGAGAATCCAGATTTTCCGAAGTACACTTCGGAGACCGTGGGTGGAAATACAAATGGTAAACGTTAAAACTCATTTTGACAATTGAGTATCTTTTTTTTGGTTAATTTTATAAATTTCCCTTTATTATAACTTAATGAATGTGATTGTAATACATGAGCGACAACGTCTAAAAATCACTCAAAAGCAGCCAATGAATATAAGACTACAAATCAAATTGGCATTTATTTTGTTTTCTTTGTCATTGTGTGTCTGTCATCGGAGACTTAGATGAGATTGAAACCACCATCCTTAACGACGACGTTTATGGAAGTGGAATTGGCATGGCCGGCAGCAATTCGGTTGACTACCCACTCCTCTAGCTTCTTCACTGCGGCTTCTTCAGTGTATTACATAAAATTCTACATCCATTTCTTAGGCCATTGAATTAGTTTAATCTCATTTTTAATGAGATTAATAAATATCATCTCACACATTATTTTATTTAAAACAAAACAACTACTACTTTTAACTCTTAATTAATAATCTATCCCTCAAATGTTCAGGAAAATGATAAATGGACTTCATATTGTGAGAACTAAGAAGTGCTTAAAGAGGCTCATATATAAAATGATAGTTCAGCGCACAAGACTTTCCACATTATGTGTTCTGGGGAGAATGAGCAAGTCCAAATATATTTTAACCCCTTATCTTTCTCAAGACTTGAACTCGGGCGGCAACTTTATTAAGATGCTTGAAAACTAACTCGACTACGCTTTTGGACCAAAATCACTAAAAGATATATTCACATAAACGACGGCCAAAAATTGCCATACTTTCACAGCTATATTTCATTCTAGACAGTAAAAACTGTCGAAAGTAAAATTGTCTAGGTTATGAACACTTTGGGTGTGCCCATATTCACCAACTTTAGCAAAACTAGGGATGACAAAATCCAGATCTAGATCCGGGTCCGTACGGATCCGGATCCGCACGCTCTTCAGGCGACCCGGGTCCGGACTCGGGATCCGCAACTCCTCCACTGTTTTTATTTTTTTATTTTTTTAAGCTCCACTATTCAATACTATGAATTAATAATATCACAACAAGTTTGAATACATATTAGAAATGTGATAAGTTTGAATTAGAAATTACAAAACACATAAAAATACTTAAGTTTGAACTTCAAAATTTTGATTAATTTTAACTTTAATTTGTTTTTTATTTAACCGGGTCCGGAACCACCCGGACCCGCATCCGGACCCGGTTAAATGCGGGTCTTGATATTAAAGACCCGGATCCGCAAATTTTTTTGCGGACCAGGTCCGGGTGTGCTTGCCATGCCTAAAACCAACAAGTTATGAAGCTCTGATGGCATTTCAAGTCTGCTCCTGTAATGCATATGTATTTATTTTACTTCATTTTCTACTTAGTTTCTTCGACCTCTAACAATCTGATTGATAACATCAACAAGATAATTTGGAAGCAATTACATTTCAGTCAGACAAATAAGTTCTACATTTGTGTGTGATACTGCATAAGTGCAAGCATCTACATTATCCTTTGTGTTTCAATCCAACCAACAATCTGAAAATAAATACCGGTGCACATGATGGATATACGAAGAAGATTAACATTACTCTCAATAATAAAGGATAATACGTAAAATAAAGGCATATACCTATCCTCCTAACTTGAGTGCTTTAATCTTGAGAGTGTTAAAGAGCATCTCCAACTTCTCCATTTACTTTAGCTATTTCCTTTTAGCTTGCTTCTTCTCTGCTAGACAAGTAGATATTAATCAAAAACAAGATTTCGAATTATATAGAGCTGAAGAGAAGTAAGAGGTAAATACCTAATTTTCTCTTAGCTTCAGATTTTGCAAAGAACTCTCTCCACTCATCAGTTAGAACAAATATTGGCTCATCATCTTCCTCTGCCTCCTCTAAACCCCAGTGCTCATTCTCTTGCAACATCCTATTCATCAAGCAAGACGACATAAAATAAAGAAAACTGAGGGGAAAAAAATTGGAAAATAATCAAGCAAAATAGGTGCATTCACATAATAGTAAATAGACAACAAGGAAAAGGCATGGTTAAAATTCCGAAGTAACAACTATCGATTGCTTGTTGAACCCCGTTTATCTTCGGCGCAAGAGCGCTCGATCCCAATCATTCTAGATAACGCTTGCAAGTTGCAACCTCGGTATTCATTTATTAATTTCCCGACTTAGTGTGATATAAGAATAGGCCTATCTCATCTTAACAAGGAGTTGATAAATGGATGAAAGTAAGTGGAAGAAATGAAGTTTAATCCTCTTTTAGGTAGGACCAATCACTTCCCAAAATCAAAATCAAAATCAAAATCTATTGCATTCTATAGTTATCTTGATATGATTATAGGATAGAGAAAGTCAAAATCAAAATCTAGCGGAGGATCCCCAATTATACCACAAGAATTCTATCTCTGGGTTAAATAACTGTGACACGTTCACCAGAGATTCCGGTTTCATGCAGGCGAGTTGCAGCCAACCCTAGACACTCTAAGATCCTTTTTCCGAACTGAGGATGGGTTTTTGATGCCTAGGACACCAGAATATCGGCCGAAGAAGTAATGTCACTCGCTCATTATCAAACCGACTGTCATACTATGTGATTGAATAAATCCTCCTCTATCTAAGAACGTCCACAAATCTGATCAATTACCCATGGTTGTTGGTATCTGCTCCAATAACGACCGAGATCCTTCCTTTCTTCAAACGGAACGAAGAGACAACAAGGCAAAGGCATGGTTAAAATTCCGAAGTAACAACTACATTACTGAAGATATCTATCTGCTTGGCATAATTCAAAGAAGCTTTTGTTTCCTCATAATGGCACTTCAAGAATCATATAATGAAAACAAACAATCTCCATCATTTAATATCTATTGGCCTTCTTTTTTACTTCTTGTAGTCTTTTACATTCATCAACAAATTGGGCATTATCCAAACGAGTGTCAGAAAATGACTGCAACATTTGGACTAAGCAAGTAAGAAATTAAGAAATTAAGTCCCAAGGGGTATGGCTTGGTGGCATAAAGCTTAGGATTTGATGGCCCAAGTCCTAGGTTCGAATCCAATGGTGCACTTCTTATAAGAGCTGGGGCAGTCGGGAGTTTTACTTGCTTCACTTAAGCCTGTGTCGGGTGGTATGGCGGCGGGATTTCCTACATTACCAAAAAAATTAAGAAATTAAACCATTTGCTTAAAGTTCGTAACGAGTGAGAAAGGCTCCCGCTATAAACTGGATTTTGGGAAGGTTCTAATATACTTAGCCTTGCCTTGAAGAAACTATATCTAAGTTCGAAGAAAATCTACAATACAACGGAGGTACCACATCATCCGTGCAGCAATCCAATAATTCATTGCTACGCGTACTAAAATATTGAAAACAAATTAAAAAGATGGATATTAAATCATACATGTCATTTGCTAATTTGTTAGTGATACCACGTCACTCATATCTCCGTTGCACCAAAGAATTACTCCTAATTTCGAATCCATAACCAAGCAGATAGCAAATTAACACTTAGTATAGCCATGAACTTCAAACCTTTCGCTTATAGAAGAGGCAAAAAAAAGTTTAATCTGACTACTAGTAATTATTTATCGACTTTGAAAAATTAGCTAAGCATCAAAGAGTAAAGTACCCAAAAGTTCATTACTTCCTCTCAATTAGAATCTCAGAATAAGAAAATTTAAACTTGACTCAAATAGTTAAAATATAAAACAAACAAATAAAGATAAGCAACTGAGATAATAAAATAGCAAAGAACAAAAGAAGAAGGAAGGAGGAGAATGCTTACTGAGTGCCATGATACTGATCAGTAGCATCTTTGAAAAGGGCACTCTCATTTTGTAATGGAACAGCACCCATTTGTTGTGAATTTGGTGGAGGAAGAAGAGCTGGACTAGCGCTTACATGGCCATGAAAATTTAAGGGGTTGTGATGATGATGATGATGATGATTGTGGTGAGGGCAGAGAAACAAGTGATGGTGGTGAGGAAAGATAATCAAGGGATGGTGATGATGGTGATGGGGATGGTGGTGATGGTGTGAGCATGATGTCCATGGCGGCCTTGCTCTGCTTCTGCTTGCAGGCTCCATCAATGGCGCGAATACTTCTCCTATTCTGTTTTCTATTTCCATTAGGGTTTCGATAAAGCCCAAGTTTATCACATAGCCCAAAATGGCAAAATCTCATTGGGTCTGCCGGGTTTCAGTTTGCTGAGGATTGATTGATAAATGAGTCGGATTTTAAAAAATATCACAATAATTTAAGTATTTTTTATTTAAGTACGGACCTAAAAAATAAGATAAGAGTATGTTTAAGAAATTAATTTTTTTAATATCTTGAAAATATTAATAAATAACACTTGAAATTTGAGATGGATTCTCATCCCAGCTCGACTCATTTTCCAACCTTGATAATACATATATATTAGTACTTTATCTTATATCAGCACGAAAAATTAATATGGGCATCCGTATTGGAGAAAATTTTTATATATACACACACAATTATTTCATTATAAAAAATAAATGAATCCGAATATCTCTATTACATATATACAAAAGCAAATTTTTGTTTGGTAGATCACCGTTAACTAAGCACAAAAAGATATTAAAACAACGCCAATGATTGATAGAACTGCGGCCGAAGATTATGAAAACAAGACTCATATGTTAATAATTATATGAGTTCTTTATTCACTTAAGCTATCATGATGAATCAAACAAAAAAATAAATATAGAAATATTTTGACCAAATAAACTAATACTTATTGACAATATATAGATCATCTTGACACACATCTTGAATCTCAACTTAACACAATATTTTTTTTAAACCGTTGATCTTAAATTTATATTTCGAGTGTGAATTTCTCAAACTTCACTAACTCATTTGGACTCTTGGCAAAATAAACCTTCAACATCAAACAACATTGCAAATTGAAACCAATGGCTTCTTCTATTTTTATAGAGTGGTGTGGAACTCTTGGGGGTCCATTTTGTCTGCAAATGAAAATTGAAATATAGTCTTGGTTCTTTCATGCACCTACTCAACTCATTTTGCTTGGTGGACAAATTTTTGTTGCTTAAAGACTTTTTACTCTTTAGCCGCCTGCTTAAATTCTTCCAATAATGCTTTCTGACTTTTCCACTTCAAGCTTACTTTTGCTTTTTCTTCCGTTTTGGACCCTTCATTTTCATAATAACAAATAATAATTGATCTAAGAATATTCTTAATATATGAGGGCATATCCGAACACACAAACTATTATTTTTTCTTAATACATATTATAATGGGAATCTAAATTTATATAATTATGATACATCTAGTGGCCAGAGCTATTTGGAGATCGGGGGAAGTAATAGCCCCCGCTTAATCCGAAAATTTATTAAAATGTATCTTGTAAATTGATGAAAATCAGATTTGTTAAGATAATTGCTTTGATTTGTCTCAACTAAAATAAAAAGTATATATTATTATTTATAAAAATTAAAATATTGCCTCCAATAAAGTGACTATAGATGGTACCCCACCACTAGGCTAAAAATCTTGGTGGCGAATCCATCTTAGTAGTTAGATTAACTAAAGTAGGTAAAGTTTACATTTTTTTTTATTGGAATTACTGGAAACTCCGTCGCCAAATCATCATTTACGAGTTTAAGTTGAACAGGTAAAACCCTCAACTGTCTTAGGCTCTTATAAGAAACACACTCCCTAAATTCGAACTTAGGACCTCAAAGTAAGATCTTAAACCCTACACCACCAAACCACGTCTCCTTCAATGCATGTAAAGTTTACATATTTTGCTCTAATGACACTAAGATCTTACTCCATGCACATTCATATCAAAGCAAACATAAACATAAATAGGCAAATAAATGTTCTCCAAAGGAAAATATATAAATAATATTTAAAAAAGCATTAAATTCTTTTATATTTTATCAATTGTAACTTTACTCAAATAAGCCAAACAACCTCGATACTTACAAATTCATAGTCAAATAAAGACAACTTGTACTCAAATAAACAAAACAAATAGACTAAAACATGACTTCATAACCTTTAAATTTATCCTACATCACCTTAAGAGATATTGTATTTCTTCTTAATATGAATGATTCCAAGCCCACTTGATGCGTGGTTTTGTGGTAAATAACTTAGGATTTAGTTGTCAGGATCTGAGTTCGAGTTCATAGAATGTTTTCCTAAGAATCTGAGGTAGTGAGAGATTTTACATATTCCGCTTAAACCCGAATCGAATGATTTGACGGCGGAATTTCCAATATTTCCAAAAAAATTAAATGATCCCACAAGGAGGAGAATTTTATTTAAATAAAATATAATCTAAAGAAACAACAATATGTGAGAGACGCAATAAGTCTTATCCTTAATAGATATAAAATTTTATTTTTATTCCTATTCAATAGCAGAGTCACTAAATGACGAGTCACTTGATATAAAAATGTGTTTAATTTTCACAAAATCAATATTTTGACTATGCATTATATGTATATCAACTCATTTTCTTATTTTAAATATCACATTTTTCTGCCATAAACATATGTAGGTTTAATCATTTTTACATTTTAATTGCGTATTTGATTTAGTATTGACTAATAAGCATGGTAGGTGAAAAAGTTGACGACTCAATTCACTAGCAATGTATCTTTATTTTGAAGGGGAAAGTTTCAATCTAGTCCCTATTTATTGACATATTTCAATCCGTCTTTGACCTTTTGAAATCATTAATACACGTTTCAATCAATTAGTGATTTTCGTTAACTTTAACCGTTTATTAGTTTTGACCACTAAGAATATCATTTTTATTTTTAAAATATTTATCTTTACATATAATATCTTGATATAATGTAGAACAAATAAATATTTTTGTTTTTCTTATTTTCATTTCCATCTTCTCTCCACTCGTGCAACTGTTATGCGATGTTACTTGAGAGTCATTTGTAACTACCGTAAAGATCTCGAACATCGACATGGTGTACAATCAATTTTTCCTTTTGCTTTATTTTAGGTTTGATTAAAGGATTATGAGCTCGATTCGCTAAATTTTGGATGAAATAGTATTTTATGGATATTAATATTTGGATTTATGATTTTGTATGATTTTGTGTGTGTTGGGTTTCCGGTAGTTGAGAGGTAATACTAACACAAAGAGTTTTCTTATATATTAGATAACATAAATTTATGTAAAACATATAATTTACCTTTATTAAGAGGGGCTTTTTGATGTTTTCAAAAGATTGAAGGGCGAATTGAAATATGTATATTATATACCACTGGTGGGTTGGTAAAATGTAACAGTCGCTTCTTTGGCACATGACATATTTCAATTGGGTCCCACAAATTGGTCAAAATATAACATAATGGGAGACTGGCATGGGATTATAAAATTGAGCTACAAAACAAACCAAACTACCAAACTAGAGATGGCCAACCGCCCATACCTACTAAGATTTATAATGAAAATTATCGATTAGGAAGTTTGATTTAATAGGGTAAAATTTAATTTTTATAAAAAAAATATTTGATATTTTTTATTTTAATAAAAATAAATTAAAATTATCTTATTAATAAATTATATTTTTATTTTAATAATAAAAAATCATCTCAAACCGTGATTTTATATAAAATTCGGAATTTTCTACCGCGAATAATAAAATTTAAATTAAAAATGGACCGAAAAAATAAATAAATAACAAGGGGATCCCATGACGAGTATCCACACATTCCAATAATCAACGGCAGCCCTACGCATCTCTTTCTCCTTCCTCAGCCTCAGCCTCTGTACTGCTATCTCTTCACATCTCTGCTCTTGCTTTTGCTCCTCCTCTTTTGATTGTATCTGGGTGCCTCTTATTTTTCTTTTTTCTTATTGATTTATTTCAAAGTTTTGATTTTTTTTTTTTGTGTGTTTTTGATTGATTTGGGGTTTTGTTATCTGGGGTTTTGTTGGTGGTGTTGTTTTTATTTTTATTTTTTTGGGGTTTCTCTCTCAATGGGCTGTTTGGATGAGGGACATTTTAATGTGGAGCTTCAGAACGGAGTGAAACTGAGTAGCATTGAGCTTGGTTTTGAGCAGGAACCTGAGACTTTAGCCATTGAAGATGCTGTCAAAGTTCTCTTGCTGGGCTTAGGTGAAGATATCAATAGAGAAGGTATCAAGAAGACCCCTCTTCGTGTTGCCAAAGCTCTTCGTGAAGGAACTAAAGGTGCTTACTGGTCACATGCTTTTATTGTATTAATTTAATTACTTAATGATTATTGGGTTTTGCTTATAGATTTGCCTTGTAGGGTATTTATCTAATTTAACCCTAGATTTGCCTTGTAGTATCAGTGGCTTTTAAATTCTTAATGTTTTGCATGTTGCTAATTTCATGCTTGCTTTGAATAGAGGCATCAATCTGGTTGTTGTGAATTGCCTTTTGACAGAACATGGCGTTGGTTTGGGTTGTTGGGTCCTTTTTCAGTTCTGTTTGGTGGGTAGCTGAGCAGAGATTGGATTGAACTAGCGAAATCCTGGGATTGCCTTGTGTGACTTTCTTAAATGAAAACTGGCTGTCTCACTAGGAGCTTTATGATATTTTTTTTTTTCATTTTGCCTCGTAATTTCATTTGCATCATCTAAACAGGACATGCTGCATTCATATAGACACTTCCCGACAGTTGCGTAGCTAGAATATTGATTCAGTGAGGGTAAAATTTGATTTTACAAAAAGTGATAGGGACAAAATTATCTCATTATCAAACCATGCGTTTCAGTTTTCATTAATTTAAAAAATATATTTTACCAAAATTTCCAAGGCTCAGCCATTGCTTCCTGATATCTCTGTCTTGCCTTCCAAGTAAACCAGAGTAAACAGCTTATTTAGTAACAGCTTCATCTACACCAAATTATTAGGCAATTAGGATGATCTGGTAATGTAGAACTGATTTATAGTGCATAAAGTTGGTAAAAGATGCTCTAATAGTACATTGAAACATCATATTGGCCATCTTGGATTCTTCGTATGGCTCATTACTACCTAACAATTAGGCATCTTTGAATAAGTAAAAGCCTTTCTTCTCGGAATTTAATGATGTTATTAGTTACTTTTTGTTTTGTTTTTTTGTGTTTTTTAAATGTGATACTAGTAACTACACTATCTTTTTCCTTCTATCATTTTCTCTGTCTCACTATCTATATCTACATGCTTATTATTGATCAAGGCAATTTTTTCTTTTACTCTTTTCCAGGTTACGCAAAAAATGTAAAAGACATTGTTCAAGATGCTTTGTTCCCTGAAGCCGGTTTGGATAATGGAATTGGTCATGCAGGAGGAGCAGGTGGGCTCGTGATTGTTCGAGATCTTGACCTCTTCTCATACTGCCAGTCTTGTTTGCTGCCTTTCCAGGTTAAGTGTCATGTAGGCTATGTGCCATCTGGTCAAAGAGTTTTGGGATTGAGCAAGTTCTCTAGAGTCGCTGATGTCTTTGCAAAACGACTCCAACACCCACAACGTCTGGCAGATGAAGTGTGTTCGGCTTTGCAACATGGCATCAAGCCGGCAGGTGTTGCTGTCGTACTCCAATGCTCACACCTTCATTTCCCAAATCTGGAGTCAGCCTTTCTTGACCCAAACCACCAAGGATGGGTAAAGGTATTGGTTTCTTCCGGTTCAGGGGTTTTTGAAAATGAAAATACAGATATTTGGAGTGATTTTTTGAGTCTTCTTAGATTCAGAGGCATAAATATGGATAAAATTCATATCAAAGACTGTACTGGACAATGTTGGTGTCCATCCGTGTCTTCCTCTAGTTCCAAAATTTCTTCCAAGCTAGAACCAGCCAATCAAGGAATGGTTGCTGCTGTTGTTTCAATTCTCAGATCTCTGGGGGAAGATCCATTGAGGGAAGAACTTTTGGGAACTCCAAGTCGATTTGTAAAGTGGTTGATGAACTTTGAGAACACAAATCTAGATATGAAGGTAAACGGATTTGCTTTTGGTAGAATGGATCTTCTTAAACCCAATGGAGAAGTCAGCCGCAGCAAGGAACAGATTCATTCTGAGCTTAACTTATCATTCTGGTCTCAATGTGAGCATCACTTACTTCCCTTCCATGGCGTCGTGCATATTGGATACTTCTGTGCTGAGGGACTTCCTCCAATTGGAAAATCACTTTTACAGTCAATAGTACATTTTTATGGTTTCAAGCTCCAAGTACAGGAAAGACTGAACAGGCAGATTGCCGAGACACTTTCACCACTCTTAGGCGGGGATGTGATAGTAGTTGTGGAGGCTAGTCACACCTGTATGATCTCCAGAGGGATTGAGAAGTTTGGAAGTAATACAGCTACTATTGCTGTGCTGGGTCGATTTTCAACTGACCCTTTTGCCAGGGCTATGTTTTTGCAGAGTATCCCAAAGACTACTTTCGAAGGATGATACGGGAAACAGTCGATCAATTTATCTTCTTTTTTTTTTTCCGGGAAAGAAATAGATTATGTCTATATCTGCAGTGATTCAGCCATGACAGGGATAAGATGACATCTCATGACTGGGCTGAGGGCAGTTTCTGCTTGGTGCAGTTTTGTACCAACGGAGCTGCAGTTTTGTGTTAATCGCAAGTGTTATATTCAAGGATCACCAAGGATCCGAAACTCGCTGTTCTTAGGTTCATCTTCTACTCGTTTAGCAGAAACCCTTACAATAGAAATTTCTAGGGCATTTCATTGTTTTGATTATATTTCCCAATTCCAATTACGTTACTGATATTGGAAAATTCATAAACGTATACTGCAATTCCTCACATTGAAATAAAAAATAAAAAAAAATTATATATATTTGTATTTTCTATTGCATTTATTTTTGAATGATCCGTCCCTAGAAACTGTTTTTTTTTTTTTTTTTTTTTTTCGGAATCGTTGGAAATCTCGCTATCAAATCAAATTTAAACAGAGCAAGTAAAACCCCCAACGGCTGTCCCAGGCTTTTACAAGAAATACACGTCCTGGATTCGAACTCAGTACCTCAAGGTGAGGTGAGATCCCGAGTCCTATATGCAATTCCCGTCTCTGGAAACTCTTAAAGCTTAAAGCGCCTTCTGTTTTTCTTTCCTGCTATTAGTCTGGAAAATTTGCAGGTTCTATTTTCTTTTCTTCAAGTAAACTGGAGTTTGCTATTACCCTTGTACCACCAACCCAACTCCTATATCATCCATACACCAGTCACCAGCAGCAGTGCAATGGGACAACGATCTAAAACAAAAAATCGCAGCGGCGCGAGATGCAAAATAAGAAGGAACTATACAGGAAAGAAAATGCAAACTTATATAATACAGGAGCCAGGAGGTATGGAAACAAATAAGTAAGTACTGCAGATTAATCACTGTTACAACTTACACATCTAACAGGTCACTCTAATCTCTGGTAAAAGCTGCAATAGCAAGGAAACTTTCGCAACAAGTAAAGGAAACTTTCGCAACAAGTAACGATTACTATAAAGCTCATGGATAATAAGCTGGTCTCTTGTGTGATAGAAAGGTTACTCAGATTTCAGACAGGATACATCACCTTAGACAGAAGCATTTACATTGACAGGGTCATTCGGATTGTTTTATGTTCTGTGTTTGTTCGACAAGACTCTTCGATTTTGGGGCACCCAATCACAAGTTTCGTGTTGCATACAGTACTCGTATTGGAAATTATGATTAAGGATTACTCTATCAACCACCATCTACGTCAGAAATTCCACCGGAAACCTTTTTCAAATACAAAAGTTCAGTATATTTCCTTGAATTCATTGATTAGACGGGATTCATCCCCATGATTAGTAACAGAAGTGAGCATGTCAATAAATACTCTGAATCCCTGGACAAAAATTGCTGTAGTCAGCACATACTAAAATGCACAAAAGCTTAGGCTACAACTCAAAAAATGCAGTCACAAGGAATTAATCAAATAGCAAACAGCAGGTTGAACTTCTGTGTCCCCAAGGGGTGTGGTTTGGTAACATAAAATTTATGATTTGATTGCTCAAGTCTTAAGTTCGAATCTAGAGGATCTTGTAAGAGCCTGAGACTAAGAGCTTGAGACAGTCGGGATTTTACCTGCTCCGCTTAAACTCAGATCAGGTGATTTGGAGACGGGATTTCCAACGTTTAAATAAAAAAAATTGAACTTCTGTTCATGTCATATGTTACGAGGATATTACGGGGTGATCATAATTGATGAGAACAAAACAGTAGAATAACATAAACTCATCAAACATAATGATATTGTTTTGCAGATTGTGCGGATTAGAGTGAATTTTCAACAATACATTCCCTTTATGAGAATTAACAATAATTGTCACTCATATCATACCTTTAACATTCGAGTCAAATATGACATGGATCCAGAAGCAGTGGTAAGATTTAATTTTAACAATGACTAATTTTTTTTCATAAATAATATTAATAAGTTAAATATTTTATTATTATTTTTTCAAAAATTATGAAATCGAACCCGAATGGACATAAGCAGGCCACTTGGTGCCGCCTGTTTGGGATCACAACTTTATTAGGGACTTGTTACACAAATTAATCAAATAGACATTTTCAGTTTACTGCCAAATGATAATATTATGTAATGACTTTTTTTTTTTTTTTGAAATCGTTGGAAAACCCACCGACATTTTGGGCTTAAGCGGAACAGGCAAAACCTCCGACTGTCCCAGGTTCTTACAAGAAATGCACTCTTTGGATTCGAACCTGGGACCTTAAGATGAGATCATGAACCCTACACCATCAAGCCACGCCCCTTGGGACAATATTATGTAATGACACTCAAACTATACCATGTAGACCCAGCCAAGGTTCTGGTTCCGAACCGGTTGGAACCGGACGGTTTCGGTTCCAACTGGTTCCGGAACCTGAACGGTTTGGTTAGGGTTCCTTCCCAAATTACCCCTAATAACAGTAATAAAACGGCTAATTTTAGGGGCATTTTAGGTATCACAAAATATTCTAAAAATGTATAAATATGAGTCATTTTTCATTATTTCAACACATCAATTTCTCAATTCTCTCAATTCCTATAATTCTCTAATTCTCAATTCTCTAATTCTTTAAAATTTCTTAAACAACAAATGACAAGCTCATCTGAGAACAAAATGTCAAATGTGTCAACCCAAGAGAGCGGCCCTAGTATCGGTTCACGGAGAAGAGAAGTTAAGTCTCGTTCCTCAGATGTTTTCTAAATTCATTTTCATTTAATTGATAATGATGAAAGTTTAAGAGCAGTATGCAACCATTGTGGGGATCTTACAAATTTACTGGTGGATACGGCAATATGATCAAACACCTGGAAAGACATCATGCGGTTGAACTTGGACTTGATACGACGCAAACTCAAATGACCAGGTACACATTATCTAGTAAAGGTACGAGTGCTTTAGATTTATTTAAATATTCTGATGCTAAAAATAGAGAAGAATTTGCTAAATTAACTTGTATGACACATCTTTCTTTATGTTTTGGTGAAAAAATTACTTTTACTAATTACGTTGAAAATATTTTAAATCCTGCTGCGTGTAGAATGGTTAGAAATACAACAAAACGTCAAATTTTTAAATTATACAAAGATGGTAAAATTATTTTAAATGAAACATTTAGAGATATTAAATGGCGTCTATCTATTTGTTCTGATATTTGGAGTGACCATTGGCGAACACACTCATACATGGGTGTGACTTGTCATTGGATTGATACATCATGGAACATGCAAAAATGACTTATTGTATTTAGAGTTTTTGATTAACAATATACTGCACAAAATATTTATAGAATGATTAAAGTAATTTTTGATGAATATGGTTTATTAGGTAAAATTTTAACAGTTGGATTTGATAATGCATTTGCAAATACTGCATCAATCACTGACTTAATAGAAATATGCGAACCAAATTTAGGGGGTCGTTTTTTTCATGTCCGTTGCACATGTCATGTCCTTAATTTATGTGTTCAAAATAGTTTGGAAAAATTATCACCTTTCATTGATCCTATTAAGAAATTACTTAATTGTATTTGGTAATATTCTCAAGTTATGAGAGAATGGACCAAGTTTTGTAAATTTAATAGTATTAAACCGATAAAATTTTCACGAGATGTTCCAACACGTTGGAATTCAACTTATTTTCTTTTATGTCAAGCTTTGCAATACAAAGATGCATTATGTAGTTTTTTTCTCAACATGTTCAACATATCACACTTTTTCCTAATCAATGGGAAATTTGTGATAACATTTTAGAGATTTTAAAAGTTTTTAATGATACTACAAAAATTTTTAGCGGAGTTTATTATCCTACAACACATTTATTTATTCTTGAAAGTTTGAATATTGTTGGTACTATCAATGAGCATGTTGATAGTCATAATCCTAATGATATTGTTTTGTTTGAAGCTATTAATGTTATGAAACGAAAATGGTTGCATTATTTTAGATACGTTCATTTACTTTATCTTATTGCTGCTGTTTTTTGTCATAAATTTAAATTAGAAGGTTTGAATAGTGTTTTACTCGCTTAGTATGGATATTTAGGATTATTAGATGAAATTGATATTACAAGAATAATAGCTAAAATAAAAATTGATTTAATAGAGTTATTTAATGATTATGTTAGAAGATATAACTTGCAATCAGTAGGACAATCTAGTAGTAGCGAAACGACCGTAATGCAATCAAGACTTAGCGCATGTGATCGTTGGTTATTACAACGAAATAAAAAACATAGGGATAACATGACTAATAACCCGAAATTAGATAATTATTTATCTACAAATTTTGAGTTTTCAACTGAAAGTTTAGTTAGTAAAAATTTTCAAATCCTTGAATGGTGGAACCGACATCAAAATGTATATCATGTATTATCAATTATTGCTAAAGAGATATTGGCAGCACCTGTTTCCACCGTTGCGGTTGAACAAGCCTTTAGCATGGTAGGCAATATATTGGAAGTCAGACGGTCTTCATTACATCCAAGCACTCTAGAAGCAACAAAATGCGTGGATGATTGGACCCGAGCTGATCTAAGGCAACAAGAAGATACCCCTGATGAATTTGAAGATTTATTCGATAATGCATCTGCAAGTGCAAGCGGAACTGAAGTTGAAGGATCATCAGACACTGATAATGATGATTGATAATTAAATAATTGTAAAATTACAATGGGGAAATATATTTAAAATATAATGGAACTACGTGAGCTTTGATTCCTCTCACACTTAAAGGATACGTAGGCAACTTAAGTTTTTAAAAATTTAAGTTCAAACTCTTTAATTTAATAATTTTTTTTTTAGATAAGAATTTTATTTGTAATTTAATGTAATTATGTAATGTAAGTTTATTATATAAATTCAAATTCATAATTTTAAATTATATTAATTTATCAATCTCATTCAATAAAGTAAAAGTAAAAAACAAAAAAAATAAAATAAAATGGAACCGGAACCGGACCGCCGGCCGGGTCTAATACCATGAATATGAACAAATTCAGAAAATATGCAGATTTTATAACGTAGTAAGTTCCTGTAACCCCATTCAATAGAATTTCACATTAATATTTAGGTACAGACTCATACAAATTCTCAAGTTCTCCTCAACACAACAGAATCACCAGAATGTCTACAGAAAGTAATTTTAAACGAGTAATAATGTCTCTTTTTTCCGCATTCTAATATAATCTTTTATATTATACAAATCAAAACTTGTGTAAGAGGAAAGAAAAAAAAGCCTATGTTCTCATTTCTATAGAACTTTTGTCTAACTTATAGCTCTAAGCTATCCAAAAAAATGACTCCTACCCATATAGTATTCTCAATCAACACATCCCTCTAGCTCTTTCGTTTCTCCCCAATTCATTTTGGAGATGTTCTTCCAATAACACCTAATGAGGGTTCTCATAGAAAGCACAAAACCGCGATAAAATCCCCTTTGAAGTCCTGAAATCACAGTCTGATTCCAAACATAACAGTTCCAGGACAAGATAAGTTAAACACCATTAGCATGATTGCGACAAAAGAGTAAATGCAGTAATAAACTGATACTCTCTGGACCCTGGCATACCTTCATGGGAGGTGTAACAGCCAATTGGATATAATAACAGAAGAGAAACTAATATCAGTCTGGTGTTCTTCAGAAAGGGATGACATACGGAAGGACCGTTAAATCAGCACACTCTATCCGCAGAACTTCCGCCCACACTTGTGTCCCATCAACCTCGGGAGAATTCAGTTTAGGCTTCTTTGACTGCGCATAGTCACTGCTAAACAGCCACTCTTGGTCAACAAGATTATCAGAACAATCCTCCAATTTGGGTACAGAGAGAATCTGATTCAAATACTTGGAATCAGGATGTGGTGGTTTAACAAATGCTTCGCCATTTCCACTAACTCTTACTTTAGTTGACAAAGGCCCAGAAGAGTTTACAATTGGTCTTGGAACCTCCATCAAACCATTAATCTTGTGTTCCTTCATATCCACTTTAAGATTATGAACTTCCCCCTGCCAATCAGATTCAAAGGGGACATCCCTATGGAACAGTTCCAATTTCCTTCCATTTTCCATGACTTGGTGGGAGGATGAGACAGGTCTCGGCAACTTACTAGGCCAAATTCCGTTGCCTGTCACAAAGTTGAAAAAATAAGGTACACAAATAAAATAGCTAATAAAAACTAAAAAGCTACATATTTACATTAAAGATGTTATATCCCGAACATAGGCGGAGCTGCAGAGATGAAAACTTTGTGACAAGGTTCTTAAATCAACAGCCCAAAATCTAAAGCGAGCAAAATTTCACCTTAACAACTTTTCCAAAATTAAAACATACCACTTGTATCCCCAAACAACAGAAGGATTAAGTACTGGAACTGCGAAGTAGTAAAAAGGCTTTGTGGTTAACACATATCTAAATTTGTGTTCCCAAACAACAGAGATAGAGGTGCTGCATTATGATCATTGTGTGATACAGGAAAGGACTCACCATGTGAAATTCCATTTATCTCAAGATCCTTACGTTTGCCAAGATTTCCATAAACAGCAGGATTGTTGCCGCTCGTCTTTAAAACATCTAATATTCCAGTATTACAAGAATTCAGGAAGTCCTTGCTGCTGTCTTTCAATTTTGGACTGCTGTGATTCAATTTCAGACTGCTGTCTTTCAACTTCGGACTGCTTTCTTTCAGTTTAATCTGGTCTTTACTTGTTTCACTTACCTCCTTCGCTTTCTCCTCCTTTTTCTTTTCCTTATCCCCGTTTTTGTCTTTTGATCTGCTTTTCTTCTCTCGATCTCTATCCTTGTGTTTACTATCCTTATTGTAACTCTCCTTTTGCTTAGTTTTCTCTTTCTCCTCCACCTTCTTCTCAATACCATTCTTCTCCACTGGTTTAGCGATTCCTTGGAATCTTTTTTGATCCACACCACGGAATCCTGGGACAATTGCATTTCCAAAAATGCTAACCTCGACGTGGTTCCTTTGCCCATTGACTTTCTTATCATCTTCTTTCCTATCATTAGCTTTCTCTTTTTCTTCCAATCGATTGTCAATACTGCGCTCCACCATCCTTCCGGGAAATTCCCCTCTTCTGGTATCTGTAACAGTAATCTTCTGACCAATTTGGCTTCCTGTTGCTCTATGATCATCCCTAATTCTCTTGGCCAAATCCTGCACGTATTTGGAATCACTGATCTCATTATTCTGCAGGCATTTTGGACCAAGTTTATCTCCATTGTTGAACTCTGGCTGCCCTTCAATTCTCTTTGCATCTGAGGTCCTGTTCTTATCTTTATCTTTATCCAAATCTTTCTTGTCTTTGTGCTTCTCCTTTCGATCTTTCTTATTGCTATGTTTTTCTTTACTCCTCTCTGTATCTTTGTTCTTTTTTTCTTTAGTACCTTCTCTCTTTTCCTTATCCTTCTTATCCTTTTTATGCCTTTTCTCCTTGTGCTTTTCCTGAATATGACATATCGATTGAATAAAAATATAAGCAAGCCATGATGGAAGAAAAAAATTAAAATTATTTCAGGTGGATTGATATATGATGAAAGGAAAAGGGTTATCCAAACACCAGGGCGTGACATCCTAGATTGTATGCCAATACTGATAAGTGACCTGGTTGACATAAAATGTAGTGTCTCTATTTAAGTCCTCATTCATTTTTTTTCATTTGCAAGATAGTATGTGGTTTAGTCCGAGTAAATTACAAATTACTAAGAAATGGATATGAAAATAACTTGACACATGCGTGCCAAAATTCATTTTCATACAACACATATTCTACAACCATACATGGGTGAAAGATCATTTTAGGCATGGTGAAAATGTCGGCGTAAAACACAATTTGAGTTAGTCGAAAAAATTCAACAGAAAAGCAGTAACCTATGAAAAGTAAGGGCAACAGTGTGTGCTACAACTCAGACTTCGTAACACTTAAGAGAATATCAAACACCCTCCTCATTAGTATCATCAAACATTATTAGGACTTCTCTAATTATGATTTAATTTACACCACCATCTTGCCCAAGTTGAACACCGTTATCAAAGCTTCACCAGTGCAAATACGTCCCAGCAATTAGCAAATACCTAAATTGGAAAATTTGACATAAGGAAAATACATTTGTATACCTTTAAATCTAACAAATGTTACAAGTCTATGCTCTAAAAATACAAAATCAACCTCCCTAAGCAGTTACCACAATTTTTGTCCCATATATAATATTTCATTATTCAGCATGCGTGCCCTAGTACACTGCAAAAGAGTTGTGCAAAGTTTTCCCAAATTCACTCATACCTATATTTTTGTATCTCGCGTCAAAAATACCTTGATAATGAACTCTAAATGATAAGCAATTGCCAGAGTCCCACACAAATAGAAAAACATAAGAGTCTCAGAGTACCAGACAAGCAAAGCAAGATCGAATGAATCAAGCAAATGTCATGCTAGCAATGGTGGGTAACTGAAAATATGATGTATAAACCTTAGTTAGCAGGTCTGTATCTTCAATTCTGGTCTTCTTGTCATATCCTGGAGGCGGAAATGGAAAGCAGCGAGACATTGCACGTAATCTTTGAAACAGAAAAGTGGGATCCTTCTACAAACCAAAAAGCCTCTTCTATTTCCCAGTACGTTTGTTCCAACACAGAAACAGACCAGAGACTATGACCTTGTCCATGCACCATGTCCTTGTTATCATTTCCAGCTTGAAAATCACTTCATGGTCATCCAAAGTCACCTCCAGACAAGAACTCCTGATATCCAATGATCAAAAGGCCCTCTTATTTACATTGCAATCCTAAAAATTGCAAAAATGATAACAAAAAAATTGCATAGAACTAAGAGTACCCACAAGGCTCAAATGCTTAACTATACTCCTATAACCACTGAACTAAATCAAATACGGCCAGATAATCCAAAAGATTTGTCAACAAATGCAGAAGTTCCAAAGCAATCTGAAATTTTCCAAGTTAAATACTAAGCCAAAGGGATACCACCACCTGCTCATCAGCTAAAACCAACAGAAATCAGGAGAATTCCCTTACTACAAAGATCAAAAAATCATAACACAATCCCAAAACAAGCCATAAACCTATCCTTGCAAAGAAAGAATTCTCCACTCCCCTAGTATCTAAATCAAAAGATTCCGCTTGGTTTGTTCTCAAAAGCTATTCTAAATATAATCCCTTTTACAGATTCAAGTAGCAGCCTCAAAACCTCAGTTCCCAAAATATTAAGACCCTTTTGCAGATTCAATGTGAAGCTTCAAACCAATCAACTGATCCCAATACCTCAAAATTCCAGAAAATACACTTAAAAAAGCTATAAAATCCGATCATCAGTTTCTATATACACTGTTTATCCTTCTCATAATCATAACCATAGCAGTATAAAAACTACAATTAGGGTTGTTTCTAGTAACGATCCCACCTAACCCTAGATAAAGCAAAGCAACAAAAACACGTTAACAAAACCACCCACTTCACGAAAACACTCAATTTCAATTCTCCAAACACAAAAACACAATTTTTTGAAGAAAATTGATTAAACCCATGAAAATAAACCTTTATTAACAAAACAAACCAAACTGAACCGTGAAATTAAAGTGAAAAAACAAAAGATAAATTATGGGTTTTAGGATTTTTATCAAGTAAAACACAAAGTAGACAGTTTTAAGAAGAGAAAATTGCAAAAAAACTTAATAAAAAATCGAAGTGTCTGGTTTTGTATTGGGTGGTGCCTGTGGCTGTATGTACCTCTCTCTCTCTCTCAAAAAAAAAAAAAACTTGATATTGATGGTGGGTTTTTGGTTCGTGAAAGTGGATGTTATTTGAGATCTCTGTTTCTTCTTCAATGGAAGTCTTTCAAGTTTGTTTTCTCGGACTTCGCTGTTGATTATAATTTATACAGAAGAAGAAAAAAAAAAAAAAAAAAAAAAAAAACACCCCAAGAAAAGTAACAGAAATAGCAAGGGACATTGGCAAATGATATTTATAGGAGGGAGGTGACATGGAAACGTGTCATAAAGAAACATCAGACACATCACTTTGCAAGATAATGAGCTGAGTATATATATATGGTCTCTTTTTACATAACACAAGTCTCTGGGGAATTATAAAAAATAAATTCATTCTCAAAACTAAATATATCATTTTATTCTTAAAATATCAAACACATTCAGCAAAGGAGGTGTTATGAAAGACCTAACGGCAACGGAGATGGCGACCTGACGACATTATTCTGAAAAAAAACTAGTGTCACGACCTTAATTTATCGGTGAGGCCTTGAGGAGGGAGCCAATGAGAGAATATATTGAATAATTTCTTTCAGATTTTATTTATATAAACATTAAGTAAACATAATTAAATATCAAAGAAGAATCTATCTAATAAGAGAAACTAAATATATGTAGTTCCTCTATATTAATTAGGAGAGAAAGATATTTTCCAAATAAGACGATAAGATGAAATAGTCTAAATAGAACATCAAGTCAGACATAAGAGTTTGAATCCCGAAATGAGACAAAACCGCACAAAATAAGATATCTGAATAAGTTCTATACCGCAAGTCATGGATTGAAATGCTCCCCAAAGGTGGGCCCCATATTTGGTCATCTCATTGGACTACTAAAATAGGTGTGTAGTCACACCAAAAATCATCACGCATAGAGCAAGTAAGTTGGGGCGTGGTATTAAGTAGACTTGGCTAAGGTTCTGGTTCCGGTTCCGGAACTGAACCGGAACCTAACCGGTTCGGTTCTAGCGGTTCTAACGGTTCCGGTTGGAACCGGTTTAAATTTATATAATATATATATATTTTTTAGATAAGAATTTTATTTGTAATTTAATGTAATTATGTAATGTAATAAATTCAAATTCATAATTTTAAATTATATTGATTTATCAATCTCAATTTTTTATTTTCAATTAAAAAAAAAAAAAACAGTTGGAACCGGAACCGGACGGTTCGGTTCGGAACCGAACCGCCGGCCGGGTCTAGTACTAAGCAGTGCCTAACCGAACCACTTAGTGTTTAGTCTATCTAGAATACTTCTCTAACATTTTACAAACAAAACTTATTTTACTAAAAAAAGAAGATATATTTAAATAAATATATAAAACCGCCTAGGGCCTAACTTGTCTTGGCTTTGCCTAGGCGTTAGGTGCCCCCTCATTGTTTGATTATCGCATAACTTGAGGTGGTGATAGCAGATTTTTACTTTTTGGCACATTAAGTACTTAAGCCATAATAAGGTTTATAACTTGATTGTCGAGTCCTACGTTAGAATATATGGATTGTACTTCTTGTAAGAATATGAGACAATCAAAATTTTTACATGTTCTGTTTAAGATCAGATCGGGTGATTTGGTGGCAGAGTTTCCAACATTTCCAAAAAAAAATTATACCGATAATTAATCTCAATTTTTACTCTTAAAAGAGTGTATATTACTCCCATTAAATTATATCTATATTTTAAATAACAATATCGAATCCTCTATCTTTAGTGTTTTTTTTCAATTCAACTTACTATTTTATTATTTATAATTTAATTGTTTGACACACTTTTTATTTTTATTATTGTTATTATTGATTTTGTCCTACTAAATTTTACCTCCCGATTCTTATCGATCGACCCCGAATTCACCGTGATGAAAATCCAATTCGTGAGCATATTATTTAACAGTGAATTGTCTTACTAGCCTTACCCTACAGTGAAGTTTCTTCCTTCCCTGACTTGCTTGATCGTGTGGTAATCTTTCAAGATGGGGTTAACATTATAATTTTTTTTCTTATTTTATTTTTATTATGGGTGTTTAAACCAATCATATAAATATTCATATACAAAAAAATAAAACATTAATGAAAATAAACAATAGGAGAAACAGAGACTCCCTTGCCAATTGCTACTAAAAGCCCAAATTTTCAATAAATTTGTAAACCCAAAGAAATAAAAAATGCTTGTGAGAGGATAGGTGGGCCTAAGGAGTATAAGGCCCAAAATCTTAAAAAAAATTGGAAATTATAAGCTAGAGTGATAAAGCCCATCAACAAATTATCTAATGGGAAAATTTTGGTGTTATATCAGAGAATCATTCACACATGTCAATAATAATAATAATAATATCGCACCTGGTATACAAAGTTTGATCATAAATTTAGTACATAAAACTTCCGTTATAAATAAAATGATGTACGTAGTTTTAATCCTTTTTTTTTACAAAGAATTTATTTTCAGGATTCAAATTCATAATCAAGTGGATAATAAATTAACACTTGATTATTAGAAATTAAAATTTTCTACAATCCACATCTCATGTTTTATCACTTGAAGTTGAAATGCCCACGGCTGGCTCCGAGATTCGGAATGACCTTAGACGAACCTTTAAAAATGAAAATACTTAGTTACGTCCAAAATTATTAATTAATAATAGTATCTAAAAGAAATTGGGATATTAGGCCACAAATTGTTTTCCATTTTTTTTTTCATAAATGGAGGCTTTATTGAGGTTTGGGATGGCCTTAGAACCTTTAAAAATGAAAATCTAAGTTAAGTCAAAATTATTAATTAATAATAATATCTAAAAAGAATTGGGACATTAGGCCACAAATTGTTTTCCAATTTTTTTCATAAGTGGAGGCTTTATGAAATGACTAAATTGCCTATCCTCGCTCGCCGACTCTAAAACAACTGGGCCAGAAGTTTAGTTGGCGCCTGGCGGGGTAGGTGTAAAATTTCCGATTATCCCAGATTCTTACATACCTTATCACTTGAAATGCCATGACTCTGAGGTTCGGAATAACCTTAGACGAACCTTTAAAAATGAAAATACTTAATTACGTCCAAAATTATTAATTAATAATAGTATTTAAAAGGAATTGGGATATTAGGCCACAAATTGTTTTCCATTTTTTTTTGTTCATAAATGGAGGCTTTACTGAGGTTTGGGATGACCTTAGACAAAAATCTTAAGTTATGTCAAAATTATTAATTAATAATAATATTAAAAAGAATGGGTGTTTTCTAATTTTTTCCTAAAGTGGAGGCTTTATGAAATGACTAAATTGCCTATCCCTCGATCGCCGACTCTAGAAATGACTAAGCGATTGAGTTGGAAAAAGCTAGCAAACAACTGGGCCAGAGGTTAGCTGGCGGGGTAGGCGTGCTTCATGTTTTAATTCAATGCTGCTGCCATACATTTTATTTTATTTTTTTTAAAATTTCGTCGCTAAATTATCTCTTACAGGTTTAAACGGAGTAGGTAAAATATCTGATTGAGCTCAAAATCTTAAGGTGAGATCCTGAACTCTACGACACAAAATCACACACTTTGGTACTCTACTAGCTACTTCTAGAGACTTAATTATCCGGAATTTTAAATTTCTTGATCTCCTATTATTACTACTAATACCAAACGAAAATCTCATTTCAGGATTCTAATAACAAATCATTTCATGATTATGATTCTTTGACAGTTAGATATACTTGTCCGGAAGTTGAAATGAAGAGACTCCGAATTACCATTCTTTGGCCATTGGATATCCACTTTCCAGGAGTTGTGAAGCAATCAAAAATGTTTAAATACAGATTATGAATGAAAACAGAACTCAAAAACATTAACAAAAATGGCAACTGATGCTCAACAACTTCACTTGGTGATGTTCCCATGGTTTGCTTTTGGTCACATAAGCCCTTTTGTACAACTTTCCAATAAGCTTGCTGGTGATGGAGTCAAGGTCTCTTTCTTTTCAGCTCCTGGTAATATTCCCCGCATCAAATCCTCACTCAAATTAACTCCCATGGCTGAAATTATCCCTCTTCAAATCCCACATATTGAAGGTCTCCCTCCTGGTATTGACAGCACCTCAGAGATCTCACCTGCCAATGCTGAGCTCCTCAAGGAAGCCTCAGACCTCATGCAACCACAAATCGAAACAATATTATCAAAACTCAAACCCCATTTTGTTGTTTTTGATTTTGCCCAACATTGGATGCCACAACTCTGTTCTAAACTCGGCATCAAAACGCTTAGATTCTCTGTTTTCTCTGCCATTTCAGGAGCTTATGTTATGGTTCCCGCTAGAGGAACTAACCCCACCATTGATGACTTGATGAATCTTCCAAAGGGTCTCTCCGTTACTTCAAATATCACCCTCAAAGAATTTCAGGCTCGAGATTTCTTGTATGTATTCAAAAATTTCTATGGCAAACCAAGTGTTTATGAGAGAGACCTTCAAAGCTTACACAACTGCACAGCCATTGTCAACAAAACCTGTAATGAAATGGAAGGTGCTTACTTAGATTACAAGAAAACCCAGTTTCAGAAGCCGGTTCTTTTAACCGGTCCACTTGTTAATCCCCGGCCAGAGCCAGCATCCGGTGAGCTTGAAGAGAGATGGGCTAAGTGGCTAAGTAAGTTTCCGGCCAAATCTGTTGTATTTTGCTCTTTCGGAAGCGAAACTTTTCTCAGCAATGATCAGATCAAAGAACTAGCACTTGGCCTGGAACTTTCAGGCTTACCATTTTTGCTTGTATTAAATTTTCCGGCTAATGTTGTTGCTGCAAATGAGCTGGTCAGGGCTCTGCCTCAAGGGTTTGTGAACAGAGTGAGAGACAGGGGATTGGTGCATACAGGATGGGTGCAACAGCGGCTCATTTTAGCGCATGATAGCGTGGGGTGTTATGTTTCTCACTCAGGATTCAGTTCTGTGATGGAAGCTATAGTTGATGATTGCCAGTTGGTTCTTTTGCCTTTCAAAGGTGACCAATTCTTGAACTCCAAGCTCATAGCTTGTGACATGAATGCCGGGGTGGAGGTGAATAGGAGAGATGATGATGGGCATTTTGGGAAGGATGATATTTTTGAGGCTGTCAAAACTGTCATGGTGGATGTGAACAAGGAGCCTGGTGTGTCCATCAGGGCAAATCAGAAATATTGGAGGGAGTTTCTGTTGAATGAAGAGATTCAGGATAAGTTTATTGCAGATTTTATCAAGGAATTGAAAGCATTAGCTTAGAGAGCGCTACTGTTTTGTCCGAAGACATGTCCGAACAAACAATGACCTACTACTTTTGTCTGTTCGGACTTGCGTTTGGGATTTCCCATCGGGCAAAACTACATTTTCTTTGATGGAAGTTTTAATCATGTCTTGTGTGCAAGTGAATGTGTATCATTATGTTATGTTTTTGGCTTTGACTAAGCCACCCTTGTGTTTGGATCACCATGATGGTGCCTTAATAAAGACTTATGGACACTTGGTAATTTATTTATTTTTAAATTGAAGGCATCAGGTTATTGCAATGAGATGGAAGGTCCTTGTATAGATTTCAAGAGAACCCAGTTTCAGAATCCGGTTCTTTTAACCGGTCTTCTTGTTAATCCGGAGCCCCAATCCGAAGAGCTTGAAGAAAAATAGACTAATGGTGTGTTTACTAATACAATTCCATCTCATTCCGATTCCATATCTTTCCAATTACTAATGCGTAAAAACAGCTCGGAAAGTTCCAAGCCAAGTCAGTCATTTACTGCTCTTTCGGAAGTGAAAAGAAGTAGCTCTTGGCCTGGAACTTACAGGGCTACTTACCATTCTTACTGGTGCTAAATTTTCCGACAAGTCTCTGCGCGGAGAGTGAACCGATCGGGATTCTGCCTGAAGGGTTCACAGAATGAGTGAAAGTTAGGGGAGTGGTGCGCATAGAATGGGTGCAACGACAACTCATCTTAGGACATAGAAACGTAGGATGCTACGTGTGACACTCAGGATTTAGCTCTGTGAATGAAGCTGTGATCAATGACTGTCAGCTGGTTCTTCTGCCACCAATTCTTGAACTCCAAGCTCGGAGACATGAGAGCTGGAGTGGAGGTGAAGAGAGAGATCTTGATGGAGGTTTAGTGAAAGGATGACATTTTACATTTATCACAAGGAGCCTAGAGTTTTCATTAGGGCAAAATCAGAAATATTGGAGGGAGTTTTTGTTGAATGGGCAGATTCAGAACAAGTTCATTGCAGATTTTGTTGTTGAACTCAAAGCATCGTTTTCTTTGTTTTTTGAAGATAATGAAATATTCATTAATAAAATACAAATCATTTCAATTGGATTATAAAATTAGGAGATCCTAAGACTCACTTAATTAGGTTAGAGTCTGACAAAAAAAAATCATATATCGCGTTTCATTTAAAACTGTTCAAATCGAAAGTTGTATTCACACTGAAATCTATTGAAAGAGCTGGAGGATTTTACAAACTGACCTGAATGTCTCACCTCTTCTAGTATTGATTAATAAGAAATCCGGAACAATTACAGAAAATACGCAATATAAGAACATAAACTTTTACAATAATCCATATATAACCTATTACAATAAAATAAATAAATCTACGAGAAAGTTACAAAACTCAATCTTCACTTCCAAAGATAGATCTATTATTTTCTTCTTACATATCTTCTAACGGCCGATAAAAAGACAATTTTATTCCTGTAAAAAAAAAAAAAAACAGAAATAAAAATCCTAACATAAATTAGAAATCTACCATCACATATAGATGGAATCACAGATCTTTCATAGATATAGACAGAAAAAAAAGTGAATTAGATCTGTCTTGTTTCTGGTTGTTGAGTTACAGAGAGAAAGAGAGATGATTGGTTCCGGGATTGATAGATAACAATTTAGAAAGCAACGATTAAAGAGGAGGAAAAGGAAAAATAAAAGAGATGAGGAAGGGGCAATACATAACAATTTATTTATTTATTTATTTTTATTTTTGGGTTTTAGGTTTTTAATCATCATGTATTAATGGTGTTTGTTAAAAAATATTTTTTAAAAAAATTGTGTTGTTGGCCAAGTGACATCAAATGATACACTGTTAAAAAAACCTTTTCAATTAAAACCACCGAATGCTTTATCATCGAGAATTGATGTAATTAAATAATGGACCAAGTATGGGAGCCTACTTAAGTGAGATCTTCATTTTAAAAATATTATTGTTGTAGTGCCATTTTAAAAATAGTGAAACACTATAACTACATTGTCCCTACTGTTTTTCCTGATCGGACATAGCCTTTAGACAAAACAATATTTTCCGCTCTTGATGGTGTAAAGCATAAGATCTAACATTGAGGTCATAAATTCGAATTCAAATAGTGCGTTTCTTGTAAGAATTCGAGGTAGTCAGAGGTTTTACCTGTTCCGCTTAAACCTGTAAATGGTGGTTTGACGGCGAGATTTTCTAACGATTTAAAAAAAAAAACAATATTTTCCTTTCTTTCAAACACTTTTTCATGCAAGCTAATGAAACATCCAAGTATGGAAATACAAAAGGAAAAAAAAATGTTTTCGTCAGACTAAGATTAGTACGGCACCTCAATTATATAAAGAGTTTATAACTCTATAAGATACGATGATGATGTTATATATTATGTTCGTTTTACCTAGAGAAGAATAATAGCGATAATTCTAAGGGTGGTCTTAAATTATCCTAAATTTTGAATGATCCTAAATAATTTCTTAAAATAAGATTCTACCAATAAATGATTACAAAAATATTAGAGTCATATCGTAAATTTCTTCAAATTTCGAGGCCCCATTTTTAGACCAAATTTTAAGACTCTAGGGCCTAGACAAATGACTGCTGTCGACCACCTCAGTTAGGGCCTAGCCAAGTCAAGAAAAGCAAGTATGAAACAGACGACAAGAAAGAAACATTAAAAGAAAATGACAACAAAAAATCTGGTGCAATCAACAAAAAAAATTAATGCTTTCACAGTAGAAAAACAAAAAACACATGGTGGTCTAGTAAAGAAGATTTGTATTTGCTAATGCTTTTGACCTATTCATTTTCATTTTGCAGAATCAAAATACAAATATTTGTTTGGTATACATCATCTACTGTTTTGGTTTCTTAAAAACAACAATCAATAGAGAAATTTTTTTAACTTACCGTGACTATTATAAACCTCGGCGACTCTCCAGCCGCTTGGTATTCTCTAGTAATACCTGCCAAGCAATTGAGTTAATGATCACAACTATTTGTATAAATAATTGGTTGTCATATAAAAAGCAAGAAAATGGACAGTATTTGGAAGGTTATTCAAACAAAAACCAGATATATAAACAGCTACCCTATCAGAAATTTCTTACTTCTTGAATGTAATTTGCTACTGCTTTACAGCCTTCAACTGCAAGTTGCATGACATCTTCAAAGGTATTTGTAGGTAACTTAGCATCCATCTGGCCATATACACATCATAAATGAGAGATCGAGGAGCAATGATTTTGATCATAATCAACGTAGATAACCTCAACTACAAACTAATATTGTAAGAAAACAATATAATACCATACGTCATGCCCTACCACTTTTGGACCTTGGGCGCGCACACAGCCAGCTGTGTGGCGTGCGCTCCCCTTGTAAAGGTGACTTTATAGTGGCTGTTTTGTGGTTGGCATTGACCTAGAGGTATTATTTTGTGTCCTAAAACGCCCCGCCTAAGCGGCGTGTATAGCCGCCGCACCTGGCCCCAAATCGTTGGGGCCAGACGCGGCGTTTTCTGCCCATTCCGGCAAATTTTCGCCGGCAAATTCATCGGTCAACCATTGTTGACCGACGCAAAATTCGAAATTAATTGCTTTTTCCGACCGAATTTCACACCACAATCCTAACCCTAACCTTAATTTTACAAAATTAACTCTCTAACTCATCAATTTGAAAAAATCCCAATTTAGAGCAGAAACCCTAATTTCAAAAATCTAATTTTTTTTTTCTATTTTTGTTAGTTTCTCATCAAATTGACCATTTATAAATATTACTCATTACTCAAATAATATTTATCTATGATTAATTTCTCCAAATCATATCAAATCTTAAACCTAATTATAGAAATTCTCAATTTCTGATTAACTGTCTAGGCCCAGCCTAGGCCCCGACTAGGTGCTCTAGGCGCTAGGCGTTAGGTCGCCGCCCGACTAGCGCCTAGCGCATTTTAGAACACTGGTATTATTGCACATAAATACACATAAATAGGATAGTGAGTTTCCTAAGTGCATAGGCTTAGAGTTTCCTTAAAAGGACACGCACAGATTTTTGTTACCCTTTCAGAAAAGGATTCACCTTATTACATAAGAATTCCTTTAGTTATTTTCCTATTACTTGTAGAAATTGTATTTCTTTTCTAGTATGAATTAATTCAGCAAACAATCTTTCTTTTCCGCTCTCTCTCCAACATGTTTCTATTCCTCTAAGCAAACAACTATTTTTTCAAGAGCTGCTTGAACACCAAACCGATCAGGTCTAGTGTTCAAGGCCACACGCTTTTGCTAAGGGCGTGCGCGTGAGCTGCCTGACACACATTAAACAACTATAGGGATAGAATTGCTCAAAGATAAAAAATGACCCAGTATAGCGTGTCCATATTAATCATGATTAATTATTATATGTAGTTTGAAAGTATTTTAAAACCAACTTGCAACCTAACTTCAACCATCCATTAACTGATCTGCAACCACATTTCTGTACATCTTAGATTTGAAATTAAATTGCATCATCCTAAAATTTTGTGCACACAGAATCATTGATATAGAAATACAGATTAGTTATTAGTAGAGATAGAGAGAGAGAGAGAGAGAGAGAGAGAGAGAGAGAATTTTAAACAAACCTGAAGAAGAGTAACTTTGTCCAATGTAGGTAAAATACCTACAGTGACATCAGGGCCTCCAGCACTATCTTCAACATAATTCAAATCTGGCATGTGACAAACCTTTATCAGATAATCTTCAGTACAAACTTTCATGCCATACCATGTAATAATTAATAGGAAAACAGCATACATCCTTGAAGAAAGGGGAACATGGAATTGAATTTACCAAGAAGAGGAGTGCTATTGAGGTATCCAGCACTACATGAAGTAGCAATATCACGCATTGGAATTCCGGCATCTTGAAGGGCTAATGTTGCCGCATTAATACATGCAGATCTCGTTCCTGTAGACAACGCATTCCCAAATCAGTGGGAGGATTCCTATTTCAGGATATGATGAACAGTAGAAAAAGAAGAAAATATACAAAATACACATCATAGGGACTTGTGATTGCAATATGAGTTACCTCCATCCGCTTGGAGAACTTGTACAAAAATATCTATCTGCAAATTCCACAAAGAAGCACTCAGAAAACAAAAATTATGTAGGAATTAGTAGAGGCTCTGTAGGATTTATAAAAACCTGAGAACGAGGCATTAAGTGAGTCATTATGCATGCTTCCATAGTCTGGCGGATAACCAAAGATATTTCTGTTGATCGCCTGATTGTACCAGGAAAACATAAAAACATTCATGTTTAAACAGTAAAATAAACTACCTATAAACAATATGCATATATTTTCTTTGCTCCTCGGATGGAGTTTTCAAACTATGCCACTACCTCTCCAAAATTTCTCAGAAAATCAACAGTGCTTACCCATTGAACCTCAGGAAAAAAAAAACTATTAATGCTCAAATTTCAATCAATATTTAATTTTACACAAATATTTAGGTTCATTTTCACATTGACTAAAATATGTACTGTCACGTAAAGAAAATCGATTCCAGCAAGTTTTTCATTACGAACAATGCTCTGGCAAATAATGAAGACTTACAAATTGTATACTGGTGAAAATATCTAAAATTATATTTTTAAAAACATTTCAAAAAGAAAATTCCACCAACCTGTCACCCTTTGGCTTTCTCATTCGATCTCCGGTACTAAAATTAGCCATGCTGTACTCACAGCGCACCTGAGGAAAAAAAAACATATAACGGGAACTTTTCAAATTAAAAGAAAAACAAAATCATTGAGAATGTTACCAGCGCTTGGTCACTCATCTGTTGGCTCTTATTTTGGACCTGAAAAATCACAGTAATTAAATTTTCTTACACAAAATTCATCACGCTTGTTGAATGTTAACTTGCTATCTGATTGGTCACGTGTTCAAACAAACAACCACTTTGTGAAAAAACAGAGATAAGGATGCACGCATCAACTTTGCTATCAAAGGACAGAATGGGTTGCCCGGGACTTGAACCCGGAACGGAAAGAGAGGGATTCGAACCCTCGGTACGAAATAAACCATAAAACTAGTTCAACTTGCCCAAGCACTGCCTAAGCATCGTCTTTGACCAGTCAAATAGTGAGTTGACTAGTCAAACATGCAGAATTTTATCTAATACATAAAGAGTCGTAACTTAAACTACATAAGCGCTAACGGCACAGTTCATCATAACCTTCCCTATACCCTACTTATAGCGGGAGTGATCTTTACCTTTAAAAGTAATCACTCTTAACAAAATATAATAGAAAATTACCTCTCTAGGGCCATAGACAGCAGCAATGACTTTAGTGTTGCCCATTTCAAACACAGCAGAACTGAATATTGAAAGAGGCAAAGTAAAATTAAAATGCAATTCTAAATTTAAAAAGAAAAATTGAAATTAAATTGAGTGAAGTACCCATCAGCTTTGGCGACGGCACCAATTTCTGCACGAAGTTGCCTCATCTGATATTGTGAAAGAGAGTAAAATTGAGCATAAATATGAAATTAATTATTCAAAAAAAAAAAAAAAAAGAAGAAGGAGAGATGTAAATTTAGTTAGTTAGTTACTTCTGCTGGGCGGCGACCGTCCAAACGAAGTCCTTCAGGGCTCACGAATTCCATCTCTGTCAACTAAGCAACCAGCGTCAGGCAGCTTGATGGAGGCGCGTAAAATCGGACGCTGGTGGTGATAGGGTTTTGGAAAATTGTTGAGGGTTATTTTGGGCTTCACAAATAACATTCTTTTAAAGGATCCCCCCTAAATAGTCAAAACCTAACCGGATATGATATCGAGATGTTAATATTTTTTTTGTCCCTATAAATGACGTGATTTTATACTGTTGGGATCGGAATCTCACCTTCAGATCCTTAGTTCGAATTTAGGAAGTGCGTTTCTCCTAATGTATTGGGTCTTGTAAGCTTCGTACGAATCTCTATTTACACGATGATTTTATTTATATTTGAACGAAAATATTAATATTCATATTCAATTTATCCAACAACAGATATAAAAAATTATTCATTCTCTCGTCCTTCTCAAACACCTAAGATTAACTACCATTCTTTAAGTATCAATATATTATGTGAAGTTTTCCATTGTATTTTTAAAAAAAAATCATTGTTGTATTTCTCAACTTTTGCATTACATATTTTAAAGGAAAAAATGTAAAAGTGACCCTCTAATTTTCACATTGTTTCATTTTAGTTCTTTAACTTTCAGTTTTGTTAATTCAGTCATCTAACTTTTAATTTTTGTCAATTCAAAGCTCCATTATAAATTCATCACTGTTGTCGTTACAAATTACGGCAACAGTAAAGTAAACGTACTTTGCCTGTTATTTAAGACAGATGAAGCTAAAACAAAGTAAACGTACTCTGCTTACATCTTCGAGCTATTTTTTGTCAAAAATCTACCTCCGTTGTATGGTAGATTTACTAAAATCTATACATGTCATTTACTAAAATCTACATATGTTGTATGGTAGATTTTCTCCATCTTTTGAGTGACATGATGATATTCTCGGATGATGTGGCATTACATAGTATTGGTTTTGTGCAATCGCATGTATTGTAATGTCTAACCATTAAGTTTTTGCTAAATAAGTTGCGTATAATTATTTTTCACACTCGTCGCTAGGGTCCACTGATCAACTGCAGTGTAAAATGTATCGTCTCGTGTTTTTTTTTTTGAAGGATTGGAAATAACACAATTGAATCATTCGATTCGAGTCTAAATATAGTAGGTAAAACATTTGATTATCTTAATCTCTTATAATAAATACATATCTTCGTTACTAGCACTAGTTATAATTTTTTGAGAAAAAATCATATTGAACTTGTGATCTGTGTTTTTGACAAAAAAATAGCTCGAAGATGCAAGCATAGTACGTTTACTTTGCTTTAGCTTTCTCTGTCTTAAATAACATGCAAAATACGTTTATTTTACTGTTGCCGTTATTTGTAACGGCAACAGTAATGAATTTATAACGGAGCCTTGAATTGATAAAAATTAAAAGTTAGATGACTGAATTGACAAAACTGAAAGTTAAATGACTTAAATGAAAAAATGTGAAAGTTAGAGGGTCACTTTTACATTTTTTCCTATTTTAAATTTAGATAATAAACCTTTCAAAAAAAAAGAAAAGATAATAAACTGCATAATTTATGTCTTATTATATGTATTAACAAAACTAATTATAAGAAATTTCTTACAATATAATTATAATACTCATATATATAATAATTTAATAATATATCATCACGTGTATTATTATATTAAAAAAAATATAATTACACATATCATATGTTTATTAATTAATAATATTATATAATCCAATTCTTTATTATATCTAAGAATTATTCATGTTGCTCGTAATTAAAGGACGAGTACCAACACACTGCTAATTTTCCTTTATACACGATTGATTGTACAAGTCCAATAGCAATTCACTTTTTCTATAATACATTTCAAAGAAGGTAAAGGGGTGTGTGTGTGTTTTTTTTAATACGCGATTAGTGCTATAAGTAAAAATCATTATTTTTAAAATTGGATTAGATTGATCGGTTGAACTGGTTAAATAGAAAACCGATCATGAGTCCGGATTGATTGAACTATAAAAATTGAAGTGGATAAAAATCGATGATGAACATGCTAAGTTCCGCCGGTTCAACCAGAATGATTCAATTGATCAAATCAATGACCCATTTAACTTTTTAAATCACTGATCAATTATCAATCCGATTTTTAAAATAATGCCCCTGTAATTTTTACATTTTTGCAAAACAAAAGGCAAAAAAATTATGGGATGTGATACGTAGTGGACACACGATGTGAACATGCTAAGCATAGTGATTTTAAGGGTAAATTTACATGGTTCAATAACTTATCACATTCATAAGGATAGTCGGATTGATAAAAATAAATATTTACAAAGCGCAGTATTATAGTTAAAATATATTTGAACTTTATCCATCTTTTACTTTAGAAAAAGATTATATTTTAACATCAGTATAATGATTTAAATATCTATCATTTGATTAACTTAAATTTAAAAACCGAACCAGTGATTTAAAAAGTTTAATGGATAATTAACTTCACCTTTTGAAATGATAAAATCAGATGATGTGATAAATAATTTTAGTTGATTAAAAAATTATAAAAAGATTAAACTTTAATTTTTGTTTTTTTTTTTTAAGTTAAACTAGCCAGTTCGGTTCACCGATTTTGCTGGTTTTGAACGATTTTTCAGACTTTCGATTTTAAGGGTTTATTCCAACCAGACTCACAGTTCCTGATTCAAGAGATTCAAACGGCCAGCCCAATCCGATTTTTTTTTTTTTTTTTTAAATTATTACAAACTACAAATATTACAATATGCTATCAACTGAGATTCTAAATACATACAATTATAGCACTGCCCAGAAATCAACCGAGACGTAGCCCAATCGGATTTTTAAAACTATGAAAATATCCCTCCACACACTACAATAAGATACAAATTGACAAATTACATTACATTGAAATTTATATTATTTTTTATCTTTTAATTTGGTACTTAACTTGATAAAATGAGAATCCTTTATTGAAATATCACTTCAAATATTTATATATATATATATAAATATTTCAAGTACAAGCAAAGGAATTCTTATAACTGTTCAACCAACAGAAGAGGATCCAATATAATAAGAAGTATGCATATGATCATGTATTTCATAGCACTAAGTTAAAAAAATATTGGCATTTGGTATCTTTTCCCCTCCAAAACTATCAGAAAGGTAATCAATAATTTTTGGCAATCTTTGTAGCTACAAACTCTTTCATCTCTAAAAACTTTTCCCAGGATTTGTAAATTTTCCTAGACAAGTGCTCGCAGTTGGAGCAAACAATAGAAACTATGATATCGCGGTCCTAAACAGCTCTTTACAAGAAACAAAAGTGATAAAATTACAGTATTTTTCTACAAGCCTTCCTCTTATTAGAGATCAAACAAATCCGCTTAGTCAAAGACAGTTAGTTACCTTGCTGCAAGGGAAACGGACAATCTAGGATGTTAGGTTGTAATGATGCCATTGTGAACCCAGCTGGTTGTGGAACTCCGATTGATGGATGCTGAATTGAACTGCCATAGAAATATTTCACGTAAATTTGGATGTTCTGGTGATGAAACTTATGGGGAAGAGAAAAGCAACCACATACTGACAATTTTATCTTTCATGCAAGTAAGTTTTACTACTTTTTTTTTTTCTGAGAAAACGGATTCTCATAATGTGAATGAATGATTATCAAATGTAAGAATGAGCACAAATAGTTTACATCTGAGCACAAATAGATAATTATCACACCACCGACAAGCAAACAGAAAATAAAAGACCAAGTAAGAATTATCTGAAACACGTGAGCAGAGACCTTACACAGCTTTGGGGGGTTGGGGGGTGGAGGGGGAGAGAGGGGTCTCCATTTCTGACGATTTGTTTAGTCACTTAAAACAAGGTCCACACTAACACTAAATAAAAGTTGCAACACTCATTGCGGTGTTGCAGCACCTAATAAAGCATGCAACGTCCAGATCATAGAGCGGTGAATGATTAGATAGAGTCTGGTATGGCTGTATGGCTACATGGGTGATGCTCAAAAAACACATATCTTGGCCCAAGGATAGAACAGAAGCATGGAATTACAATACTACCACAGCTGTATCACTGTGAAGAATGTTCAATCAATGACATCTTTTGACCTCTGAAGTTGTCTTACCTCCCGAGTCAAGACACAAACTAATTTTACCTTGAGCAAATGTTACAGTAATGCATGAACTAACCTGAATGACAGAGACAAGGAAGATTCGACTGGTGCGCGCATTCTATTTTGATCAGGAGAAAGTAGAGACCAAAAAACTGGAACATCAAAATTATTATTAAAAATCATGTTATTATTAATTAAGAGCAAAACTAATTTTGATCTCTTTTCCAGAAACGATTGGGATGATACAAGACAAAAACTCCTGTGACTTCAATGATGTTTGCACTTTTATGACTTTGGACATTGAATGTTACAAGCTAAGTTCAAAACAGCATACAGTTGCCATATTAGGACAATTGATGTCAAATTAGTCTATGCATAGTCTGTTATTGGCATTTCATTTTTCAACAAGCTTTTTTCCAATAGTACACAACAAAATTTCCTCAAGCAAAACAAAAAAAGGGAACGAACGCCAAGACTACTCACAAAATTATAAGATTTTTTATGAATATTTTCCAGAAAAAACAGAAATTCTGCCGGTGAAATTCATTATTGTGTACCATAGAAAACAGAGGGGAGATATCATAAGACTCAAACAAAGAATTACCTGACTGTTCTGAATGATCATTAAGACCAGAGCAAAACAGTATATCCTGCATATGAAATTCACTACATTTCAGGATATGATCAAAGATGGAACGTAATTTCAGCCATAAAAAGAAAGTTGAGACAGTATCATTTCAGATGACAGCATTTTAAACTCACCTCTCGCATACCTTGAGATACATTATGGACCATTTCTGCAGAATATGATTTCAGTCAGATATTTAGTCCAGTCTTTCAATGTAAACCAAATATAATAGAAATAAGAGAAAGAACACAGAAAATCACATGAATTCCAAAACCAATAGAGGAATCTAGCAAACTTTGGCTTGACGAATTCATTATTTGAAGGTGCTTAGATTAAGAAATCAACTTAAGAATATCACCAAAGATGGATTAAAAAGTATTACTAAGCAGCCCAAGGATGCACTGCAAAGTTCACACTTCACACATCAACTTTTCTCAAGGGGAAACCGGGAAAGAGGGCATGTCATTTCACATGCATCACCTTCTACCTTCCCATCAATGAATAGAATAAGAAGAAAATTCTAACCAAAGCAGTCACACGCTGTGTAGACAATTGGAGCAGGGAGATTATGGACACATGCGAAAGATGGTAATTATGTATGTCTACAAGTAAAGGTGGCGAGATGGTGACAGGTTAAAAAATTTTATGATTTACCAGCCACATGGCCGCTTCTATCCACACCCGAAATATAATAACATTGCCTTAACTTGAAATACCACAGGCATAATAATACTTACCCAAGTTGGAAGGCTTTACTGCTAGTGTTAAGCCAAGAAAACAGTCATCAGGTTCTGAGCCAAAGTTCCACAGATTCAGCTCCAGATTTGGCTTAGATCCTGCAGACAAGTACAAAAATAAAATCATATATTTTAACTCCAAAAGTAAACAAAAAACCAGATCATATATACATTGTGAACAACAATGGTGAACTTCGATAACCCCTACCCATGTTATTTAGCCTCAGTTCAAGTGGATCATGGAGTGGGCGTGGGACCCAAGTTCCGATCTATAAGCCACATGTTAGCAAATTAACACAGCAAGGTGCTTAAAAAACACTTGGAAAAAAAATTACATTGAAAAATGGATGTTGTAATGCTTGATCTGCAGTTGGCCTCCTTAAAGGGTCCCACGAACAAAATAGCTGAGGAGGGCCAAAAAGTAAGGGCATAAAAGGTCAATAATTGAAACTGACAACATTTAAAAAGCTAGCCAACAATAATCACTAATATAAATTGTTGATGAACGATTATGCACTGAAAAAACGCACCCGGATCAAATCGATAGCTTCCATGCTAGCATTAGGAATGATGTCAGAGAGGTTGATGGGCAAAATCTATTTTTTTTTTAAAAAAAAAATAGTAATGATGGTTAGAGTGAGAGCAATCTTGAAATGGAGAACATTTGGAAACTTATCCTGTCTGACAAAACTTTACCTCTGAATAACTAATACCGATCAAACGAGAGATATTCGTTGCCTCAGGAAATGCAGTCCAATCAGGAGCACCAAGAATGCAGCATATCTTGTACAATTGATCAGTTTCACTGCCCATCACAAAATTACCAGCATTAGCATAATCAAAGTGCACCGTCGACCGTCACCAAAGTTACGAAGTTATGGATACATTAGTTGACATGGAATGAAACCATAACGAGAGACTTATATGTTAGTAAGTTTAATGAGACAATGATTCAAAACAAGAGATATTCGTTGCCTTAGAAAATGCAGTCAAAAGATCCAAGTAGCTAACTCCACCTAGTGGGAAAAGGCATTGTTTGTTTTGGTTTGCTGATCCTAATATTTGCCAACTTTATTATAAACATGGCTCGTATACAAGACCGAAAACTGCAATCATTGAGAAGTAGAAAAGAATATGGGAGTTGCAATAGAATACAAGGAGTATAGAGTGGTGGTGAGACTTGTCACGCCATATTAAATTCAATATAGAACTTTCCAAGACTGCAAGTCAATTTTTAATGCCAACGCACTTAACAAACAAAGGGAAATCTTTTCCCCCCTCAATATTGAAAAAAAAAAAAAACAAGCCTCCTAACCCTAGCGTCAGCAAGGTTCAAACCCATATCTCTTGTATCACCACCAAGAGGTTTTGCAATTGAACTAACTGACACCAAATGATTCAGGATACGTTGGAGAATTTAGACTTGTAGTTGTAGGTATTTAAAATATTTTCATTTATTAGAATCTTCCCCCTTCATTGCCTAAGAGGAGAAAAAAAAAATGAGAATACAACCATAGGATAATAAATTCACCTGTCACCAGGGAAGATTGGAGACAAAGTGAACAGCTCAGCTAATATTGCGCCAACTGCCCACATATCTGCGAATATATTCAGTTATTAACTATCAAACAATGGAGAACTGAAAACCCAATATGGAACACGTAAATATCAATAACATGCGATAAATCAACTTTCCACTAGCATAATATGAACTATTTTGAGATATATCATTCAACAACACATGCTCACAACTTTGTAATCTTTCACCAGAACCATCAACATGTCCAAACTCACCAGAATATTACAAAATTCTCACAGTTTTCTGAACCATTTTAAAAAACTAAATTATGGTTTCAATTTCCATCCAACTGATACAGGTTGGGGTTAAAATTCCAAGCCATGAGTGATAATTATAGACTACAACATCCCAAGTAATGCAACAAAGTTGGATCTTTTCCACTTTAACATATGTGCTATGATGTCCAAAAAGGCTAACAAGACTTACCAATTTAAAGAGTTTGATTGATATCTAAAAATCATATTAAACTGTAATTTTATTATTCAAATTTTGTGAAAAGGAGGAAGTTCAGAAGGCTTAGCACAAAATTGTCAGGTTACTTTGAACATGGAAAGTTCCTACCTACGTAGTTTTTGGGTTGGGTTCAAGTTGAAAAGATAAACAAAACTGATCTACCTAACCAACTTCTAGTCTTTGCAAAAGAGTGGAGGTGGTTACAGTTAAAATTAGGATGAAGAGAAACATTTTAGCAAAGAATAAGGGAAAAGAATATACCTATTGCAGGAGTGTATGATGAGGACTGCAACAAAACTTCAGGAGCACGGTACCTGGCACATTATTAACTCACTCATGATATACTATCTTAATACTATTGAACTAATGACATAATCAATGGGATTACATGCACAAGCACACTAGGGCACATGTGCATGAAGATTTTATTAAATGAAATGACTCACCAGCGTGTGGAAACATATTCAGTATATGGAGGCATTGATGACACTTCTCTAGCCAGTCCAAAGTCAGCAATCTTAAGAACATCGTTTGTTACCAGCAAGTTCTCTTTAGAAAAGTGAGGGATATTTGATTATGAACTTGTTTACAAAATCCAGAAATGCCTCCATGAAGATGCGATATGAAATCTAAACTACAGATTCTAAAAGTATGAATGCCAATCATAATGTAAAAAAACATAACAGGTTATATTCAAATTTTTACCAGGCTTTAAATCCCTATGAAAATAGCCATTCCTATGCATGTGTGAAAGTCCTTGCAGCAACTGAGACATGAAGCTTCGAATCTCTCCCTCTGAAAATGGTCTTTGTCGTTCTCTAATTATATGGTAAAGATTATGTTCCTGTTTAGTTTAAGGTCCAAAATCAGGCACTAAGTTACAATGATAGAGACTCCCCAACCTTCACTTTCTGCACACTAAAAATGTAATAAGACAGGATCCCCATTCTAATGATGATAACTTGACACCTTTTGTTGCAAGGAAAATATAGAAAAGTCAAGTTTTAAAAGTCATGTGTGGCGCAATGCATGTAAACCATAATATGAATTCCCAAATATACAGGTTTTACCTGCCTGTCAGCAGATTTCAATATTGGCTTGCTTCAAAGAAATTGGACATCAGTAAACAAAGGGAACCCTTATATGGTGAGAGAATCGAGAGAATGAAGAAGCTGACACTAGGTGTTATATATTATCAAGAGAAACAGTTATGTTTTTGTAACCCATAAAAGACATCAATTATTAAGTGTCTGGTTTTATCCAATTGAAAGCCAATGAAATGTTTTTTCAGTTATTTTCAAAGTTCCAATAAAATTATGTTGCAATATCTAACTCATCTAAGTTTGGTAAAAGCAAAACCACATTACATTTGCCCTTTAGTTTGAATACTGTGCATTTACACATACACCTAACCGCAAGGGTTGCAGTTGGGAAGCTATTCAGGTTGCTAACACAATGTTTGTACATATATATCAGTTAATTTAAATGTGATATCATATCTCATGTGTTCAGTGACTTTTAATGTGCAGACATCTGAAGACGGGGTGGAATAAATGAAGTTACTGCATATCACAGATATAATATATGATATGCCAAAAATAGTAAAAATACAAAGAAAGCCATTTCACCATGTATTCAAAAATGAAAAATAGCTCATTGTTTTCTCTGACAACCTCCTTCAACTTTACAATATTTGGATGATTCAATTTACGAAGCGCCTGCAGAAAACAATGAAAATAATGTTAGTCGTATAGATCAAGACAAATTGAGTAATACATGATTTATTATCCATGATACTTTCTCTTATAACTTAGAGACAATATGTGGTATTTTACTATTCAATGAAAATTAAGACTCATACCTTAACTTCTCGCAAATTCATGCAATCTTCCCAAAAATAGAAATTTCTCTTCATTTTTTTGACAGCGACCTAATATAATGGAATAGAACCATAAAAGGATAATTAAGGGCCAAGATACCACAAGGATATGCAAGATAAATAGGTAATTAACAAGTACTATAAAAGTTCAAAAGTTTTTCATGGATAGAGTTCCCTACAATTTCATATGTTTCTACATTGAAGGCCTTATATACACAACCACAAGTACCATCTCCAAGCTCTTCCAAAATTTTATACCTGGTGAAAAATGGGGCAGTAAGTAGGATCAGATTACTTCCACAAAATTATTGCCTGAAAATCTCACACAACGAGTATCAACAAGAAATTCACCTCTCCATTTGAAATGTTACAAAATAACAACCAAATTTGTCAATGAACTTCCAACAACCTCCAAGTAGAGGTATCAAATATTTCTACAGAGTGTTGCTCACTATTTTGAGTATATGGTTTAGTGCTAAACTGTAGCTTGAAATGTAAGATGTTGACAGGAACCCACTTTTCATTGTAGAAGCTATTGAATATCACCCAAAAAATTATCAACATTCTTAGATGCAGCTTCTACAAGCTGCAATCAGCACGTATCATCTAAAAGGAACCACTATATGAGTCCTTCCATAGAACTACTGCACAAACAGAATACAATTCAATGCAACAATCCATTTCAAAAAGCATCCATCTTCCAAAAACTAGGACATACCTGCAAAAAAAAAAAAAAGCATCATCAATCAATAAAACTCAAACAACCCAAATTCTCTGGTATACTCCGATAATCTACTGTGAAAACAAGAGACCAAAGGCTACTTGGCCTCCATTAAATTACGATATTTTGGTTACCCAATATATTTTAAACAAAAAATGTTTTTGATATCTAATCAACAGGATAAGAGCCTGATATTATTCAAATTAATTTCTGAATAGGTTTCATATTTACAAATTCAGACCATTGTAGAGATTCATAAGATATGTATCTAAAAGTTCTATAATAATCACTGGTCAGCGATTTTTAATTTAAACCATTAGCACAAATTAAATCATATTTTACATCGATTATAAAAAAACATCACCAGCTTACCAAGTCAAGAACTTAACTTTTTTCAATAATAAATAAATAAAATTATTCAAAAGGAAACGGAGATAAGATAAAAGAAAACTGTGATTGAATTATTGTAGATAATTTCAATGAATAAAAATTACCCTCACCGTTTAAGCATGTATCCATATTTTCTGGCTGAAACAAAAATAAACAAGCAAAGCCACAATCAAAATCATGAACTGAAGTTTTTTCATCAAAAGTTTTATGTTTGGTGGCCGAGAAATTGCAGGAAAGAGGAAAATAATTAAAATTCTCAAGTTAAATTAAATTATTAATTAACATCCACCTCCACTCACTTGAAACTTTTCTTTCTTATAGGCTAAATAGAATCAGGAAAAAAAAAATGCCATTTTCTCGGGAACCAAACACTGTCTCATAAAACTGAAACCTCCAACTGCATTTCAATAAGCTGACGGAAAAAAAATCAAAATTAAAGAATTAAAAAAAAAAAAAAAAAAATCGACTCACCAATTGATGCTTGATTGACAGTATTAATAATATCAACGATCTGAGGAAGAAAAAAAGAGGAAAAAATAGATCACCGATTGGCTTAATAATAATAATAATAAGCAATTTCGTTGAAAACAAATAAAATAAAAATAAAAATTTCTAGAGAGAGAAATTTTGGATTACTGGTTAAGCCACGGGAGAGGTTGGGGCCTTAGGGGAAGGGAGGTGGGCCCCACGGTGATAAAATACTAAACTCTGTGGAATGACGGGATTACCCCTCAACGACTTGGATATTACGGGAATTTTTTATTTTTATTGATGATAATAATAATAATAATAATAATAATAATAATATAATAATAATAATAATAATAATAATAATAATAATAATAATAATAATAACAATAACGCGAATTACTGGATAAGGATGAAAAAATTATTGTGGGACCCAGCTGTTGTGAGAGATGACATATACACCCGAAACATGATATATTATCTCATAAAGATGAGAGGCTGGTGATGTGCAATGATTGGTATGGATAAGAATTTTGTCTAATATTTTAGATGAATTTGGATTAGGTACTAGTAGATATGATAATGGTCGGATATTTAATTATTTTGGACATATCCGAAATCGAAATTAAATTTAGTATCCAATACATATCCCTACTTATGGATTCCATAAGTATTGGATACTAATTTTAATTATAATTATTTTAGATAATTCAGTATTTTATATGATTATTAAATTCCCTACTTATCTGATTATTTTGGACATATCCGAAATGTATTGGATAAATATTAAATTCAGTATCCAATACTTTTCTCGTAATCTTCAAAATCAAATTCAGTATCCAATACATATCAATAAATTTTTTTAAAAAAAATTGTAGTCTGTATCCAAATCTGAAATCGACCGAAAAATTCAGATATCTGAAATAACCGAATTTTTTTTATTTAAAAGAGAGAGAGAAAAGAAATAGATAAAATTCAAAAAAATAAAATCAATCAATCAATCAATTAATTAATTACTTATTTAAAAGATTAATTTTGGTTTTATAATTAATATTATTTTATTTATTTATTTACTTTTGATCAGATATTGGATATCTGATATCCAAAACATTAAAACCATAACCGATCAATATTTATTTCAGATACATAATTTCATATTTGAAACCTATTTAATATCCATTAAATTTTGAATATTGGATAATTTTTTGGTCGGTTATGGTTGGATATCCAATATATATGACCAAATTATCATCCTTATATATTAGTTGAGCTTTTTTTAAAAAAAAAAAAAAAATTGATTAATAGTTATTAGATAGTAATTTAAATATAATTGAATATCAACCGTATATTATTATTAAAACACATGCAACATAAAATTATGTAGTGGTGTGCACGGTTTCGGGTCAAACCGCAACCCGACCCGACGTGAATCGCGCGGTTTAAAAAAATATTGAAAATGATTTCGGGTCAGCTTGAATCGAACTGTAAATTTTGGGTCGGTGAGCGGTTTTGACCCAAACTACGACCTGAACTGCACAAACCGCAAATTGTGACCCGAACCGCCTAAACCGCCGATTCGCATTCAAATGAGACATTATTTTATATTTTTCTTCTTCTTTAGGCATGAAATTTAAGATATTTAATGATCATATGATAATATGCAATGTATAAATGAAAATAATGTATTTTTCTCTTCAATTATTATGTGAAAACACATAAAATTTTCTTTAAAAAAATTATAATCCAAACCGCCGACCCGAACTGCCCAAACCGCTGAACAGCCGCGATTTTTCTTATCAAATTTGCGATTTCGGTTTATAATTTCCCAACCCGCACGGTTTGAAGTGTAAAACAAAAAAACCGACCCGAACCGCACCACGAACACCCCTAAAATTATGAATAGATTAACATAATTTAACTCAACACTTTATCTAATTTCAATTTGAATACTTTATGCTATCCTACCAAAATAATTACCCGGAATATATTGGATAATGGTTTACGTAGGTGTGAATTATTGCGGCACCCCATTGACAATTCAACCTAGCATATTTATTTTTTGGGTTCCGGTGGGCTTTGGTGGACGAGCTTGTGTCTCATCCGGCTCAATCCGATAGGGCTTTGTTTCTTAAGAAAGACTTCCCAGTCCAAGCTTACATAGTTGGATGGCAATGGTGAGAGTCGTCCATGCCAACACCTCCCACGTGTATAGACTTTTTTAAGGAACAAATTCGTAAATGGCACCAAGCAGGCCTAATCACTTACAGTGCTCAATGTGGACAAATATGTCACATTGATGGGTACACATCCACCTATAGGTAGCGGTGTAATCGAGTTGAGCACACAAAAACACATATTATAATATCGAGTTGAGTTGTGTCTATAAATTCGAGTCGATACTATTTTGAATAGTGTTCGCAAGTAAAAAAATAATCTGACTCGAGCTTTTGTGAGTTAGTCTCGTTTAATAATCAAACTATTATTTTTGAGTTCGAGTATCTAATTTATTAACGAATTGATCTAAAACCAAGCCAAATATGAGTCGAATCCGAGTTGTTCACGAACGACTTATTTCATTTACAACCCTACCTAAATGTTAGTTTTAATTTTGAAAATATATACTTAAAATGGATTTCGTTCGATTATGATTTTTATTATCTCTGATATTGGTGTGTAACAGCTCAGGTTCTAACCAGAAACGAATAGATTTTCGATTCTAAAACCGATTCCTTTAGGTTCGGTTCCAATTTCAAAATTAAGGAATCAATTTTTTTCGGTCAGTTTTCGGTTCTACTGTGGTGGGCACTGGAATCAATTTTTGGAACCGATTTCATTATTATAAAATCAATATATTTTGTTAAAAAAATTTGATGAAGGTCCAAATCTCTTCCTTAAATAATGCATATTCACCACACCCAAGTCCTAAACTAAACGATTTAAGGCGGGAAGTGATGTTGGAAAGAGTATCTATGAAGCGGGAAAAATTGAAAGAAGAATAGGAAAAGAATTGACGGATAAGAATAAGATGATGTTGGGCCAGACAGCTAAGGCCCATAGTAGGGACTCAGAGAAAGAGGCAAATAGATTGGGTAAGAAAAAATGGAAGGCACATGCTAGGAAAAGAAGTGGGCTGATGGATATTGTATGTGGGCTGGAACTGGGGAAAAGACACAGGGAAGAGGAAAACAATCTTGTGGCTACTGAGAAAAAGAGTAAAGTTTGCGATGAGAGGCTTATCTGCGATGATGATGAAACAGCAGAAGAACAATCGGTGGAGGCTGGTGCCCAGCTCCACCGACCCCAATGAATATCTTAAGCTGGAACGTTCGGGGCTTGGGGAACGCCCGAACGTTCCGAGCGGTGAAGAAGGTTCTCCAGGTGCATAAGCCTAAGGTTGTCTTCTTTAGTAAGACAAAATTGATGAGTGCACAAATGAAAGGTATTAGTCAAAAACTTAATTTGGATTGTTGTTTTAGTGTAGATAGGAGGGGTTTTAGTGGAGTTTTAGCTTTACTATGGGATTTAGTGTCAATGTGTAAGTGAAATCCTTTAACGCGCATCATATTGACGCGGTTGTTCAGGGGGAAAATCAGCTGAAATGGCGGTGCACAGGGGTGTATGGGCATCCAGAAAATGATCAAAAGAGGCACACATGGTGCTTGTTGAAACGCCTTAATGAGATTGCTTCCTTACCATGGCTGTGTTTTGGGGACTTCAATGAGATTCTGAATATTAACGAAAAGAAAGGGGGAGCTGACAGAAGTTGGCAGGCCATTGCTGAGTTTAATAACACTATCAAAGCCTGTTCCCTTAGAGATTTATGTTTTAAGAGCTACCCATTCACCTGGTCAAATAGGAGATTTGGTTCTAATTTAGTTGAGGAAAGATTGGATCGATTCATGTGTAATGAGAGCTGGGGGCAGAAATTCATCAACCGGAGTGCTATAAATGTTGATTCTTGGGGTTCTAATCATTGTCCAATGGTCATGGAGGTGAAAGAGAGAAATATTAATATGGGTCATAGAAAGATTCTGTCAAGGAGAATATTTTTTGAAGAGAGGTGGAGCTCCTATGAAGAATGTCAAAATATCATAAGATTGGAATGGCAAGCTATTAGGGGAAGAACAGATGGAGATAAAATTCAGAATTTCAAAGAAACTGCTAGTAGATCAATGGAGCGACTCATCAATTGGAGTATGCGGGAGTTTCAATGAAGGAATAAAGAGATTGAGAAGTTGTTACAAGATCTCAGAACATACAAAGAAGACAACAAACATTTCACTGACGGCAGAAAGCTTAGGAAAATTGAAGGCTTGCTGGATAAATGGTTAATTGAAGAAGAAGTGTATTGGAAGCAGAGGTCGAGGGCTGATTGGCCGAAGGGATGAGACAAAAATATGAAATTCTTCCATCAGAGAACTTCGGCTAGAAACAGAAAGAATAAAATCTGAGGGATAGAAGATGATCAAGGCTGCTGGGTTGAGAGTGAGGAAGAGCTGGAACGAGTTTTTTGTAAGTAATTTCAAGACCTTTTTACCAGTATAGAGCCCTCTAAGTTGAAGATGGACGACATTATTGATGGTATTTCACCTCGAGTATCAGCAGAAATGAATCATCACCTTGGAAAGCCCTTTACAGAAGGAGAAGTCAGGGAAGCATTATCACAAATGTGCCCTACAAAAGCTCCAGGTCCAGATGGGTTGCAAGCATGGTTCTTTCAGAAACATTGGGAAGCTGTGGGGAAAAAGGTTATTGATATTTGTTTACTGGTTCTAAATAGGGGAGGTAAGATTGGTCCTCTAAACCATACCTATATTGCTTTAATTCCGAAGTCTACGAAACCAGAAGAAGTGTCGGATTACAGGCTATTAGTCTGTGTAATGTCATTTACAGACTGGTTACCAAATCTATAGCAAATAGACTCAAGGTTGTTCTTAACCAAATCATATCACCCACCCAAAGTGCTTTTATTCCAGGTAGACTTATTACCGATAATATCATTATTGGTTATAAGTGTTTGCATAAGATTCGGAAAACGAAGAGCAAAAGTGGTTTGGTTGCTTTGAAATTAGATGTAAGCAAGGCTTATGATAGAGTGGAATGAAGGTTTTTTGCAGGAAATTATGGCGAAGTTAGGGTTCAGAGGTGAATGGATTCGGCTTATCATGGAATGTGTTTCCACCTCATCCTTCTATGTGATACTTAATGGTTCAGTGAGGGGTCACATAGTGCCACAAAGAGGGCTGAGACAATGGTGTCCTCTTTCTTCATATTTATTCATTATTTGTGCTGAAGTATTTTCACCGTCTATCACAAATGCCGAAAACCTGGGTCTGTTCCGAGGCCTAAGATTTAGCAGAGATCTCTCAGTCTCGCATCTATTGTTCGCGGATGATATCCTTATTTTTTCCAGAGCCAAGACTGCAGATTGCTGAGTGTTGAAGACAATTTTTGATAAATACTCTAAGGCTTCAGGTCAGATTTTTAATTTTGAGAAAAGTTCTATGTTTTCCAGTGGCAAAACAAGCTCAGTTCAAGTGGAAGAGATTAAAATGATTTTCGGGCTGAGGGTTGTTTCTAGGTATGAGAAGTATCTGGGTCTACCTGCTATGGTTGGAAGAAAGAAATCAATTTTTTTCAATGAAGTCATGCTGAAGGTTGCTGGAAAAATCAACAATTGGTAATCAAAGTTCTTCTCTAATGATGGTAAAGAAGTGTTGATTAAAGTTGTGGCTCAAGCAGTACCGTCTTATGCGATGAGTGTGTTTAAATTGCCGCAGTGTGTTTGTGATGATATTCAGAAGGAAATCTCAAGGTTCTGGTGGGGGTCGGATAAAGATAGGAAAAAAATCCATTGGATTAAATGGGAAAAGTTGTGTTTCGCAAAGGTTATAGGTGGTTTGGGCTTCAGAGATTTGTCTTCTTTCAATCAAGCTCTAGTGGCTAAGCAAGGTTGAAGGGTGATTCAAGAACCCAATTCATTAGTGGCTCGAGTTCTGAAAGCCAGATATTTTACAAATGTGGATTTCCGAAGTGCTAAAATTGGCTCAAATCCTTCATTTGTGTGGCGTAGCATTCTGTGGGGAAGGAAACTATTGGACAAAGGGTTAAGGTGGAGAATAGGTAATGGGCTGAAAGTTAGAGTCTTTGAGGATAATTGGATCCCAAGACCAAACTCCTTCAAACCAATTTTGCCCTCCACGTTAGAGGTTGATGGTTGTGTGGCAGATTTATTGGCAGAGAACCGGTGGAATGAAGAGATTCTTAGGAGGAATTTCCATCATTTTGATATTGAAGCCATTGTTTAAAAATTCGGTCGAGGCGGCCGCCTCGCGGCAACGGCGCGTTGAGGCGGCCGCCTTTTTCGGTTTTTGTGAGGCGGCCGCCTCACAGGAAACTTTTTTTTTTTATTTTAAATTTTATTAAATGAAACGACGACGTTTTGGGGATTTCAAAATGTCGTCGTTTCATTTACAGTATTAAAAAAACAAGAAGAAATTTGATTCCAGGGTTTTTATAATCTCTCTCGGCCTCCTCTGCTATCTCTCTCGGCTTATACTTCTCTCTCTCTCTCGGCCTCCTCTGCTCTCTCTCTCTCTCGGCGACGGTGACGGCAGCGTTTGTGGTAATCTGTTCAGCTTGTTTTTTTGTTTTTTTTTTATTTTAACTTGTTAATGACCTAAAAAAATCCATTAAAGAAACTAGAGAAAAAGATAAACTTATTTTGAAGGCAATATATAAAGATTTAAGTACAAGTTCTGGACTAAAATCATATGTGGTGTAAATGTGTAATACTGTAATTACACACTTTAGTGAACTATCCTGTTGTAAGCAGTAAGCTTCAATTAATTGGCCAAAAATACACACTTCAGTTAACTATCATGTCGTATTCGTATAGTGGTATGTCATATGTATTTTAAGTCTGAACTGTTTCAATATGCTATAGATGATAGCTTATTTAGGGATTAGTTATTAATAATTGTTTGAACATATTATGAATTATGAAGAAATGAATGTATTTTGGATTTAACATATTTTTATTATTATGATATTACAATTTTAATTATTTTTTCAATTTTCGGATCGAGGCGCCCGCCTCGCGCCTCAATGGCCGGCCGCCTCGAGGCGCCGCCACATATTTTTAAACATTGGTTGAAGCTATAGTGAATATCCATCTGCCAGGACGATTACAAGAGGATCACCAGATTTGGCACTTCGACAAAAAAGGTCAATATTCGGTGAAAAGTGGGTACCAGTTGGCTTGGAAATATAAGCTTGTTGATGTACCTATTAGTTCGGAACATAAGGATGTATTTTGGAAATTCATCTGTGGTAGTCTGCTTCATGAAAAGATTAAGCTGTTCTTATGGAGAGTGGCTGTTGATTTACTTCCTACGGCTGAAAATATGTGGTCCAAGAGGGTGGTGAAAGATCCGCGATGTCTCAGATGTGGAGTTTCTACCGAGACACTTTTTCATGCTATTTTTTCAGTGTAAGCATGCGCGGAGAGTTTGGAAATTGTCTCATGTTTTCTTAGGGGGTATAGTCGATAAAAAGATAGGGATTTTGGAGATGATGGCTGAACTAGCAAAATCAATGGAGGCGGAAGGGTTGGAACTGTTCAGGGCTATTTGTTGGATAGTGTGGCAAGCGCGAAATAACCAAATCTTTGAAGGGTATGCTGAAGATCCTTCCAGGTCAATTGCAATAGCACAAACGATGATGGATTCTATACAGTTCTTATCTATCTCCAGAGTGGCTTCTTCGCCCAAGCAAGCCAGGGACGAAATACGCATTTGGAAAGCTCCTCCAGAGGGTTGGATAAAAATGAACATCGATGCGGCAGTAAGGGTGTGTAAGTGTAAAACAGGTCTGGGGTGGTTTTTAGAAATTCTGAGGGTGAGGTGTTATGTGCAGCTGTAAAAAGCGTAGGTTTTAATGGGGATGTTCGGGTGGCTGAAGCTGAAGCTATAAAGTTTGGTCTCCAAGTCGCGGCAGAAATGAAATTTCGTCATCTAATTGTGGAAACAGACTGTATCCAGGTAGTAGAGATGATCTCTAACAGGAAGGGCACGATTTCAGAGATTCTGTGGATTATTGAAGATATTGTTGAGAAGTTAGGCTGTTTAGAAAGTTTTGTTGTTGGCCATGCCCCTCGTCTTTGTAATCTTATTGTCCACGCTCTTGCTAAGTTGGCAATTAGCGAAGTTTATCATGTTATTTGGAAAGATAGTTTTCCTTCAAACATTAGGTGTATATTCACCTCTTTAAGTAAGCAATGAATTTATGGTTTCCTTTCAAAAAAAAAAAAAAGTTCTAAACTAAACATATCTCATAAGATTTGAACTTGTGACATATTATTTCCATTGTAAGAGTTAAATCAATTAAGTTATCTTTTGGGATCATTGCAAAATCAATATGTTGCTAAACTATTTTACTTTATGTATTGACCATTAAGTATTTGTAAAATACAAATATTACCGTTAATGTATTATTGCTTTAAGTTTGAGAAGTAGTAATTACTTAATATTAATTATCAATCATTATAAAAAAAAATTACAAAGAAACAAATAATATATTAAAAATTGGAAAATATAATAACCTGCAACTGCACTGGACCTTATTAAGAACTTATAAATAAAATATATTATTTAATTGGGTAGATTCTGATTCTAAAATATTTGAAATCGATTTTTTCTAGGTAGGTTAAAGGTCCATTCGGAACCGCAATCGAAACCGATTTTACTCACCCCTAATTTATAATTTAGGATATCCGAAAAAAAAAATAAAACTAATAATAATAATAAATTAATTATTCATAGATTTCTAATTTTTTAATTTTTTTTTTATCATTTTGATTAATATCCAATATTAAAAAAAATTATGAATATTGGATACAAATACCGATCGTAAATATTTTTTTGATTATGAATTAGATATGGAATATTATTTATCAGCTTTGAATATTTTAAAATTTTAGAGTATCCCAATTGGTTGCCATTCTTAATAATGGGTCATTGGAAAGAGAACTTTAAGGGGGCATTTTAGTCATTGGGAGTTGTTTTGGTACCTTGACCTTAATTATTATTTAGGTTAAGTTTAGCGTGTAGTAGTGGTAGATGCGGTTCAGGATTCGGGCCATTGACTTGAAGCGCGTAACAATCGGGTCTCTTGATCAGGAAGTGGATCGATGGAATGGGCCATAAAAAAAGGTACAGAACATTCACGCGTCTGCATTAGGTGGCCACGGTTCGGTTCTGTTTCAGAATCGAATTGTTCGGTTTTACAGTTTTAGGTTGTTGGAATCGTAATAGATTCGGTTCAAAATCGGTTCGGTTACGATTCCAGCTTTTTGGAACCGCAGAATCGATTCGGTTCGATTCTCTATTTTTTAAGGGAAAATATAAAAAAAAAATTAGTTCGGTTCCGATTCCGACCGAACCTTGTAACCGAACCGTTTGGGGATTTGGTTCGGTTCCGGTTTTGGAACCGTAACCTTAAGATTCCATCCGGTTCGGTTCCGGTTCCGGTTTTGAACCGAAACCGTGGCCGGATCTAGTTCACGTTATAAAGCTGACACGTGTAAGAGTAAAAAACCTGAAGAAAATTCCTAGCCCTCCTGCAAAATTAATTAAGCAAAATCTTCGGTAATATGTAAGGAAATGTCAATTGTCCAATTCAAGAATTAAAGCCAAGAAATATTGGTCAAAGCCAAAGAATGAGGACAATCTTGATCTTAATCCTAATTATTTTGACCCCTCAGCGTAACTCGACTGATTGTGAATGTCATTTACGTCCGATATTATCCAATTTAAATAATAATAGAAAATATGAATTAATATTTAATAGATGATGGTTTACTTATGGTAAGAGATTTTTTTGATCATCTAATTAATTTTTTATTATTTGGAGATAAGGATCATGTGTTAAATTCAACAACAAAAAAAAAAAAAAAAAGTATGCTAGCGAATAATATTTGATCAATTGTCAAATGACACCTTCATTTTCGGATGCAAGATAAAAAATGAGGATGCTTTGGTTGAGCACAGGAAAGCAACTAGTAAAATGGAATCTACTTGTCCTACATTTGTTAGTTAAATATGTGATTAATCGGTGATTTTTTATTTTATTTTTTTGAAATCATTGGAAATTTCGCCTTCAAATTATCCGTTTAAACGGAGCAAGTAAAACTCCCGACTGTCCCAGATTCTTACAAGAAACATACTTCCTGAATTCGAATGTAAAACGTCAAAATGAGATCATGAACCCTACACCACCATTTCACGTTCATTGAGACTTAGTATTTTGAAATTAATTCTATGCATAAGTTCATAACAATTAAACCTCCCGTTACAAATATCCGTCAGTATCGACCTTTCCCTACCATCCAATTTTTAAGGATGAACTCAAATCAGTCTTATTCAAATTTTGCTTCACTGCTACTTGAAATCCAGAACCAGAGTCGATTATTTATACTCACACATATCATTTATAAAATATATCGTCTGATAGACACAAATGACCTTAATTTACAGTACCTGTTTGAAAGAAATTGCAAAAATGAAAACCCAACATTGTCAAAAGCTTTAACCTACACACAATTATTTCACAATACATATCATACATAGAATTTCAACAACCACCACCACCGAATCATATGAACTTATGGCTCCACAATGATCTTTCCGGTAGCATGGCCATCGATACTCTTACCCCAAGCATCTTCAGCCTTGCTGAGGGGATGCTTCGAGTCGATTACCGTCTTCAGCTTTCCTTCCTTCACCGACTTAACAAGGAACTCTAGGTTCTCACCCTTGGGAGCCATTAGCAGTGGTACCAGTTGCTTCTTGGAGAAGGTAAGTTTCTTCAAAGCAGAAGTTAACATCGCACTTGGGCCAGGAGTGATATCTATTACCTTCCCATTTGTGGCCAGATTGGGCTCAAAAGTAGACCAGGGAATGCCTGTAGCACAGTGAATCACCGCATCATATTTTTTACCAGACGGGCTCTTTAAAGCTGCCCCGTCAGGGGTCTTATAATCAATAACCTCATCAGCCCCTAAACTCTTGACAAATTCGATGTTTCGAGCACCGCAAGTGGCAGTCACGTGTGTGTTTCCAAGCTTTGCCAATTGAACAGCATAGTGACCCACACCCCCAGACGCAGCTGTGATCAGAATGTTTTTCTGCTGTCCACTTCCATCAAGCTTGACACCAGCGGATTGAGTAAGGGCCTGGTGAGCAGTGAGACCAGCAACAGGTAAGCCAGCACCCTCAGCTGCAGAAACTTCTGGCGGCCTAGCAACTGTAATGTTCTCCTTAGCCACCGCAAACTCAGCTAGTCCACCTCCTTTCTGTCATCACGTAACACAATTTCAAACTGAAACTTAATGGACATATGATCTTACAATAAAGATATGATGGTTATATATGTGAAACATCAATTTTCCATAATTGCACAATTCAGATCATACAAAACTAGGAACAAGGGCCTGGGAGCTGCCAACCTGATGGAATGGCATCTCCTATCTGCACAAACAGATAAAAAAACAGAACCTTTCACATGCCAAGGACGTTGTTGAATGAGGATGGTAGGCACTGATATATCAAATTCGAATCCCAAAAAACAATAAAACAAAAATAAAATTTTGCAGTTGTATATGTCATGACCTGATCTAACACTTGCAACAGCATGGGGTTCAAAACTTTTCTCTCTTTTTGAATCTTATATAACAACAAAACCTTTGAAATGTTGACGTGGGTTAAATTGCCCATAATGGCACATTTTTGCTTTTCATCATTGACCCAAGTACTATATGAAACCCACAGAACCAAATAATTATCCAATTCAATCGAATAGCTAACCGAAGTTACCAAAAGAGAGTTTCAGAGGGAAAACACAGTTGCCAACATGGTGAAGAAGCATAAACAATGTAAAAAAAAGAGACATGCATTTTCCACATATTACTAACTGTTAGTGGTTGCAACTATAACCATATAAACTGAGAGGGGTTTAGTGTTTAACTAGAAATTTAGAATAAATTAAAGACGAGATGAAACGAAAAGAATATCAATGAGCACTTACAAGGAGATCAAGTCTAGCTACTACTTTGTCACCAGCTTTGAAATTTTTAACTTCTGATCCTACCCCTACAACCTCTCCCGCTACATCAGTTACTGTGTCAACAAAAAAATAAAAAAGAAGAAGAAACTTTCTCAGCAATATAAATAACAGAAGTGCAATGGTTCTCCTGAACTATACATCTATACACAGAGGAAAAATACAGCACAAACCAAGAAAAATTCACAGATATTTGATCAAAAGTCAAACAGAAAAGCCAAATTCCAGTCAATAAGCATCATCCATAAATTGTTTTCTTTCAAGGTTTTCAACCGAGTGACATACAGTGTCAATGTTGTATTCACAACATAGCTTGTATCCAGGTATATAGCTATGAAAAACAAGTAATTTGTCTGAACCAACCCCATTAGCCACAAGACAAACAGAAGCAAAAAATGTATATACACAAGTCAGAAACATTTTTTTTGGAATTGTTGGAAACCCTGCCGCCAATGCACCTTTTTCCAGGCTTAAGCGGAACAGGTAAAACCCCCGACTGTCCCAGACTCATACAAGAAACGCACTCCCTAGATTCGAACCCAGAACCTCAAGGTCAGATCCTGAGCCATAAACCACCAAGCCACGCCCGGACAAAACATATCCATAACAACAAGAAAAAAAATCACCAGGGTTAGTACAGCACCCTGGATAATGCTTAAGGAGGATGATTGGAGCTTAATGTTGCACTTTCATCAAATGAACCATAAAGCTTCACAATCATATCACATTAGCAATATTTAGCATCTAGAGTCTGTCAATTAACAAATAGACACCTAAATAGGTTAGAAAATTCAGTTTATTGAACAACAAATCCCTCGTTACATCATATGCAAAATACACCACCGTGTTTAAGGTCAAGGCACAAGTGAGAAACCCACATGTCAGGATACATTCAAGAAGGACACATATAATTAAAAGACATCAGTCCACAAAAATCAGCACGGCAAACCTAAATTACCAGGTATATAAGGAAACTTGCGAGGCAAAAAAGGCCTTATCATGCCCTTCTGAATTTTCCAATCAACCGGATTTAGACTAGTTGCTTCGAGTTTAAGCAAAACCTCATCTTTATTTGGAGTGGGAACAGGCTCTTCAACATGCTACATGTAATTAGAGCAACTCCAGATTAATTATCTTAAACATGCCATGATTAAAATGAAATTGATACCATTCAAAATGATCATAAAAGATTAAACAACAATTCAAATTTGAGTAAAATAAACTAGTAGTATCACTTAAATAAATAAAATAATAAATTTATAATAAAAACTAAAAAGGGTCTTCAATTATCTAATGAACAAAATAAAATAACCCCGGAAGAAGAGAATAAAAATAAACCTTCAAACCAGCAGCTCCTCCACCATAACAATCGAACTGAACCGCGTGCATAACAGCTTTCCCTGCCATTTTCAACAGCTTATAAACGACGCCGTTTCTGGGATATTCGAGGAGATGATGCTTTTCACAGAAGTATATAAATACGCGAAGGAAGAAGAACACAAATGTGAATTGGACCCAGCGAGCTGTGTGCGAGGATACCGTACGCGTAACACGTGGCTCGAAATGTCAAACTTCCAATGGGAAAGCGGCGCGTGGCCGCGGAATGGCCGAGGGAAATGAGGTGATATATTATATGCCGGTATATATGACATTTCTCTCACAACAAACGGGCCCGACAAATACGAAGTTTCTAGAAACTAGAAATTATATTAAAAGCTTATTACTCCAAGTTTACGGAAAAGTGTGAACCCTAAGCTTTGTTTAAAATAAATTGTCACGTAAAAAGATCTTGAAACCTTGAAATTTAAGCCTCCTGTCAAAAAAAAAAAAAAAGTCTTCAGTCAAATTTTTTTTTTTTTTTTAATAATTTGGTACAACACTAGTTTATTCACTATTCCGATAGAGATGGCCTGAAGTTTCCTCAATATTTTAAAAGAAAATAGATTAATTAATAATTAAATTAAATTCAACTAAACTAAATTATCTTCAAGGTATTTTTCGAAGTGCGTGGTTCCAATGTAATGTGGTGGCAACTAAGGGTGGTAAAACGAATTAACGAATCTAATTTGTATCGAATCCTAAACGAATCGAATCAAAATGTGATGTATTTGTATTCTATTCGTTTATTAAACGAATCCTAATATCAGGATTCGTAACGAATCGAATACGAATATTCTTTTACTCATGATATTATTTAATAACATAATTTACCATAATTGATTTACATTGATTCTTCACAAATATATACATATGAAATATGTAATTAATATATTTACTAAAAATATCTCACCAAATATCGACAATATTATTTTTATATGGAATTAATTGAAAAATAACAATAACTAGTAAAATAAAATAATAAATCAAATCATAAACGAATAAACGAATCAATGAGTTTAAATTCGTATTCGATTCATTTAATAAACAAATCGAATCGAATTGACTCATTTATTAAACGAATCCATTTTTGCAAACCTGTATTCGCTTTAAAGCGAATCGAATCGAACGAATAAATGAATTCTGACTCAAATTACCACCCCTAGTGGCAACAAAAGACACATCATCGAGTGAAATATTCCATGTCATCAGGAAGGACACGTCATTAATCATCAAGGAAGGAAAATCATCAAGTGAAGTGGGGTTCTGTTTCCGTACCCTTACATAGGGATGTTGATAATGCCGGGTCAAATCACGATCCGATATAATGTGATCCGATCTGATTCGGGTGGATACTTAAAAAATATATGTAATTGTAGGTTGATCCGATCCGACTCAATTTTTGAAGGTCAGTTCACGGGTTTAACGACACAACCCGATCCGGAAAACTAATTTTTTATTATTTTTTTTTAAGTTTTTACTATTATTTCAATTGTTTATTATTTTTTTATCTTGAAATTTTATACGTATGATAAGTTTCAGAATATAAAATAATTAATATTTATGTCCCAAAAAAGTAATAAATAAAAGAAATTTTTTTTCCCGACCCGACCCATTCGAGTTTTCATACTCAATTTTCGGATTCAAATTTATTAACCTGTGTGACCCGATCCAATCAAGTTTCGCAAAATTTGAAAAAATCCGACCCAACCTGACCCGTGAACACCCCTACCCTTACGCATGTGTGTGGCTATTTTGGACACCTAACATCTAATCTTCAAAAAGAAAATATTTAGAATGATTTTTAAAATTTATATTATTTTAGGTTAGGTTATTTTAACCCGTATAATATACATTCTAAATTTTATCTTAAAACTTATTTATAACATATGATGTGTCATTTAATAAGATTATTATTTTTCACATATTTTAAAATAATTTTTACACTTTTTAAACAAATAAATGATAAATAATACACCATTTGCTTTTAAAACCTTAAGATACAATTTATGATATTTTAAGTTAGAGACAAAATTTGAAATTCTATTAATTTTAATATTGTTTTGTTACATATTACTGTGGATGCTGGATTTCGGCCGAGGTACACAATCAGAATTTGTAGGTTGGGGGCATTAGCGATCCTGCAAGACAAAGGTAGAATGAGCGGGAGTAGACTGCCCACCGATGTGGTGGGTGCCGGGGGCACTCCGACGCTCAAGTCAGTAGTATGAAATGAGCAGTAAATATGTAAATGTGAAATCAAGGTTTGATGTTACCTTGAACTCTTTGGATGGCCGTGAGGGCGGTGGTAAGTGTATAAGGGGATGGAGAGCTCTGAGATAGCTAGTGTCAGAGGGCAGAGGCTTCAATGTGAGAAGTGAAGCTTGAATGTGAGAAGTCCTCAATCTCTGAAATCAAGCCCCCCTGACCTTATGAACTATGCTTCCTTTTATAGGTGGAGAAAGATGAATTCTCTGGTTTGGCACATGGGAAAGGGGTCCCAATAACATGCTTATTGTCTCTGTTTTCGGCGGGGAGAATAATTTTGCATGTGGAGTTGGTTTTGGTGGTAAAGTAGTTTGTTCTTTAGCTGATGGTTTTGTTATGTTTTAATAATGGAAAGTTTTCTGAACCGGGTCACTATTCTGGGCTGTCTTTGGTGCTGGTTCGAAGTGAAAGGACGATTTTACCCTTGGCCTAAATTTGGCCCATACAGTTTGTCCCCTACTCTCTAAGTCAAGAAGTCATTGAGATTTGGAGAGTATTTTATGTATGCCGTACGAATCATGACTTGCAAGAGTACCTATCAAGAATGCAAAATTCTACGTACTTTTCTTTTTATCGTATGGGTTTAATGTCTTCTATTCGTGAGGATAGAAGAGCTGCAGAGTCTTTTCAAATTTTTCTAGACCAGATGAAGGTCATGTGCTGAACTTGACTCGTCATGAGCCATAGGGGATGTTCCCAGTCGACTGAACCAGCTGAATGTTCAATGTATATTTTACACGACATTAATCGTTTGGATGTTGAATAATTCATGTCTTCATTTGACTCGACATGAGTCCATGAGGGATGTCCCCGGTCGACTAAACCAGATGAAGGTTCAGAATTTATTTCACACGAAATTGTCGTATGGACTTTAGTTAGTCCAAATCTTCTTTTGACTCGACATGAGTCACGAGAGATGTCCCCGGTCGACTAAACCAGATGAAGGTCATGACAATCTCTATACTACTGGTTAAGGACTATTGGAGTCTTCAAATTTTTCTAGACCAGATGAAGGTCATGTGCTAAACTTGACTCGTCATGAGCCATGGGGGATGTCCCCAGTCGACTGAACCAGATGAAGGTCAGGACAATCTCCATACTACTGGTCAATGACCAGGGGAGTCTTCAAATTTTTCTAGACCAGATGAAGGTCATGTGCTGAACTTGACTCGTCATGAGCCATGAGGGATGTCCCCAGTCGACTAAACCAGATGAAGGTCAGGACAATCTTCATACTACTGGTCAAGGACCAGGGGAGTCTTCAAATTTTTCTAGACCGGATGAAGGTCATGTGCTTAACTTGACTCGTCATGAGCCATAGAGGATCTTCCCAGTCGACTGAACCAGCTGAATGTTCAATGTATATTTTACACGACATTAATTGTTTGGATGTTGAATAATTCATGTCTTTATTTGACTCGACATGAGTCCATTGAGGATGTCCCCGGTCGACTAAACCAGATGAAGATTCAGAATTTATTTCACACGACATTATCATATGGACTGTAGGAAGTCCAAATCTTTTTTTGACTCGACATGAGTCACGGGAGATGTCCCCGGTCGACTGAACCAGATGAAGGTCAGGACAATCTTCATACTACTGGTTAAGGACCAGGGGAGTCTTCAAATTTTTCTAGACCAGATGAAGGTCATATGCTGAACTTGACTCGTCATGAGCCATGGGGGATATCCCCAGTCGACTGAACCAGATGAAGGTCAGGACAATCTCCATACTACTGGTCAAGGACCAGGGGAGTCTTTAAATTTTTCTAGACCAGATGAAGGTCATGTGCCGACTTTGACTCGTCATGAGCCATGAGGGATGTCCCCAGTCGACTGAACCAGATGAAGGTTCATGAAAGTCTACACACTCCATTATACCTGATGAAGGTACATGGGAGTCTACACTCCAAATGACCCGATGAAGGTCCAAGAAAGTCTACACACTCCATTATTCCTAATGAAGATACATGTGAGTCTACACTCCAGACACGATGAAGATCCACGAGGGTCTTCATTCCTCATTCTACAAGATCTAACATGGGTCAATGAGGGTCTTTAATTTACTAGACCTGATTTACTTTACTAGACCTGATGAAGGTCTATGAGGGTATTTCCTTCTCATACTACTAGACTTGATGAAGGTCCATGAAACTACTGTCGAATGGGCTATCAAATGGACCTGATGAAGGTTCATGAAGGTCATCATTCATTCTCATGATGAGGATTTATGAGACTACCACGAATGGACTTGTCGAATGGACTTGATGAAAGTCCAAAGAAGTCATCAATCACTCTCATAGGCCTGATGAAGGTCCATGAGACTACAATGGAATGAACTTGATGAAAGCCATCAAAGTCATCTCTATTCTACGAGACTACGGTTGAATGGAGTTGTCGAATGAACCTGATGAAGGTCCATGTGAATCTTCATTCTACATGACCCGATGAAGGTCAGAAGACTACGGTCGAATGAACCTGAACCTGATGAAGGTCCAAATAAATCTTCATTCTACCTGACATGATGAAGGTTAGGAGATTACGGTCGAATGAACCTGATGAAGGTTCATGATACTATAATGGAATGAACTTGATGAAAGTCATCACTTATCATTCTTCTACGAGACAACTATCGAATGAAACTGATGAAGGTCCAAAATAATTTTCACTCTACTTGTCCATGAGACTATTGTCGAATGGACCTGACAAAGGTCCATGAGACTATTGTCGAATGGACCTGACAAAGGTCCATGAGACACGGTCGAATGAATATAATGAATGTCTGTGAGAACCTTCACTTTACTAGACCTGATGAAGGTCCATGAGAATCTTCATACTACCTAATCTGATGAAGGTTGGTCGACTGGACCTGATAGAGGTGCAAGAAAATCTTTATACTACCTAACCTGATGAAGGTTGGTCAATTGGGCCTTTCATGTCGTTTGAGGAAGAGACGATAATTTTCCATGAACCATGTGTCGATGGCCATACACATTGTTGTATGGGAATTGAATGAACAAGATGTTTTATCATCCCATAAATGTCAAGTGGAACAATTGATCAATTAAAAACATTTATGTGTATCATGTTTAATGGCACTACTCTTTGATGTCAACCTACATCCGGTCGAATGGACTCCTATATGATAGTCCGAAACAAAGGCTAAAAACCAGCCTAGCCATGCCACCGACCAACCGAAGAGCAAACAAAAAGTCCAGGGTCATGAACACCAAACTAGAATAGCAACCAAAGCCAAAACAGTCCAAAAGAAACCACAATTCACTCTACTACCTTTAAACAAAACAAGCCCAGATTTCCAGCCCCAAAGGCCCATGGAAGAAGCAGAACATCAGCTGTCAGCCCTCCGAGAAGTTTCACCCGAATAATTGACACTACATACGCGCCAGTGACACAAAATTGTTTGGGCAAATGATGGACTTCATTTGAAAATGGATGCAGTGTCGAGTGGACTTTTGGAAGGTAGTATTGGGGGTTTTTTTTTCAAATGAGCATGCGTGGCCTTTTAATTTTTATTTGTTATATTTTTGGTTTGAATGCCCAAGCAAGTTGATGTGGAGCATGGATATAAATTTATTAATGCCAATTTTTCAGCCTACGTGGACGAGGTTACACATATGTAGCATGAAATGTGCCCTTAGAAATAGTTGATAACATGATTAAAGCCAATGTGAATGCTACCAATGCATGCAAAAGACAAGAGCAAAGTGTAGCATGAAAATATGTAACGTCATTTCTCAAAGTGGCATTTGGGTGGTTATTCACGTATGCACTGCGCATGGGTTGTTGGCGTTTGGCGAGTGGGGCAGTTACTCATCCTTTGCATGTAATTTTGTCGAGTGGGTCACTCCATTGCATTTGGTTTTTTGTCGAATGGGAAATGTGAAGATATATGCTTGTATCTAATAGGACCTACGTTTGTTGAGGATTACACTAACAAGACTCCAATGCACAACATGCCAAATAATAAGGTGTAGGATCCATGTTTGTTGATGAATATAATACCAAGAATTTAAAATACCAAACAGGCCTACGTTTGTTGAAGGATTACATTAACAAAACTCCAATGCACAACATGCCAAACAATAAAGTGTAGGACCATGTTTGTTGATGAGTATACTACCAATGCACAAAATGCTAGATAATAAAGTGTAGTGCCAATGTTTATTGATAAGTATACTACCATTGCACAAAATGCCAGATAATAAAGTGTAGTGTCAATGTTTATTGATGAGTATACTAACAATGCACAAAATGCCAAACATAAAGTGTAGTGCCACCTTTTCGCTCTCCATGGCTTTATGCCAATGGTTTATTTTCGTGTTCTCCTATTTATTTTATGGGGTCTACAACATGGTTACTGTGGAAACTGATTTCGGTCGAGGTCCACAATCAAGAAAGTGAGCTGAGGGGCACGAACGAACCTGTAAAACAGGAGTAGAGCGAAAGAAGAGGTTACTGCCCACTGGTGTGGTGTAAGCCGTAGGCACTCCTACGCTCAAGTTAGTCTAAGGTCGAATGAATTCAAGATTAAAGGGTTAAGGTCAATGGAATACCTCAACCACAGATTTGCTAGCCGTGAGGGCGGTGTATTGGAGTAGTGTCTTGATGATAGGAGTAGTCTCCAGAAGCAGATGCCTCTCTATTACTTCGTCTTCTTATTTTATAGGTTCCCTGATGCGGGGTCCCATTGGAGTCTTCTTCAAAGATGGTTTAATTCAGGTGATTTATGCCTGATAACTGACGATCGTCTTTCTCCTTCGAAACCGTCGACTTCATGATGATATTTATGAATTCAGATTCTCTTCTTGATTTTCGTAACCGGTGTCCGTTGGCTCTTTTTATGTTAACGAGTTTGGGCCCGTGAGGTGGCCCGTGGATCTACTAATGGGCTCCAGTTTTTAGTGGTTGGCCTTGTGGTAAATGTCGATTTTATCCCTGGGCCCAATTTTGGCCCGTACAGTTTGTCTCATACTCTCTAAGTCTGGAAGTCTTAGACTTGGGGAGTACCTTCGAGTCTGTCGAATGAATAAAGATATGGATAATTATTTCACTGATCTTGGCATTGGTCTAGGGCTAATCCATATGACGTCCCGTCATACATTCGGGAGGCGGAAGAATTCAGGTCTTCTTTCGCTTTCGACAATAGCCCAGGAGGTGTCCTTGGTTTGTTTGAAACTATCGAAGGCTTTTTGGGTATTAATCTTGATTGACATGTCGTGTAGTGTAGGGGGGACTCACATTTTTAGCTTGTGATCTGTGTGAGCTTATTGGGAATTTCCTATGCTGACTGAACCAGTCAATGGTTTTAGGAGATATTTCACTCGACATGTAGTACAAAAATAGAAAAAAAACATATTTCTATTTGACTCGACAAGAGTCATTATGGGTATGTCCCCGGTCGACTTAACCAGATGGTGTTTTAGGAGTAATCTCATTCGATTTGTCGTATGAGGCGAGTGAATTTCATGATTCTATTTGACTCGACATGAGTCATCAGAGATATGTTCCTGGTCGACTGAACCAGATGGTGGTTCAGGAGTAATCTCACCCGACTTGTCGTATGAGGCGAGTGAATTTCATGATTCTATTTGACCCGACATGAGTCATCAGGGATATGTTCCTGGTCGACTGAACCAGATGGTGGTTCAGGAGTAATCTCACTCGACTTGTCATATGAGGCGAATGAATTTCTTTATTCTATTTGACTCGACATGAGTCATCAAAGATATGTTCCTTGTCGACTGAATCAGATGGTGGTTCAGGAGTAATCTCACTCGACTTGTCGTATGAGGCGAGTGAATTCCAAGTTTTTATGACTCGACATGAGTCATCTGGGGGATGTCCCCGGTCGACTGAACTAGATGGTGGTTCAGGAGTAATCACACTCGACTTGTCGTATGAGGCGAGTGAATTTCATTATTCTATTTGACTCGACATGAGTCATCAGAGATATGTTCTTGGTCGACTGAACCAGATGGTGGTTCAGGAGTAATCTCATTCGACTTGTCGTATGAGGCGAGTGAATTCCAAGTTTTTATGACTCTTGACATGAATCATCTGGGGGATGTCCCCGGTCGACTGTACCAGATGGTGGTTCAGGAGTAATCACAGCCGACTTGTCGTATGAGGCGAGTGTATTCCATGAATTTATTTGACTCGACATGAGTCATCTAGGGGATGTCCCCGGTCGACTGAACCAGATGGTGGTTCATGAGTAATCTCACTCGACTTGTCGTATGAGGCAGGTGAATTCCATGTTTCTATGACTTTATATTAGTCATCTGGGGGATGTCCCCGGTCGACTGAACCAGATGGTGGTTCATGAGTAATCTCACTCGACTTGTCGTATGAGGCGAGTGTACTCCAGATTCTATGACTCGACTGAGTCATCATTGGTATGTCCCTGGTCGACTGAACCAGATGGTGGTTTAGAGAGTAATCTCACTCGACTTGTCGTATGAGGCGAATGAATTCCATGTTTATATGACTCGACATGAGTCATCTGGGGGATGTCCCCGGTCGACTGAACCAGATGGTGGTTCATGAGTAATCTCACTCGACTTGTCGTATGAGGCGAGTGAATTCCAAGTTCTATGACTCGACATGAGTCATCAGAGGTATGTCCCTGGTCGACTGAACCAGATGGTGGTTCAGAAGTAATCTCACTCGACTTGTCGTATGAGGCGAGTGAATTCCATGTTTCTATGACTCGACATGAGTCATCTAGGGGATGTCCCCGGTCGACTGAACCAGATGGTGGTTCAAGAGTAATCTCACTCGACTTGTCGTATAAGGCGAGTGAATTCCAAGTTTTTATGACTCGACATGAGTCATCTGGGGGATATCCCCGGTCGACTGAACCAGATGGTGGTTCGGGAGTAATCACACTCGAATTGTCGTATGAGGCGAGTGTATTCCACGATTTTATTTGACTCGACATGAGTCATCTGAGGGATGTCCCCGGTCGACTGAACCAGATGGTGGTTCAGGAGTAATCTCACTCGACTTGTCGTATTTGGCGTGTGAATTCCAAGATTGTTGTGTCGAGAGGTCGCTACTATGGTACCTATATTTTATTAAGTGTTAAGTCGAATGACGAGTAGATACTGCGTCAAGCCTTGTATAGATGCTGTGTCGAATCGATATTTCGATCGTATTGATCTTACGTTTGAGGTGGTGTCGAATGATCAAACAACTCGAAAAAGTGGTTGCTTAAATGTCGAATCAACCTCTGACTTGATGAGTACATTTCGTGTATTTAGATTTCTGATGTTGTCGTGTCAAACGGGGAAGACACAAATGAAATTTATTGACGTTGTGGCGCGTGCACAACATCTAATTGTGACAAGCCTGATTGCAATTCTTTTCTCCATTCGACGATACCCGATAGAAGGATTCTGGATTTTCCACGTGTCATTAGATGCAGTAAAACCTAATGGAAATAACGAGGCGTCCATTTGGCGGGAATTTTGGCTCCAAATCTTAGGTAGCGTGTATAAAGGAGCTTCGGGTGTTTCATTTCGCCTCATTCGGAAGTCGAGTAAGGAGTGCTCTCAAGTGTTTCAAGGTATTCTTCGAAATCTTCCTATTGTTCTTCATTTCTTTAAACATTCATAGTGATTATTCAAACTGTTCTTAGGTAAATTAGGTTGTTTGATATTTAGGTTTGCGTGATTTGTTTTAAACTTGTGTTTGTGGGTTTTGATCTTTAAGAGGTAGGTTACTAGGGAGTTTAGTTGTTTTTATGCTTGTCGTTTGGAAGATGTCGAGTGGAGAATCTTTAGGCAGCTTAGGTGCCAAGATTGATAGTTCTGTCGAGTCGTCAAGAGAAACCAATGAATCATCAAGTGAGACCAAGGAGGATGTAGAGTACAAAGATTGATCGTACCAGGAGTTGATCGAGGGTGGCGTAGTTACCTTGGCTAGGCCTTCTCAAGAAACCCCTACTGAGGCTATACCATTAAGGTCCTTGCCCGCAGTTGGGGAGCCGAGTGAATTTCCATGTACGAGTGAACTCACTAACTTACTATCAAAAAATCCTGCAAGTCGAATGACTGGGAAAGTGTTGAGGGAACTCAGCTGTATGTATAGGTTCCCTAATTCTTTGGAACTCCGGGTACCTTCGTCGAATGAAAGAATCGATTACAAGGTTCCTGGGTGGATGGGATTCTACGTACGTCCATTTTTTGTAGGGCTGAGGTTTCCTATTCCGAGACTGGTTTGGGAGGTTTTGGATCATTTCGGAGTTGCTCATTCACAGCTGATGCCGAATGCGTGGAGGATTTTATTGTCGATTGAATGTTTGTCTTTCGAATTGGGAGTACTTTTTGAGGTAAAAGATGTTTTAGAGACGTACTACCTGAAGGAGCATTTGAAGGAGAAAGGAAGATATACATTGATCCTTCGTCAGAGAAAGACGCATTTAGTCAATGGATTTCCGACTAATGATAGGGGAAATTGGCAGTCTTATTATTTCTTTGCAAATGGTGAGGGTATATTTGGATCGACCGGGGCTGGTCGAATCCCAGAATTTTGGTGTTTGTCGAGTGAGTAACGTACTTTTGCTTAATTTCAATCTTTGAGTCATACTTGTGTCTTTGAATAACCATGTTCTTGTTGTTGCAGATCCTCTACGAAACAAGTCATTCATCACGATTGCACGTACAATCTCCAACAACAAAATCATTTTGTCCCTGTCGGTCGAAAAAAGGGACTGCAAAACTATTTTAACGGAAAAGAGGTTAAGTTCGACTCCGTTGTGGAAGGAAATCTATCATCGAGAAGAAGGTAAGGTTCTGGCCTCATGTAACGATGTTTTTCCGTGATAAATTGTAGATGGTCGTGTCAAAAGTTATATGGAGGATATAGATATCGATATCCCCTAAAACCCGAAGAATTTTTATGCGCAGAGGAAATGATGACTGGGCAATTCACCGTAGCTTCACTCGATGAAATGAAGAGCCGGAAGAGGTCAATGAAGCTGAAGAAAAAAGAGCTAAAGGCTGAAAAAGAGGTTGGGCCTTAACAAAGAGAAGTTGTTTCAAGTGAGGGTGCCGCATAGAAAGTGAAGTCGACTGCAACGATTTCTGCGGGGAAGAAAATGAAGTCTGTCGCTGAAGCGGAAATGGAAGAGGACTCTGATAACCACATCTTAAAGGTTCCACGAGAGTCGACTACAATATCTGACCCTTCAAGCATTGACTCATTCGTGGAAGGGCTTCTTCTTGAAGGGGATGAAGTAAGGTTGGCACAAATTGGCCCGGTGGAGGCCATGAATAAAGCCATCGCGTTAAATTATCAAGTGAGTAGAGCTACTTTTTTTTTTGGGTTGAAAGATGTTCTGACTCGACTTTATCAAGCACTGGAATGTAGCATATTTATGCGGAAAAATATGGAATCCAATCAAAGAGAATCAAGGAGCTGAGAAATCATTGTCGGTGGTGAGGAAGGAGTCATCAGAGCTGAAGTCCGGGCTGGTCGCTTCTCAAAGGAAGGAAAGAGACTTGAGAAAGAACTGAAGGAAGTTAAGGCTGCTTTGAGGTTGGAGAAAGAAACGGCCGAGCTGACAATCGACAGCTATAAAGAAGGTTTCGAGAATGTGAAGAAAGAAAAAAATTAATGTTAGAGCAAATTGAGGACATCGTCATCGACTCCATGATGAGAAACAGATGTGATTTAATGAGGGAATTTGTAGCTGGAAAACACGTAGACTGGAAGCCTGAGAAGTGGATTATAGAATATGAAAGGCGTGAGGCCGGCATCTCTTCTTCGACGGAGGACGATGGTGAAGAGAAAGGGTTGGAGGTCGAGTCGAAGAGGATGAGTTGGAACCAGGTGCACTTCCTGTCGTTGAAACGGAAGAGGTTGAAAAACATTTAGAGGGAGAAGAAGTCGTTCCGGAAGCTGTCGAAACTCAAGATGATGTTCCTGCCAATCTTCCTACGGCTACCGACGAAGCACCAGACAATGTCTAAGAAGTTTAAGGGTTTGAAATTAACTTTGAATTTTTGTATGAAGTTTGAATTAGTGGTTTAACAGGAAGGCGGAAAGCCTCAATTGAACAATCGAGTTTTTTATGTGTCAAATATGTCGTATGATATTCCATTGAACGATCTTTTGATTTGTTGTACAAATGTCGACTGATATTTTAATGAACAAACTTTTATTGCAATTACTCGAACGACTTCAACAGATTTCTTTATTTCATTCTCAAAACTACAAACAGAAAACAGAATTGCAAATAAACAAACCACAAACATAAGTGTTACCGGATGAATCGCTTAAGATGCACCGCGTTCCAACTGTTGCGCACGAGAGTCCCCTCCATAGTCTGTAGCTTGTAGGATCTTTTCCCGACAAATTTCGTGATGAGGTAAGGGCCTTCCCAATTTGGACCCAACTTCCCGTCTCTAATTTCCTTGGTGTTCTGGAACACTCTCCGTAGGACCCAATCTCCGGCCTTGAAAGTCCTACTCCTGAATTTTTTGTCGAAGTATCTAGCCATTCTTTGTTGATAAGCCGCCAGTCGAATGGAAGCTCGGTCTCTTGTCTCTTCAATCGTGTCGAGAATGAAATTCATCAGTCGTTGATTGCTTTCTTCGTTGAGCCATTGGTAGCATGTTGAAGGGATGACTTCTTCAGTTGGAATGACTACTTCTGTTCCAAATGCTAATGCGAAAGGAGTTTCGCCTGTCGAAGACCTCATTATTGTCCTGTATGACCATAACACCCCTGGTAGTTCATTTGCCCATGCGCCCTTAGTCTTCTCCAACCTCTTCTTCAAGGTGTTCATGATTGTCTTGTTGGATGATTCTGCCTGACCGTTTGCTTGTGGAAAGCGTGGTGTCGAAAAGTTCAACTTTATGCCCCAGTTCCTCCAAAAGTTTTGAAAATGATGGCTGATGAATTGAGAGCCATTGTCAGTCACAATTTCTCTTGGTATGTCGAACCGACAAATGATGTTTTTCCATACGAATGTTTGAGCTTCTTTGTCGCGTACTTTAGCGAATGCTTCGACTTCTATCCACTTTGAGTAATAATCAATCATAACAAGCATGTAGACTCGTTGGCCATGCGCGGTTGAGAGTTTTCCTACTATGTCCATTCCCCACTTCATAAAAGGCCATAGAGATATAATGAGATTTAGTCTCTCTGGTGGAAGATGAGAAACTGGTGCAAATCTCTGGCATTTGTCACACTTTTTAGTGAATTCTGTGGAGTCAATTCTCATTGTCGGCCAATAATACCCAGTCGAATGCGCTCGAAGAGCCAGGCTCATGCCACCAGAATGGTTCCAACACTCCCCTTCATGCAACTCTGTCAACACATGATGTGCTTCGTCGTGTGTTAGACACTTCAAATAAGGTCATGTGAAAGATCTTCTTAGCAGTTGTCCGTCGAACACAACGAACCTTGCAGACTGTCTCTGGACTTTTCTGGCTTGCACTTTGTCATCTGGAAGCGAGCCTGTTTGTAAATACTCAACTATAGGTGTCATCCAGGTGTCGACCGAATCGACCGCTGCAACAGCTGTTTCTTCCTTCCAAATTGCCGGCCAGCACAAATATACTACATGAATTGTTCGTGGTTTGTTCCCCTCCATCGTCGATCCGAGGGTTGCCAATGCATCTGCCTGAGAATTTTCGTTTCTTGGGACTTGGGTTATGGAAAATTTCTCAAATATCGACCGAATATCGTTTACAGTTTGTAAGTAGGAAGCCATCGTTTGTCCTCTGGCATGATAAGATCCTTCGATCTGGTTGACTATCAATTGAGAGTCGGATTTCACTTCTATCTCCCTAGCCCCCAGTTCTTTAGCTAATAATAACCATGCAATCAATGCCTCGTACTCTGCTTCGTTGTTGGTAACTCTAAAACCGCATTTGATTGCCTGTTGCAAAGTGTCGCCGGTCGGGGTAGTTATCATGATTCCAAGACCGCAGTCTTTCTTGTTGCTGGACCTGTCGACTGCTAACTTCCAAGGTATTGTCGGCTGAATGGAGTTGACCTCAGTTTCAGCCACTGCAAGGAGATCGAGGGCGAAGTCGGCCACAAAATATGCCAGTGCTTGAGATTTGATGGCGATCCTAGGCTGGTAAGCTATGTCGTGTTCCCCAAGTTCAATTGCCCACTTCATCAATCTTCCTGACAATTCCGGTTTATGGAGTATGCTTCTTAAAGGATACGTCGTGTATACCGTGATCGGGTGTCCTTGAAAGTAAGGTCTGAGTTTTCGCGCGGCTGTGACAAGGGCGAAAACCAATTTCTCCATCAACGGGTAGTGTGATTCTGCTCCCAACAATGTTTTGCTTACGTAGTAGACTGGTTGTTGAGTTCCTGATTCCTTTCTCACTAAAACTCCGCTAACCGCGTGTTCTGAAACTCCCAAATAGAGGTAGAGTCGCTCATTGTCGTGTGGTTTCGACAATAAGGGAGGTGTAGTGAGGTACCGTTTGAGTCCGTTCAGTGCTTCCTCACAAGCAGGAGTCCATTCAAAGCTGTTTGCCTTCTTCAAAGCCGAAAAGAACAAAAACTCTTATCTGTTGATTTGGAGATGAACCTGTTTAATGCGGCAATCCTCTCGGTCAGTCGCATGACGTCCTTCGGGCTGGAAGGAGATGGAATGTCGAGGATTGATCTAATCTGGTCTGGATTCGCTTCTATTCCCCTTCGAGTGACAACGTATCCCAAGAATTTCCCTGAGGCTACACCAAACGCACACTTAGTATGATTCAATTTCATTCAGTACATGTCCATGATGTCAAAGGCTTCTTCCAGATGATTAAGGTGTTGCTCCGATTTGATGGACTTCACCAGCATGTCGTCTATGTAAACCTCCATTGTCTTCCCAATCTGATCGTCGAACATCTTGTTGACCAGTCTTTGGTATGTTGCTCCCGTATTTTTTAAGCCGAATGGCATGACCTTGTAACAAAAAATCCCTCGGTTTGTGACAAAGGCTGTCTTCTCTTGATCGTCTGGATGCATGAAGATCTGGTTGTAGCCTGAATACGCATCCATGAAGCTTAATAACTCATGCCCTGCTGTTGCGTCGACCATTGAATCGATATGTGGCAGTGGGAACGAGTCCTTTGGACAAGCTTTGTTCAATTCCGTAAAGTCGATGCAGACTCTCCACTTTCCATTCTTTTTCTTCACCAACAACATTCGCAAGCCATTCCAGAAATTGTACTTCTTTAACTGCTCGTTCTGCAATAACTTCTGAATCTCTTCGTCAATGATTCGGTTCCTTTCTGGGGCGAACTTTCTTCGTTTCTGCCTAACTGGGGTGTGGTCTGGATCCACATGTAATTCGTGAGTAATGAGCTGCGGATCGATTCCAGTCATGTCTTTGTGAGACCATGCAAAACTGTCGTGTCGCCTCTTTAAGAATTCAATTAGGTCGGCCCTTAGTTTGGGATCTAAGTCAGCTTCAACTAATGCCTTGTGATCTGTAAACTGAGAGTGAATCTGGACCTCGTCAAGCTTCTCTATATTTGGTAGAGTCAGTTCCGGAACACGAAGTCCAGTCTGTAATTGCTATGCTGACTGGGTTTTCACCTTCAAAGTCGTCTGGTAGCAGCTTCTTGACGCCAATCTATCACCTTTAATTTCTTGAACTCCCCACTTGGTAGGGAATTTTATTACCTGATGGTAAGTAGACGACACAGCCCTCATGTCGTGAATCCAAGGTCTACCCATGATCAGATTGTAGGCTGAAGGGCTGTCTAAGACCAGAAATGTGGTCATTCTGTTGACTCCGGCAACATAGACTGGGAGTGATATTTCCCCATGGTGAATTTTTGCTCTCCGCTAAACCCAATCAGTATTGTCGTCCGCCGGTTTACTTTATCCAGCTCAGCCCCTATGTCAGCAAGGGCACTTGCGAAAATTATATTAGCTGAGGAGCCTGTGTCGACCAGTACTCGTTTGATCATAAAGTTGGCCACCTGCAAGGAAATAACTAAAGCGTCATGGTAGGGATTCAAATTGTGTGAATCTCCGTCGTCTTGAAACTCTATTATCGAATCCGTGAAGACTTTTTCCACAGCATCGCGGTATGTAAAGTATTATTCGCCAGAGTCCTTGAATGTCGTTTAGCCGCCGAATATGTTGCTCCATTGATTCCTGATCCTCCTGAAATGACATTAACTGTGTTATTAATTGAGGGTGGTGGGGTTGGAATTTCTCCTTGACCATCTCTCTCGTCCCTTCGCGCCAATGTTGCTTTCCCTTTATCAGTGAGCGAATCCCTCAGGAAACACTTGTTTAGTAGCTCCAGAACCTCTAATCTCAAAGCCACACATTCTGCTGTCGTATGGCCATAGTCCCTGTGGAACTCACACCACTTTCTAGTGTCCTTTTTGGTCGAATTGTCCCTGGAGCGTGGAGGCCATTTTACTTCATTCCCCATCTTCTTAAGCACAGAGACAAGTTCCCCGGGTGAAATCGTAAAGTTGTAGTCCGATAGCCTGGATTTGCTTGTTGGCAGCTCCTCCATACTTTTGTATGGCCTTTGTCGTATGTCAATACTTTTGTAGAAAGGTCGTTGTTCTCCTCTTGGTTGGTTCCTCCCTTCCTTGTGAGAGTGGATATCCATATCGTGTCGCCTGGGAGCAGCAGGACATTCGGTCCACTTGCGCATTCGCAGTACTCTCCCTTCTTTTATTTCTTTTATCTTCTTCCCACCTTATATCTACTTGGCCCGTGCCATGACCTGGTCCATGTGTGTAACACCAGAACTTTGTCAATTTCTTGTAGAGCCCACTTTCATAAAGTAGTCCGTTCCGGAAGGCTTCGACTGATGTAGGCTGGTGGAGATCCGGGACAATAATTCTCTCCCGGTTGAACCGGGCCATGTAGCTCCGCAATGACTCTCCCCTTCTCTGCTGTATAGAATTAAGGTCGTCAGAAGTCTTTTCTAATTTGCATAAACTTGCAAAGTGTTGCACGAACTTGTCAGTTAGCTCTTGGTAGGACTCGATTGACCTGTAGGGTAGGTTAATGAACCAAGTAAGGGCAGGTCCCTGCCAGAGTCTCCCCAAAGCATCTACACATTCCAGCTTCCCACTGACTTGGGGACAACCCGGTTGACATCATCTTGTACTTGTAGTGTATTATGTGGTCGTCTGGATCGGCAGATCCATCATATGGCTTCATTTCGGGTGGGCTGAATTTCTGGGGCAAATCAACAGCAACAATTGACTCCACAAAAGAGGTATCAGAAATTTCTCCGGCCCTACTTTTCCTGACTGGTAGCCTTACCCATGGTAGTCTTGACATTATTGCTTCATTGAATTCAATCATTTCCCTTCTGATAGAGGTAACGATTTGTTTGGATGGATCGATGAGAGGGTTCGACTCTTGCGGAGTAGGCTGTGGTGATTGCTGTTTGGCCCATCCGTCATGGGCATGATTGTTGGATTGCTTCGGTCGTCTGGACTGCTGGTTTGGCCTTGAGTATTATGCTGGGGATTGGATGATAACTGCTCCATTTTTTTCTTGTAGACTGTCGTTGGAGTTTCGCATCGTTAAATTCTCCTCTTCAAGGGCTTGCAATCATTCTTGGAGCATGGCAAGTTGTGCCATTAAGGGATCCGGGTTTTGTTCATTGCTTGAGGCCATTTCTGACTGTTTTGTTGGTGTGTCTTACTTTTGCGAAATCTGCTCGTTAGCCCCACGGTGGGCGCCAAATTATGGAAACTGATTTGGTCGAGGTCCACAATCAAGAAAGTGAGCTGAGGGGCACGAACGAACCTGCAAAACAGAGTAGAGCGAAAGACGAGGTTACTGCCCACCGGTGTGGTGGAAGCCGTAGGCACTCCGACGCTCAAGTTAGTCTAAGGGCGAATGAATTCAAGATGAAATGGTTAAGGTCAATGGAATACCTCAACCACAGATTTGCTAGCCGTGAGGGCAATGTATTGGAGTAGTGTCTTGATGATATGAGTAGTCTCCAGAAGCAGATGCCTCTCTATTGCTTCATCTTCTTATTTTATAGGTTCCCTGATACGGGGTCCCGTTGGAGTCTTCTTCAATGATGGTTTAATTCAGATGATTTATGCCTGATAACTGATGATCGTCTTTCTCCTTCGAAACCGTCGACTTCATGATGATATTTATGAATTCAGATTCTCTTCTTGATTTTCGTAACTGGTGTCCGTTGGCTCTGTTAACTGAGGGATCTTATGATTCCTTGGTATGGATTTTCCTGTGAGATCATGCCATTGAATGCGTTATCCTATAGTGGTGGTCCTTGATATGAGTTGACTGATTCGATGTCCCGTGCCCGTGTTATGATGATTCAATTCTTGGTCTCGAGAGCGTCGAACAGTGTTGGTTGTGACGAGAGTTTGAACATTGGGCCCTCCGTGGATCCACTAATGGGCCCAGTTAGTGTGGCCTTGTGGTAAATGTTGATTTTATTCTGGGCCCAATTTTGGCCCGTACAGTTACATGTGACAATTCATTGGAACTTAATACCCATTATCTTGGGAAGCAAGTTGATGCTGAAATATTTTTGGAAAGCTTTTTTTTTTGTGGGTTTGCTATGAATCGCTAAGGCCCCACGGTGGGCGCCAAATTGTGGATGTTGGATTTCGGCCGAGGTCCACAATCAGAATTGTAGGTTGGGGGCATTAGCAATCCTGCAAGACAAATGTAGAATGAGCGGGAGTAGACTGCCCATCGGTGTGGTGGGTGCCGGGGGCACTCCGACGCTCAAGTCAGTAGTATGAAATGAGCAGTAAATATGTAAATGTGAAAGCAATGTTTGATGTTACCTTGAACTCTTTGGATGGCCGTGAGGGCGGTGGTAAGTGTATAAGGGGATGGAGAGCTCTGATAGAGCTAGTGTCAGAGAGCAGAGGCTTCAATGTGAGAAGTGAAGCTTGAATGTGAGAAGTCCTCAATCTCTGAAATCAACCCCCTGACCTTATGAATTATGCTTCCTTTTATAGGTGGAGAAAGATGAATTCTCTGGTTTGGCACATGGGAAATGGGTCCCCATAACATGCTTATTGTCTCTGCTTTCGGCGGGGAGAATAATTTTGCATGTGAAGTTAGTTTTGGTGGTAAAGTAGTTTGTTCTCTAGCGGATGGTTTTGTTATGTTTTAATAATTGAAAGTTTTCTGGACCGGGTCACTATTTTGGGCTGTCTTTGGTGCTGGTTCGGAGTGAAATGACGATTTTACCCTTAGCCCAAATTTGGCCCATACAATTACTTCTTGAGTTCCACTTAAATTTCACATAGTTAATGAAATTATAGTTGTATTAAAAAAACAAGGAAAATTATCGCCTGGCTAATGTTGGTAGGTTGATATATTTATATATTATCAATAGGAGCATTTTTTATTTTTATTTTTTTAAAAAGGGGTATAAATCTTGCCCTTTTGCAGTTTTTGAATTATGCTTGATATATATGTGGATGATAATATATAAATCTAGATTTCCAAATAAATCTTGGATTATAATATTTATAAATTGTAATAATTCAAAAAAATAAGGAAAAATATTTGCTATCTACCTAAATTTTAGCGGAAGTTTTTTTTTTAAAAAAAAAACATAATTTCTTAAACAATTATCATCCAACTGCCTAACTATTGGACGTGTATCAATAAGTCATTTTTTCGTTAACTCTGTTAGATTTTTTGTAAAAAAAAAAAGAGAGAAAAAAAGAAAAGAAAAACAATACACCGCTGGAAATATTTTATTATGTAAAAGAAATCTGAATGTCTACTTGAACTTTGGCTGGAAATTAGGTGGTCATGAGATAATTTTGTTAAATCCATTTTTTATTTCAACAAATATAGAATAATTTGATAGTCTTATTATATAATTTGGGTATGCACCATATATTTGATTTTGTATTAATGATATATTTCCTTGTTTTAAAATAAAAACACAAAAGTACCACTGTAAAAAATAAAAATAAAAAAATCAATAACAATATACAGAAGTTAACCTTTTCATCTAACTCCTGGAAAAACTATTTCTCATAACAGATAAAGATTGGTCTTCTTATTCTCTGAAATTCAAACAACATACATTTAAGTATCTAGTTGAAAGAAATTGCAAATGACACACTACATCATCATAAGCTGCGTCCTATATTTTTTTTTTTTCGGAAACGTTGGAAATCCCGCTGTTATACTATCCGATCCGAGTTTAAGCGGAGTAGGTAAAACCCACAACTGCTTCATACTCTTATAAGAAATACATCCCTGAATTCGAACTCATTACGTGATAACCAAATCATAAACTCTTTACCACCAAATCAGGGGCTGCTTACAAATATTTTAATGGCATAAATAAAATTACAACAATAACAACCAAATCATCAGATGAACTTATGGTTCCACAATGATCTTTCCGGTAGCATGGCCATCGATACTCTTACCCCAAGCATCTTCAGCCTTGCTGAGGGAATGCTTCGAGTTGATTACTGTCTTAAGCTTTCCATCCTTCACCAACTTAATAAGAAAATCTAGGTTCTCACCCTTGGGAACCATTAGCAGTGGTACCAGTTGTTGTGATTCTCTGATCACTTTAGAGTGTATTTGAAGAAAAAACCGAATTAAATTTCTATTACTACAATAATAGATTTACAAAAGTTTACAAACTTGAAACTTTACAAACAAACCTCACTACAACACTCTCAAGCTCTCTGCTGGAGCTTACACTCATTTGGGGTACAATTAACAGAGATTGAAGCTCATTTTTATAGGACAAAAACATGTGCTACAGTGTACACGTTTTCACCAACTCAACATACACATGCACACCCTAAATTCATGGCTTTTGAAGATTGCCACCGAAAGATGCATTGGCATCTTCTGTTCTATGCATGGCAGCAAATCATGGATTTGGAAGGAGCATGGGAAGCTTCTAAGACAGCAGCTGAAATCCTACAATTCTCCCCCTCCATCTGCATAAAAAAAAAAACGATCTTCATCTGACAGCTATCCTGGCCATGTCTCTGCACAGCTCTAGCTTGTCCTGATCATTGTTCCTTTGTTGACATGTCGGCCGTGTCTCTGCACAGCATACTTCACTGCATCTCTGTACAATATTCTTTTGTTATGTCTCTGCATAGTATAATCCACTGCGTCTCTGCACAATAATCTTCTGTTGTGTCTCTGCACAGTTTCGCTGCTATTTTTCTTCACCCATTTGATCCTCAGTGCATTCTTGCCTTGTGGAAAACTCTATGGCTCCCCTTCATCAGTAAGTAGAATATATTCGGATCCCGAATATCTGGTTGATGGAATCCTGCCTCGCTCAGATCTTCTTGTCTGAGGTCTACTGGTTTCTAGAGGTCTGTCATCATCCATCTATGTGAATGATCTTGCAGCTTCTAGTGGGGTGGGTTGCGGCTCCCCCAGCTCAACACTCTCTTCTGTAATCTCTGATGGAACAGGCTATGTCTCCCCCTGCTCAACATCTCTATCTGCCTCCTCTGGTTCTGCTTCTGGAATTTTCTTGTGCACTGACCGGCGTAAACACACACGTATAACGCAAGCGCACGTATCGTTCAAGTAGTATAAAAATATCGATCCCACGAGGACTTAATTCCTACTGTTGTTATTAATTGTTGAATCTATTTAATTACAAATATCTAATTAAATGAAGATGAGAGAGATTGTTTGTTTGATTGGTTGAAAGTGGTGTTGCTAAATAAATAAATAAAAAGATAAAAGAAAATACTAAGGAAAATACAAAAGATACAAAAATCTAGGGTTGTGAATCTTTCTAATATCAATTAAAAGATGAAGTAGTTAAACCATAGTTGGGTAAATTATTGAATTATTAATCTGGAACACTAAATTATGTAAAAGCCTCTTCCGAATGTCATTTACAAATACCTAGTATAATCCAATTGAACCATATGTGTATGTCAATTAAATTACCTAGATTCATTAAGATTGAGTTCCAATTATGACTACCCCCGCCCGACAGGTATATTCCTATCCTGTAAGGAAATCTATTGAAAGTGTTATCTATCCTTAAGGAAGATCATGGGTTGTTGAGACTAAGGTCTTAAACTTAAAATCCCTATGTCTAGTTCATTTTAAGTTTACCTAATCAATTTTATTAGTGATCGGTTAATAAAAAGCATTAAGATTATGACTCAACAAATAATTCTTTTAATTACCCTAACTATAATCTAACCCTTTTTTAATACGGTGATATTGAAAATCATCACAACCTTAGAAAACTAACACATAACTAGAACTAGTAAAAACATAAAAGTAAAAGACATAAAATAAAAATGCGGTAAAGTAAATACTGAAAAATAAATTACAATAAAATAAAATGCTAAGGTAAAAGGAATTACTTTTACTACTACTAATTTAGATATCTCCCATAAAATAATATATAAACTTGTGATATTATTTAACCAACCGACCAATCTGGCGGTATCCTGATTAAGTTCAATTAAGTCCAACCAGCCATATAGGCGGTAATATTTGTCCATAATCCAGCCATAAAGGCGGTACCAAAATAAATTTATCAACCGACCAATCTGGCGGTATCCTTGATTAATCAGGTTCAAACCAACAGAAAATAAATATACCAACCGACCACTATAGCGGTATCCTTTATTAATCAGTATTTTAATTAGTAAATATATTATTTTTAAGGGAGATTAATCTAAATAGTAACAGTAAAAGAATTACCTTTCACCCTAGCTGGGAAATTACTTTCTCATGAATAGTAAACACTGTAAAAAGTAAAAAGTAAAAAGTAAAAATTAAATTACTATTATTACAAATGGTAATTAAAATAAATTACAAAACTAAAAATAAAAAAAAAAACTAAAAAATAAAAATTCTAGAGAGAGAAACTCTCTCTAGAGAGAGAAATCAAGAGAGAGAGAGAGGTGTTTGAAATCTGAAATTTCGCGCTGAATTTATAGGCAAAAATTTCACTGTTCGGGCGTCGCGACGCCAAGGACCTCAGCGTCGCGACGCTGGATTTGTCATTTTTTTGTCGACGTGGCACGCTGAGAAGGCGACACGTGGCATGGCGGCTGACTGTTCACGCGACACATGTCAAGGCGGCTAAGACTCAATTATTGTGATGACGTCATTGATGACATCATGCTGATGTGGCGATGACGTGGCGATGACGTGGCGCTGGCGTGTGTTGCAATTGTCGGCACAATAGGATTGCGACACGTGGCGACACGTGTCACGCGGTGATTGGCTGATGCTGAGATGTCAAGTTGACTTGGTTGACCTTGTGACGTGGCTGATGACATGGCATGTTGACTCGTTGACCGCTGACATGGCTGATGACAAGGCGACACGTGTCAAGTCAAAGTGTCGGCAGCATATGATGTTGACACGTGTCACGGCGCACGTTAGCAGATTCGTTGTGATGGTGACACGTGGCACGGCGCATTTTAGCAAAGTCAAACTTCTCAAATCCTGATCAGTTGACCAGGCGCACGTTAGCAGATTCGGCTCACGCTGGGCGTCGCGACGCGGAAGGTCTGGGCGGCGCGACGCTGGAAATTACCAAAATGCCCCCTTTTTTCACCAATTTTCACTGTTTTACTCCAAATCACCTCCAGAATGTCCTGAAACTTTATTTATCTACAAAATAACACAAAACACATCAAAACATTCACAAAACTCAAGAAACTATACAAAATATTAGATTAAATGAGTGGGAAATAGTGATATAAATACCACTCATCACACCCCCAAACCTAACATTTTGCTAGTCCGAGCAAAATACAGAAAAAATAAAAAATAGAATAAAATTTAACTAAGCCATTTTCGTAGGGATCACGGTTGCATTTAGCGTATGCAACAAGCCTTTAAACCCCTAGGTGTCCCTAGTGGACGAGTTGTAGTCTCGTGAGGGTTTACAGCAATGATACCCACAAACATTTTACAAAAGTAAAAGTTAGTTAAAACTAATGCACACAAAAGCAAAAAGACAAACGAAAAGAGAATAAAGAAGTTAGTAACTAATCAGGTGAAACTTCTACTACAAGTTACTAGTTGTTTTGTTTCTTTCTAAATTACCGAATAAGTAAATTCTCCGATTATTTTTACCATTCTCCATATACACAGTCAACAAAATATTAAACAACTCATTTTTGCCCACAACAGTCATAAGTGCAGTTGATAAGAGAGTAATATTTTTGTCCTAAAGTTCTATCAGATTTCACACCTTTTTGTAGCAATGGAATAATTTTCTGATTTTTCTGATTTTTTTCTTTGATTTTTTCTGAATTTTGACTTTTTATTTATATACAATACCTTCCGTCTATGTAGCGAGCTTTGGGTTGGTGACTCCCAAACCAGTTGGCTTTAGGGCACCGGGTGTTAAGACACCCCTACGAACTTAATTACTCAGACTTCAGATATGAATATATTTTGCAGTATCTTTGATCCATGTAGCGAGCTTTGGGCCAATGACTCCCAAACCAGTTGGTTTTAGGGCACTAGATGTTAAAACACCCTTACAGACTTAATAACCCGGATCTTGGATACTTTATTTTTTTTACATCAGAATTTTTTTTTTTTTTTACTCCATCACTATCTAGAGATGCTTCCTCCAATTAAACTATAGCACTGAATATTACAAACTTTTCAATTTTAGCTCATGTCCGTATGTTTCCATGTAAGTTCATAATACCTGTCAACTGAACATAAGAAGATTCATTTTAGTCAGTATTATGGAGAATTCACAAATTAAATAATTCAAAATGAAATAAACAAAAATTAACTTGTTTCGAAATAAATGGTTTGAAATACGTCTCAAGAGTGGAAACTCCTTACTCGGCTATTTCTTACCAATTTCACCTTTTTAGTTAAAATAAAAACACAAAAAATGCAAAATATTTTTGTAATTTTTGAAAATTTTTCAATTTTTTTTTTATTTTTCGAAAAATTTTGGACTAAAAATAAAAATAATAATAACACACAATCTAAAAACAAGGTACTAAACAACTAAAGAACTGAATTTTGTTGCATAAATGAAAAATTTTAACGGAAAGTATTAACACAAAGTTTTGCACCCCCAAACCTAAATTAAGCATTGTCCCTAATGCGTTTAAAACATAAACAAAATGTAGGAACAATGATACCGAGTTTATGCGTCAGTCTCGTCCTCGTCGCTATCTGAAAGTGGATCTGGAAACTGTGGAACAGTGATGTGCAAGTCTCTCGCCATATGCTGCAATGCCTGTCCCATGGCAATGTTGTAATCAGTGAGAAAATCAACACGCCTCTCCAAACGATCAAATCTATCTGAAACTGAACGAGACTGTGCTGCTCTATGTGGCTGAGCTGGTGGCTGCTGTGTGGAAGAAGATGCTCCAGCTTGAGCTTGTCTCTCTGTTCGGAGTTGCTGGATCAGTCGGGGAGTCAGGGCTGTCATGGGCTGCATAGGTTCTTCTTGTGGGTCAACTGGAACCATACTTAAAGTGCATAATGAGGTGATCAGGTAAGGGTAATACAGTCCAGCTTGCGATTGGGTAGCAGCCCAAGCAATATTTGTAGAAATAAGCACTCCCACGTCAATGGCTAGTCCCGTCATCAAACAATACAACAGAACCATCCTCTCCCGGGTGACAAAAGTGATGTGGGTCCCTGGAATGAGTGATCTTGTGAGGAAGTGAAACCAAACTCTCGCATCTGGTTTAAGAAACCTGGAACTCATCTTCATGTATTCCCCACTGCTGCTCATTTCCCAGGTGGCATTGAGGATACATAACTCATCTGTCATCTGCGAAATCTCAATCTCATCCCTCATTATCGTATAATCATCCACCTCCATCTCCGGGATCCCATAAAATTTATTGATCGTCACCGAGTCAAAGGACACCTGTCTCCCTCTCACCATAGCCTGATAAGCGACATGCTGAGCAGCATTCGCGTAAAATTCTCGGACAACTGTGATGCTCGCCGGTTTGGGTTGTTGGCAAAGTTTCTGCCAGTGTCTGTCGGTAATCACCCTGTCTATATCTGGAAATAACCCAGAGGGAATCTCAAAGCCTCTCTCAATGATTCCGACCTTCTTAGTCAGTCCCCTCTCATAGCGCTGTTCTGCAGCTGTTGAGACAAATTTTGTAGTGTCAAAACTGGGTTCAGCAGATGTTGACGCTCTGGATCTCTTCGGTGGAATTTTTTTAGAAATTTCGACAGAATCTCCTCTGTTTTCCTCAAATCCTCAACAACACAAAACAACAAAAATCACCGCAAACACTCCAAATCAATCGATCACCGCACTTCGACCCCAATTACTACGAATCAAATTAATCCACAATCCAACACTTTGCAATTCAAAATTCCCAAATCAAACACACCACAATTCAATCCTAATTACCAAATTAATTTACCAATTACCAAATCAAATTTATCAAATTATTACCGTTATTTCAAATTCTGATTTTGGCAGTGGTGATACTCTCGGCAGTGAAGATTTGGTGGCTGTTACGGTGGTTCACGGTTTCGGTGTGTTGGTTGTTGGACGGCAGTGATGGTCACGGCTTCTCTTGGTTCTCGGTTGGGTGTCTCGGCTGTGGTGGTGGTGCGGTTCAGGCGAAATGGTTGCAGTCTCGGTTTGGTCGCAGGTGATGGCTTCTGGTTTGGTCGATGGAAGGCCGATTTGGTTCGTTGGCTCGCGGTTGAGTCACGGCAGGGGTGGCTCGCGATGGTTGCTCACGGTGTGGATCTCGGCTTGTGGTGGCTGGATTTTGGTTGGTGAAGACTCTTGCGGTTTCGGTGGTGGTGGAGATTTGAGAGAAAATGGTGAGATCTGGGTGGTTTCGGCTTGTGGCGAAGGTGATGGTCAACAATGGAGGTTTACGATGGGGGTTGCTGTGGAGGTTCTCGGTTTTGTGCGTGGTGCGTCTTGGCTGGAGAAGGCTCGGTGAAGGCTCGGTGAAGGAAGTGTTTGGTGGCTCGCGGTGGTTTGTTCTTGTTGCGGTTGTGGTCAGTTTGGATCTCGGTTTGATGGTGGCTGATGGGTCTCTGGTTTCTGGTAGATCTCGGCAATGGCTCTCGATATGGTGGGTCTTGGCTGGCTGGATCGTGCGGTGGGGTGGTGGCTCTCGGTTTTGAGGTGATGGTTGGTGATTGGTTGAGGATGAAGAAGATGAAGAGTGAAAGGAGATGCTGCCAGTGCCCTACTTATGTCTCTGATTTCGAATCAGCGTTGCGACGCAAAAAATTGCCTAGCGTCGCGACACTCGGTTCTTTAGGGTTAGGGTTTTGACTCGGGATTTTTTTTTTTTTTTTGTTGGCAAAACCATGTCTTGCGACAGATAAATCCATAGGGACGCGTCCCAAAAGCTGACTTCTTACTCGGCCGTCTTTTCTGGATTGACTTTGTATCTTCGTGATTTTGTCAAATTTTTATTTTGTGAAAATCCCGCTTGTACTGGTTTGCTTTGTCCTGATAAATTCCATTTTAAATTTTTCCTGCAAAAATAACACAAATCAAAAAGTTCACACACAAAAATAAATAAATAAATAAATTACAACAAATTGCATGGGTTGCCTCCCTGCTAGCGCTAAATTTTTCGTCTTCAGCCAGACGTGACTGAAATTCATCTGTTAAGGAGGTTTCAGTGTCGTTTTGGATGTCCTATCAAAGACAATCCCGTGAGCGTTGCTTTTGAAGGGTCTCTTCCAACGGTAAAGTGGTAAAAAGAATTTTGTCATATTCAGTGCTTGTGTCACTTTTTTGATCTTTGATTCTCCAGTGGTTCCTGCAAAGAAAGAAAGAAAATCAGGAGGTCTCGTATGGTGCTTGACTTGGAATGGAAATTCCATTCTGTCAGGCTTCTGGGTGATATCTTTGGTTTGTACTCCCCAAAACAGCGATGTTTTTCCTGAATGCTCTGGATTTTTAATAAGGTCAGACATTTGCTCTTCTATTTGCTCTGCTTCTTGCTCCACCTTTTCTTCACAGATGTATTTGAAAATTTCTGCATTCAGCTCTTCATCTGTCATCTGTGAAATACATGTTTCAAAATTTTCAACCTGAAAAGAAATGTCAGTTTAGGTCTTCATCCTCTGATCTGGTTGAAATGATTGGCTCAGGTAGATCTTCATCAAACATTTGTGCAATGGAATCTCCAAGATCTTCATTTTGAGGATACAGAATTCCATCCTCAATTTTTGATGCAGTTGGCACAAACATTTCAGTTTCATTCTCGTCAGAATCTGAATAATAGAAATCAAATCGAGACTTTGCCGGTTCGGGTTCCTGAACTGATACCTCTGGTTGTTGATACTCCTCAGCCTCCTCCTCTGTTAAGGTGTCATCGTGGATTTCTGGGTACTCGAAGGCTTCATCAGTGTCATCTGAAACTGGTTCTTGAGGTATGATGTTCTGGTTTTCTATTAATTGTCTGATTTGATCTGTCATTCTTTGTATGGATTCTGCGTTATTCTGAATTTGTGCATCGAATCGAGCTTCTTGTTCTTTGAACATGTGAATCAATTGATCTTCCTCGGATGGTTCTGGTTCTTGATAAGGATCGAAGGAAGATGATGGATAAGATGGAAAATGTGATGGTTCTGTGAAATATGTTGGCTCATCATACCATGAAGGATTCTGATAGTTCTGCCACCCTGAATTGTAGTTGTACTCGCAATAATCGCTTGGGTGGTTACCATTACATATGTCACATCTCCACATTGAGTTCTGTTGAGCAAAAGTAGTATTACTTGGTTCTGGCATCCAGTGATAGTCATTGGGCTCACAACAGGCCTCAGAAAACTGGACTGTTGCTCCCAGATTTGGGGTGTATCTTCTTGTAAAGTTCGTGATTTCTCAATCTCCCAATAATGTTCCATTTTTTAATCACCTGAAAACAAAAGAAATAAAAATTACAAAATAAAAGAAAGAAAATTAGATATAAGTAAATTAGATAGTTTCAAAATTAACAACTCAAGAAAATTAAGTCCCCGCGAACGGCGCCAAAAACTTGACCGGCGTAAACACACACGTATAACGCAAGCGCACGTATCGTTCAAGTAGTATAAAAATATCGATCCCACGAGGACTTAATTCCTACTGTTGTTATTAATTGTTGAATCTATTTAATTACAAATATCTAATTAAATGAAGATGAGAGAGATTGTTTGTTTGATTGGTTGAAAGTGGTGTTGCTAAATAAATAAATAAAAAGATAAAAGAAAACTAAGGAAAATACAAAAGATACAAAAATCTAGGGTTGTGAATCTTTCTAATATCAATTAAAAGATGAAGTAGTTAAACCATAGTTGGGTAAATTATTGAATTATTAATCTGGAACACTAAATTATGTAAAAGCCTCTTCCGAATGATCATTTACAAATACCTAGTATAATCCAATTGAACCATATGTCTATGTCAATTAAATTACCTAGATTCATTAAGATTGAGTTCCAATTATGACTACCCCCGCCCGACATGTATATTCCTATCCTGTAAGGAAATCTATTGAAAGGGTTTCTATCCTTAAGGAAGATCGTGGGTTGTTGAGACTAAGGTCTTAAACTTAAAATCCCTATGTCTAGTTCATTTTAAGTTTACCTAATCAATTTATTAGTGATCGGTTAATAAAAAGCATTAAGATTATGACTCAACAAATAATTCTTTTAATTACCCCAACTATAATCTAACCCTTTTTATACGGTGATATTGAAAATCATCACAACCTTAGAAAACTAACACATAACTAGAACTAGTAAAAACATAAAAGTAAAAGACATAAAATAAAAATGCGGTAAAGTAAATACTGAAAAATAAATACAATAAAATAAAATGCTAAGGTAAAAGGAATTACTTTTACTACTACTAATTTAGATATCTCCCATAAAATAATATATAAACTTGTGATATTATTTAACCAACCGACCAATCTGGCGGTATCCTGATTAAGTTCAATTAAGTCCAACCAGCCATATAGGCGGTAATATTTGTCCATAATCCAGCCATAAAGGCGGTACCAAAATAAATTTATTAACCGACCAATCTGGCGGTATCCTTGATTAATCAGGTTCAAACCAACAGAAAATAAATATATCAACCGACCAATATAGCGGTATCCTTTATTAATCAGTATTTTAATTAGTAAATATATTATTTTTAAGGGAGATTAATCTAAATAGTAACAGTAAAAGAATTACCTTTCACCCTAGCTGGGAAATTACTTTCTCATGAATAGTAAACACTGTAAAAAGTAAAAAGTAAAAAGTAAAAAGTAAAAATTAAATTACTATTATTACAAATGGTAATTAAAATAAATTACAAAACTAAAAATAAAAAAAAAAACTAAAAATAAAAATTCTAGAGAGAGAAACTCTCTCTAGAGAGAGAAATCAAGAGAGAGAGAGAGGTGTTTGAAATCTGAAATTTCGCGTTGAATTTATAGGCAAAAATTTCACTGTTCGGGCGTCGCGACGCCAAGGACCTCAGCGTCGCGACGCTGGATTTGTCATTTTTTTGTCGATGTGGCACGCTGAGAAGGCGACACGTGGCATGGCGGCTGACTGTTCACGCGACACGTGTCAAGGCGGCTAAGACTCAATTATTGTGATGACGTCATTGATGACGTCATGCTGATGTGGCGATGACGTGGCGATGACGTGGCGCTGGCGTGTGTTGGCGTGTGTTGCAATTGTCGGCACAATAGGATTGCGACACGTGGCGACACGTGTCACGCGGTGATTGGCTGATGCTGAGATGTCAAGTTGACTTGGTTGACCTTGTGACGTGGCTGATGACATGGCATGCCGCGTGGCATGTTGACTCGTTGACCGCTGACATGGCTGATGACAAGGCGACACGTGTCAAGTCAAAGTGTCGGCAGCATATGATGTTGACACGTGTCACGGCGCACGTTAGCAGATTCGTTGTGATGGTGACACGTGGCACGGCGCATTTTAGCAAAGTCAAACTTCTCAAATCCTGATCAGTTGACCAGGCGCACGTTAGCAGATTCGGCTCACGCTGGGCGTCGCGACGCGGAAGGTCTGGGCGGCGCGACGCTGGAAATTACCAAAATGCCCTTTTTCACCAATTTTCACTGTTTTACTCCAAATCACCTCCAGAATGTCCTGAAACTTTATTTATCTACAAAATAACACAAAACACATCAAAACATTCACAAAACTCAAGAAACTATACAAAATATTAGATTAAATGAGTGGGAAATAGTGATATAAATACCACTCATCATGCACCCTATCTGTGGCTAATTGTGCTGGTGGTGGGTCTGGATTTCTGTTGGCACTGGAATTGGAAGACATTCTGGGAATTTCAATGTCTTCAATTGTTCGGTCTTCAAGAAACTCTACTTCCTGGCTTCTGATGACCATCTTCACATTCGGATCCCATAGTCTGTATCCAAATTCTTCATCTCCATGGCCTAGGAATATACATGGAGTTGTCCTTGCATCAAGCTTCTTCCCGAGCTCATTGGATACATGTGCAACGGCTAAACAACCGAATACTCTAGGGTGAATGTAGGAGGGATTCTTACCAGACCACAATTTCTTCGGAATCTCCAAGTTCAACAGTAGAGATGGTGATCTGTTGATCAAGTAACAGACAACACGAACAGCTTCTCCCCAGAATGGCTTTGGCAGCTTAGCCATACATATCATTCCTCTAACTTTCTCCATAATGGTGCGGTTCATTCTCGCAGCGACACCATTATGTTTTGGTGTGTATGGAACATTTCTCTCATGTCGAATCCCGTGTCTCCAGTAGTAGGCTTCGAACTTTCTGGAACTGTACTCGCCTCCATCGTCTGTGCAAAGACATTTCAGCTTCTTCCCTATTTCATGCTCTACCGTGGCGTGGAACAGCTTGAACTGATCTAGGACATGATCCTTCGTCTTGAGGAAATACACCCAGATTTTCCGAGAATCATCATCAATGAAAGTCAGAAAATACTTGTTACAGCCCAATGAATCAACCTCCAAGGGACCACAAGCATCAGAGTGCACCAGACTACGCAACTCTGATCTTCTCTCTGAAGAGAAATCAAATGAGACTCTGCGTTGCTTACCAATCGAGTAGTGGTTGCAAGGACCTCGTGCAGCATCCTGGGTAAGCTCCTTCTTGTTCAGGGTAGACAACCCTCTCCCACTCATGTGTCCGAGTCTCCGGTTCCACAGATTTTGAGAAGCCTCTTTTTCAGCTACATTGAGGCTGTCTGCACAAATCTTCATATGAGTCTTGTATAGTGTGTCGCAAGCATGTCCTCGGGCGACAACCATGACACCTTTTGTCATTCTTCATATACCACTGATAGCACTTGTTGTGATTATCTTATCACTTTAGAGTGTATTTGAAGAAAAAACCGAATTGAATTTCTATTACTACAAGAAAAGATTTACAAAAGTTTACAAACTTGAAACTTTACAAACAAACTTCACTACAACACTCTCAAGCTCTCTGCTGGAGCTTACACTCATTTGGGGTACAATTAACAGAGATTGAAGCTCCCTTTTATATGACAAAAACGTGTGCTACAGTGCACACGTTTTTGCCAACTCAACATACACATGCACACCCTAAATTCATGGATTTTGAAGATTGCCACCGAAAGATGCATTGGCATATTCTGTTCTATGCATGGCAGCAAATCATGGAGTTGGAAGGAGCATGGGAAGCTTCTAAGACAGCAGCTGGAATCCTACACCAGTTGCATCCTGGAGAAAGTAAGTTTCTTCAAAGCAAAAGTCAGCATCGCACTGGGACCAGGAGTGAGGTCTATCACCTTCCCGTTTGTGCCCAGATTAGGCTCAAATGTAGACCAGGGAACGCCTGTCGCATAGTGAATCACCGCGTCATAGTTTTTACCAGACGGGCTCTTTAGAGCTGCCCCGTCAGGGGACTTATAATCAATAACCCCGTCAACACCTAAACTCTTGACAAATTCGATGTTTCGAGCCCCACAGGTGGCAGTAACGTGTGTGTTCCCAAGCTTTGCCAATTGAATAGCATAGTGACCTACACCTCCAGATGCAGCAGTGATCAGAATATTTTTCTGCTGGCCACTTCCATCAAGCTTGACACCAACGGATTGAGTAAGGGCCTGGTGAGCAGTGAGACCAGCAACAGGTAAGCCAACAGCCTCACCTGCAGAAACTTCTGGCGGCATAGCAACTGTCATGCTCTCCTTAGCCACAGCAAACTCAGCTAGTCCACCTCCATTCTGTCATCAGGTAACAAAATTTAAAACTGAGACACAATGGACATATGCCTATAGCAAGAGCCTGGCTTAAAAATAAAATTTGGGGTATATGCCTATGATCTGCTCCAATAATTGCAACCTATGTTGTGAAAGGTGGTAGGCGGGGCAAGACATTTTGGTAGTTCAAGCCATCCAAGCGCTGCCTAAGCGTCGTCCAAGCGACATCTTTGACCAGTCAAATGGCGGCTTAATTAGTAATACATGCATAATTTTTTCTAATATATAAAGAATCATAACTTAAAATATCTAAATGCCGCCTAAGCGGCTTTTTAAAAATTCCGCCTAAGCGCCCGCCCAAGTGCTATATAAGCGGCAAAGTCTTTTATAGCATAGTCTTTTATAGCATAATTTTTATCAATCTCAATTTTTTTATTTTCAATAAAGTAAAAAAAAAAAACGGTTGGAACCGTAACCGAACCGTTCGGTTCCGGTTCTGGTTACACTTTTGTGTGGAACTGGAACCGGACGGTTCGGAACCAAACCGAACTGCCGGCCGAGTCTATCTCCTGCTACATTAGATGCTGTTTCAACGCGAAAAAAAATTCCTCAGCAAAATAAATAACAGAAGTGCAAAGGTCTTCCTGAATTATACATATATATACATAGAGGAACATATACAGCACAAACCAGAGGAAATTCATAGATCTAAAGTCAAACGAAGTCTAAGGATTTCAGTGCTGGAAATGTTGTAGCAATATCAATCAGTATCATCCATAAATTATTTTCTTTCAAGGCTTTTCATCTTGACACTATAAGAAAATAGTTAAATAGCTACAGGAAAAATTCCGTCACTAATTAGCAACGGTCGGTCTCTAATCATGATTGATTCACTGTCAATGTTGTATTCATAACATGCCTTGTTTCGAGTTTGATAGCTATTGAATAACAAGTAATTTGTCTGAACCAAACCTATTAGCCACAAGATAAAGGGAGATGAAAAGAGTTAAATATACAAGTCAGAAGCAAATCCATAAAACAAGAGCATCAACAAGTGCTTCAGAAGGATGAGTGGTGCTCAAAGTTGCACTTTGATTGAATAAACCATAAAGCTTCACATGATATCACATTAGCATCTCGAGTCAATTAACAAATAGATACTGAAGTATAAGTTCGAAAATTCGGTATGATAAAATTAACATAGTTGTTTCAATCATAAGCAAAATACACATTCATGTTTCAACAGATGAGAGGATCTTCAATTGTCACTATACAGGAGGGAAAACTGAAAAATAGGCCAATGCAACTAAGAATGTTCCAATCCAAAATTAAGATACATTCGAGAAGTAAAAAAGTTATTAGAAGATTCCAGTCCAAAATAATCAGCAGCAAAATGAATTTACCAGGTATATAAGGAAACTTGCGAGGCAAAATAGGCCGAGTTACACCCTTCTGGATTTTCCAATCAAATGGATTTAGACTAGTTGATTCAAGTTTAATCAAAACCTCATCTGTTTTTGGAGTGGGAACCGGCACTTCAACATGCTGCAATTAGAGAAAATCTAGTGAGATCACTTGTATGCCTTAACTGGGAAGCAAAGTTTATAAAACAAGAGAAACTACTTCATGTAATGAAATCCAGCTAGCATCACATACCAACAATCTACTTTAGCAAGAAGTCCACCATGAAGAAAGTGTATGCATGAAGACATAATACTTTAGGTGGTAATTGAAGAAAAATGGTGAACTTGCCATGAATCAATGAGTAATTCATGGCATGAACAGTAACAGTTTTGGCATTATAAATTAAGCCCTCCAGATCAGTGTTAAACACCCCAAATGAGTGAGTAATAAGCTCCAAGTAGAGAGCTTGAGAGTGTGTGAGGTTTTGTAAAGTTTTCTAGTTGTAAACTATTGTAAATCTATTCTTGTAGTAATAAGATTACATTCAGTTTTTCCTCAAACACGCTCTAAAGTGATCAGAGAATCACAACAAGTGGTATCAGAGCTTTGGTTCTTCTTTGGGGTCAAAAAACCGAAGAACGGAGCTCGGTTCGAAAAATTCGGGTTCCGGCAAAGTTGTCAAAAATCAACTTTGAGCATACCATAAGCTAGTTCACGTCGAGACGAGCACGGTGGTATTTTCCGGCGATCAAACGGAGGTCTATGGAGCCCTCACGCGCCACACGTGCATTCAGAGGTTATAGACGATTACGTGGCCGCCACGTCAGCGCACAGTCAGCGCCTCGTCAACGTACAGTCAGCGCCACGTCAGCCGCCACGTGTCTGCCACGTCAGCAAAACCGGTCCCACTTTGCCACGTCAGCAGCCACGTCAGCACTGCCACGTCAGCATTGCCACGTCAGTAGCCTGGTAAATTTCATTTAGCCCCCTGAAGTTTTGAAATTTATAGTTTTGCCCCAGAACTTTTAAGAATTTACAAATCAGCCCATGTGTCAGATTTAGACCAACGAAGTGTCTATTCCACTATTTTCGACCGTTCCGGACGCAACGGTGACTTCGGATTTGTGAAATTCAGCCCCAATTTTATCGTATTCACATTTTAAACTTTTAAACTTAAAATGGTAATTGGAGATTCGTCTTCTGGTGCAATGATTAAACTAGCTGCAACTAATTATTCCCTCTGGAGACCTCGGATGATAGATTTTTTACATTGCAAAGATCTATTTGATGTCATCGAGTTGAAGGGAGTGAAACCAGAGTCTGTTAAGGAGTATGACTGGAATAAACTCAACAACAGAACTTTGGGTCAGATAAGGCAGTGGATCGGTCACAGTGTCTTCCACCACGTAGCACAAGATTCAGATGCTTACGGGATGTGGATAAAGCTGGAAGACATGTTCCAGGCCAAGACAGCTCGGAATAAAGCCCTGTTAATGAGGCGTTTGGTGAATCTGAAGCTACTGAGTGGAACTTCCATTGCAGAACATACCAACGAGTTCCAGAGCCTGGTGAACCAGTTGTCTGCAGTAGACATGCAGCTGGGAGATGAAGTACAAGCCCTCTTACTACTCAGTTCCCTTCCTGATAGCTAAGAGACATTGGTGGTTACTCTCAGCAATTTCGCTCCAGGAGGTAAAGTTACCATGCCCATGGTGAAAGATGCCATGTCGAATGAGGAGTCCATGAGAAAAGATGTTGGCTCAGAACAGACAGAAGCCTTCGTCACAGAGACATGAGGAAGACTTCAAGAAATAGACGGAGAGAGAGGCAGAAGCACAACCAGGGGTAGATCCTCAGATGGAATGAAGCCTACCTATAAGTGCTACCATTGTGGCATTGTAGGTCACCTTAAGAAGAATTACCGAAAACTGCAACGAGAGTAGAGAAAAGGCAATTACCAGCAGAAGAATGACGAAGGAGAGACACTGGTCGTTGTCCAAGCAGATGTAGCATTATGCTCCATGCAGGAAGAGACATGCATTCACAACACAACCCAAGATGTTGAGTGGGTGGTAGATATTGCAGCATCCTACCACGTCACTCCTCACAGGGATTTCTTCACAACATACAAAGCATGAGACTTTGGAGCAGTGAAGATGGGAAATATCAGTTCCTCTGGGATAGTAGGAATGAGTGAGATTCAGTTGCGAACAATTTTCGGGTGTACATTGACCTTGAAGGATGTCCTGCATGTTCCAGAACTTCGGCTGAATGTACTCTCGGGGATAGCTCTTGAAAAACAGGGCTATGACAATCACTTCAGAAATGGCACATGGAGAATGACGAAAGGTGTCATGGTTGTCGCCCGAGGACATGCTTGTGGCACAATATACAAGACTCATGTGAATATTTGTGCAGACAGCCTCAATGTATCTGAAAAAGAGGCTTCTCAAAATCTGTGGAACCGGAGACTCGGACACATGAGTGGGAGTGAGTTGTCTTCCCTGAACAAGAAGAAGCTTACCAAGGATGTTGCACGAGGTCCTTGCAACCACTACTCGATTGGTAAGCAACGCAGAGTCTCATTTGATTTCTCTTCAGAGAGAAGATCAGAGTTGCTCAGTCTGGTGCACTCTGATGTTTGTGGTCCCTTGGAGGTTGATTCATTGGGCGATAACAAGTATTTTCGGACTTTCATTGATGATGCTTCTCGGAAAATCTGGGTGTATTTCCTCAAGACGAAGGATCAGGTCCTAGATCAATTCAAGCTATTCCACGCCATGGTAGAGCATGAAACATGGAAGAAGCTGAAGTGCCTTCGCACAGACTAGGGGTGTTCACGGGTCGGGTCGGGTCGGGTTTTTCGGAATTTTTTTTGACCCGATCGAGTCGGGTCATTCGGGTCGTCTGACCCGAAACCCGAAATTTGAGGAGGTGACCCGCGCGGGTCGGGTCAAAAAATTGCGGGTCGGGTTGGGTCAACAAAATATATAGTAAATATAATATATATTTTTTATTGAGCAAAAATATTCAACATTGCTTGCAGCGTCGATGGTTAAGGCATTAACAAGTTTCAAAGAAAGCCCAAGTTCGAATCTCAGCAACAAATTGAGATTTTTTGAAAAATTAATTTACAAAAAATTGCAAGCTTTCCCACTCGAACTTGCAACCTTCTTCTTCTTAACCATGTAAATGTTACCATTTGAGCTACAGCCTTTGGTGTTAAAGCTATACTACTAAAAATATAATATTAGAATAAAATATCATTACAACCAATCGGTCGGGTCGGGTCAAACCCGAGTTTACTGAACTAAACCAGTGACCCGATCCGAAATTTCGGGTCGGGTCGGGTCAGACCCGAAATTAATTTTTTAAATTGAGAACCCGCCCGGGTCGGGTCGGGTTGCTGCGGGTCGGGTTGGGTCGCGGGTTGACCCGACCCTATGAACACCCCTAGCACAGACGATGGAAGCGAGTACAGTTCCAGAGAGTTCGAAGCCTACTGCTGGAGACACGGGATTCGACATGAGAGAACTGTTCCATACACACACACAACATAATGATGTCGCTGCGAGAATGAACCGCACCATTATGGAGAAAGTCAGAGGAATGATCAGTATGGCTAAACTGCCAAAGCCATTCTAGGGAGAAGCTGGTCGTGCTGCATGTTACCTAATCGACAGATCACCATCCAATCAACCGTTGAACATGGAGATTCCGGAGAAAATATGGTCTGGTAAGAATCCCTCATACACTCATGTGGTCTGATGACGAAATTTGGCGATAATGCTGCCCACCTCGTATTGTATTATTTAATGATGTTCACACTATATTAACAATTATGAGGGGGAATGGTGGAATTATGACACATTACACTAAAAATTAAAAATATATATATATATATATATTATATATATATATATTATATATATATATACGAGTTGTAATTTTCATAATCTAATAGAGTATGAGATTGTTCACTCATTGTATTTAAAGAGAAGTTGAGTGGGAGAATTGTTAAAGTCAAATATAGTTGGCAGCGAAAGGTTCTAATTATTAAATGAGTGAGTCCCACATAAAAAATAAAATTAAAATTAAAATTCACTATTTGCACGGTGAATCTCATGCTTATAAATACACAATTCATTTTATTATTTTCGTCATTATATTCTCAACCAAATACTTTGTAAAATCAAAGAGATAAAAATATTGTTTCTTCTAAAGAGTTTGTGAGAGAGATGTAATTCTCTTATTCTAAGAGAGTTTGAGATTGTTCACTCCTTGTGTTTAGAGAGAAGTTGTAAAATTCTTTACATTGTAGTAAAATCCTTCTACATTTGTTCGTGGATGTTTCCCTCACATTGAGGGTTTTGCCATGTTAAATCTGTGTCTCATTACTTTATTTTATTGTTAATATTTATGGTGGACTAAGTCTCATAATTATTATTGTATTGTTATATGGTAGGCAAAATCTCATGAGCTAACAATTGTTCTCAACTTCATTTTACTTGCGTGTCAGTTTCAGCTCATGATCTCATAACACGAAGTTGGTGTAAAATTCGGAGATCCGAAATCAAAATTTCGAATCTCCTAAGTTTTTAATTTTTTTAAATCAAAGATTGTTATTCCGTTGACCCTATAAAAAAAATAAATCTTTAAATAAAAAAATTTAAAAAAATTTAAAACTTAGGAACTTCGGATTACTGAAATTTACACCAATTTCAATATGTATTTAGGAGAATTCAGATTTTTCAAAGTACACTTCGAAAACTGTTGATGTAAATGCAAATGGCAAACATTATAACTCATTTTGATAAATGAGTATATATTTTTAGTTAATTTTATAAAATTTCCTTTAATTATAATATGTTATTAGTAATAGTATCCACTAGGGGTGAACAAATGACGAATCAAACATACACGAAAATCGAATCCAACTCAAAAAATTAAACACACTCGACCTGAGATGAGATGGGTCTAGTCGAGTTAAATTACTACATTAAAATAATTTATTTTTATTTAAAATGGAAAATTTTCTAATTATTTAATCGTTTTATTAACACAAACATATATATTTAGAACTCATTATCATTTTCCATTTGATATTTCAAATCCGATAAATAGAGCCGGGTCTTCGGATACTATCCGAACAATGAGAACCCGTAAGCAAAACCGATTACATTTGATCCAAAGTGAGTTGCGTGTAAGGGTATCGAACGCCTGACACGTGGCTCGCAATGGAATTTCCTTTGATGGCAAATTGCCTGGGCTTAGCCCAGGCCCATTTTAAGTAAGCCTGAGATTATTTGCACACCTGGGTTGGGCCCGAACTTTTCTGGCCCGGATTTTTTGATCCAATTTGCAATGTTTTGGTTGTTAATTGAGTCATAATTTCGCTTGGTAATTTGAAAGGTGAAATGGTATCAATTAATCTTCCTTTGTGTTGTAATTTGAGTTTATATCTACATTTATGACAAACAAATTCATTGAAACATGTGTTTAGATGTCAATTGATTTGTTTAACTCATTTTGATTAAGAGAAATGATAAAAAAAAAAAAATCCTCGTATTTTAGACATTATTCGGTGAGCTTATAAACCAGCGTTTAAATGATACACTAAACATATAATAAATATTTTTACTCTCATAAAATTATAATCTCACATTATGAGATTATTTTACTACGCTAGCTTATACTCTAATTTTTATTCCACAACTTATAAGTCAACTTATACTCTCAGTACATTACTATTTATCAAACTCGACTTAAAACTCATCAAAAATCCAATAAAGCTAAAAAAATATGTCTGTTGACGGCTGATTTCAGTCTCAGGCGCAATAAGGGTTTTTTACTCCCGAGACAATCCTACTCCAACTGTGAATTTGTTTGGTTATGGGGGAACCAAAAGCAAATTTAGCAAAAGACAGATAAATACACCAATCAACAAGGAGGCAGAACGGACGATGTTTTATTACCGAAATATGTTTCTCTGATCTGTTTTTGTGTCTACAAGTCTAATCACAATTCTCTCTTGTTCTCTTCTCAACTCTCAACGCTCTCAACCTTTTCTTTTTTTTTTCTCCTTACAAGAACGCTTTCCCCTCCTATTTATAATAGCAAAGAAACATTTTTCCTTTTCCCATAAGGATTCCTAGTTGAAACCACATTCACTTCTTTTTTCCTATTAGGACACTGACTTATCAACTTTTCCCCATGAAAGTATGATAACTTATCTTTTTATCCGTAGGAATAGGATGTCTTATATTCTGGAGAATATCTCGCCATATTCTCGGTCTTCATGGGGTCGGTTACGATGGTCTTTTGAATCGAGAATGCTGCTATCGATCTGATAATGCCCGGTCATCCGATCTTAAGTGGTCGGTTTACCGATCGTAAAGTGCTCGACCCCTCACTCATGTGGTCGGGTCGGTATTAATGATCTTGACCAAGAAGGGAATTACCTTTTTACCCTTGCTGTACTGCTTAAATATCATAGGACCTGAAAATACCATCAATATATGTCTCATAGTTCTCGGTTCCAACGAGTTATACAAGTTGGTGCCGGGAACTATATAAAAAGAACAGTACTCCTGACGGACTGATGGCTGACCTTTTTTTTTTTTTTTACATGTTTCTATTCCATTTTTTATCTTTCATAATCTGCTCCGAATAATCTCCTGCAAACGATCTCTCGAGGCCCGGCCATGAGGGGACAACCCGAGCTGGAAATTAAATCATGCGATGTGACATAACCCGACCCCGAGCTGGGAAAAACACTTGGCTCTGGGGGAATGTTACGTCCCTAGTCCAAAGAGACAGACTCGGTGGGACGTAACCCGACCCCGAGCTAAGAGAAACACTTGGCACTGAGGGAAATATTACGTCCCCAGTCCAAAAGACAGACTCGGTGGGACGTAACCCGACCCCGAGTTGAGAAACGATATAATGTCCTTGTCGGAATGAATCCAGCCCCGAGCTGAATAACCAAGTGGCCTCGGCGGAACGAATCCAGCCCCGAGCCGATTAACCAAGTGGCCTCGGCAGAACGAATCCAGCCCCGAGCCGATTACTCAAGTATTGGACTCGGCGGAACGAATCCAGCCCCGAGCCGATTAATCCTTGGGACTTATTCGGAAGGGAAATGAACCAACCTTTGAAGCCCTATCGAATTTGGCATGGGCGTCCCATTGCCAGACCCGCGAAAGACAAAAACAAAACTTTGGAAAATAAAATCAAAAAATGGGAGTGACTCGAAACGAAACATTTTGCAAGTGTAAACAACAGCACAAATACCTCAAAACAGTGTTCTGTCCGAGGTCTCCAAAACACAATTTTGAATCTTTCAATTCAGAGTCCCGGCGAACCAGGATTCAGATCAAAGAACGTTTAGGATGGTAATGGCACATTCCTCTATATGTCAGGTCACTATGGAGCCTGCGTTTCGTTCGAGGGCTCCTCCTTACAACCCTGGAGCAAGCAAACGCTACGAGGGCATAATCCCTCCTCGTGCTATGCTTTTCACGGATCCGAATGACCGAATAGGTAAGGATCAAAGAGTGTCCGAAATATTAAGGGAATGCTCCTCCTTATGTTCGGTAACAATGGAGCAAGCAAACGCCACGATGGCATAATCCCTCCTCGTGTTATGCTTCTCACGGATCCGAATGACCGAATAGGTATGGATCAAAGAGTGTCCGAAACATTAAGGGCATGCTCCTCCTTATGTTCGGTAACACCGGAGTAAGCAAATGTCACGAGGGCATAATCCATCCTCGTGCTATGCTTCTCACTGATCCGTTGGTTAGACAAAACGTACGGGAACACATTCCCTGCAGCCGTACTTCCTCAACTGGCCAGGCCGATCATCTCACGGGGGTACTCCCTATCTTCCTCATATTTTCCTCCATCTTCTCCATCCAATCTGCTGTTGAACTCCCTGACGACCGGTGATTTCCACCTTCTGCCATTGTCTTACCATGCGAGCTATTTTTTGTTGGAGTTCCCCACAGACGACACCAACTGTTGACGGCTGATTTCGGTCTCAGGGGAATTTAGGTTTTTTACTCCCGAGACAATCCTCCTTCAACTGTGAATTTGTTTGGTTATGGGGGGAACCAAAAGCAAATTTAGCAAAAGATAGATAAATACATCAATCTACAAGGAGATTTAACGTGGTTCGGCGGATCAGATCCAGCCTACATCCACGGGCACAGAACAGACGATGTTTTATTACCGAAATATGTTTCTCTGATCTGTTTTTGTGTTTACAAGTCTAATCACAATTCTCTCTTGTTCTCTTCTCAACTCTCAACGCTCTCAACCTTTTCTTTTTTTTTCTCCTTACAAGCACGCTTTCATCTCCTATTTATAATAGCAAAGAAACAATTTTCCTTTTCCCATAAGGATTTCTAGTTAAAACCACCTTCACTTCTTTTTTCCTATTAGGACACTGACTTATCAACTTTTCCTCATGAAAGTATGATAACTTATCTTCTTATCCGTAGGAATAAGATGTCTTATCTTTTGGAGCATATCTCGCCATATTCTCAGTCTTCATGGGGTCGGTCACAATGATCTTTTGAACTGAGAATGCTGCTATCGATCTGATAATGCCCAGTCATCCGATCTTAAGTGGTCGGTTTACCGATCGTAAAATGCTCGACCCCTCACTCATGTGGTCGGGTCGGTATTAATGATCCTGACCAAGAAGGGAATTACCTTTTTATCCCTACCGTACTGCTTAAATATCATAGGACCTGAAAATACCACCAACAGGTTTCAACTTCTTTTTCCCCCTTACTATTTCACTCTCGATTTGGTAAAACAAATGGTTAATCAATAAAAAAAAAAATTAGGAGTAAAATATTTAAGAACATGAAAAAATATTAACACAGAACATTTTAACCACATAGGGGTTTTGAAACATGATTGTGAAAATGATTAATTTAGCCAAATAACAAAGAGATTTTGATAATTTTCCTTTATATATATATATATATATATATTAATCTAGATCGACATACCTTAGCTACATTTGATGATCATTTTAGCTATACAAACATATATATGACTTCTCTAACTCATGTTCATTAATATTTTGTAATTCACAAGTTGGTCGATTGAAGGGTAATTTCTCATTTTATTTTTGAGGTAAGGTGTAAAGTCCTCTCCATAACATAAGCTATTTTTCTTATAATTTTTTATAAGTATATTGCGTTTTCCTAAAATTTATTTTATAACTTTCTTTATAATTTGTAATTATATGACACATGACTCACATAAAATGATCTGATGGTGCCACAATTTATTCTAAGTATGATATATAATATGTTATATTATTTTATCAAGCATGTGCGTAAGATATCCGATATCTCAATTAATTAAGATATTTGTCAAAAGAGATATCATTATATCCGTCCGAAATTTACTCTTCCAAAAGTTTAAATCTAGAGTCATTTCAGTACCAAATTGAGTATGAAAATAATCTTTTTACACTTGGTGGAAATTAATTATGGTGAAAAATTAAGTCTAAATCTACCTCAAATTTTGTTTCTTGTGCTTGATTCAAATGCAAAAGTGAGTGTAATCTTGAATTACATTTACATTAGTGATCCTTGAGGACTTTAACAAATAAAAAATTAAGTGTCAATAATTACTGCAGGGTTACCTTATTAGACACATTAACTAAACATACTTATAACGTTTTAACTACAATTAAGAAAAAAAATTTAAGTGTTGTAAAACATTAAAACAAAGTTGTTTAACTAACTTTCCTGCATTTGTTTTGCTATTGTTAGGCATAAATTATTATTTTTTCAAGATGCATTCCCTTAGATGCTAATTGACAAACACTTTAGTTGGTATTTTGATTTGTGATAATCCCACTTTGAGAAAATTATATATAAAATCGTTTTAAAATCAAAAATTCAATTGTCACATTCCTAAACTTTATTATTCTTTTACCTATCAATTTATGCTTTTGAGTTGGAATTTGACACACACATATATTGAAATCTATTTGATCAAACATATTAGGTTCCAATCTTAAAATCTACTTTTTTTTTTTTTTTGTATTAGTTAATAGATAATCATCATTGCAAAGCACATGCTAATTTCTAGTGATAGTCACATTGATGTGATAATTTAACTAACAAAGAAGCTAATATTCAAAAAGGTAAAACTTGAAAAGCTATAGTTATGTAATAATGCAAACTAATATGGATGAATTAGGTATGAACATAGAAAATAAATTGAAAGTGTTAGTTCATTTTGTTAAAACATACTTATTTCATAAATTAGATTTTGAGTTTGATTCCCCACGATAACGTGAATAAATAAAAATCTCATGTAATTATTAACTTTCGGGCTTGGTTTTATTAGCATATGAGCTTTGTTCCCATAATTTTTGGATATAGTTCTATCGACATCATCTTCAGAGTCTAGTCAATGATGATCTGCCAAGTACAAACTAGTATGCATAAATATGATAGAGATGTTCAGATTCTCTTATTTTTTATAATGAAATAATAATATTCTATGTGTGTGTATATATATACTAGTTTTGCCTGTGCCTACGGCACGGTGTTACAGTATTTGCTCGTGCCTACGGCACGATGTTACAGAATTAAATGATTTTATTTTTTAATTAAATGATGTATGTGCCTACGGCACGGTGTTACAGTATTTGCCCGTGCCTACGGCACGGTGTTACAGAATTAAATGATTTTATTTTTTAATTAAATGATTTTATTTTAACTTTCTATTTTTTAATTTGAAATTTTTTGACAATTTCCATCAATCAATTCACTATCTTTCCTCCAATTACCAATGAAATGATCTGGGCCGTCAATTAAGCCACATAAAGAGAGCCGTTGGATACACTCTCTTTCCTCCAACACCATTCTCATTTATTATATAGATATATATAATTTAAATATTTTAAAACCCCTTCATCGCGCCACGTGTCGACTTCATATTAAAGTTATAAAATTAAATTAATAAATCTATTAAATAAAATTATATTATAATTTTATAAGAATTATATTATAATAAGAAAACATATTAGACTATCCTATTAAAATAAAAAATAAAAACTACTATTAAATTATCTACAATAAACCTAATCTCTACAATTAATTTTTTATCATTAAATTATAAAATTAAAATATTCTATAAATATTTTTTATTATTAAATATAAAGTAAAAACAATAAATTATTAACATAACAAATCTATTACAATATAAAAACATAATATACTATTAAAGTAAGAAACCTATTAATTAATTAATGAATTAATATTTTAATTTATTATTATTAAATTATAAAATTAAAATAAATAAATAAAAAAAAAAACAGGTGTGACACTTAATTTCTACAATTAACCTATACAATTAATTTTTTATTATAAAATTAAAATATCTTCACAATTAATTTCGTATTAAATAAAAAACCTATTATAATAAAAATATATATTATAAATTTATAAGAATTATATTATAATAAGAAAACGTATTACACTATCCTATCATAATTAAAAACACTATTAAATTATAAAATTTAATTAATAAATTTATTAAATAAGAATCATATTATAACAAGAAATATATATATATATATATATATATATATAAGTTAAATATTTTAAGTTTTCTCATCGTGTCACATGACACCTAATCTCTACTATTAATATATTTATTACCTATTATAATAAGAAGATATAATATAATCTTCTGTTAAAATAAAAAATATATGTGGCACATAATCTCTATAATTAATATTTCTATTATTAAATTATAAAATAAAAAATAAAAAACCTATTATTATATAAAAATATAATCACATATTAAAATAAGAAACCTAAATAGTAGTTGCCCACAAAACCTAGATAATTTTTTGGATTCGGGTTTATAGTAATTTGTTATTTTATTTTGAATTATTTGTATAAGTTTTTTATTTCAAGAATTTTTTATTATTTGATGTGCTTCAAGATGCAGACTATGACTATTAGCTCTTGCACAGTGAATTAGAAATATTATTTGAGAACTGAGAGACAATCACTATAAGAAAATGACTTTTTAGCGTCGACCAAGGGAAAAAATCGATGCTAAAAGTTTTGGCGCCGCACTATGACGATGTAGAAAATGGACGCTGAAAACTGATTATGAAAGGTTTTAGCGTTGACAATAAAAATATCGATGTTAAATTTTGACATTTATCATAATAAACAACGCTAAATCTATTAAAAATAAAATATTATTAAAATATATTTAATTATCAAAAATTACATTTAGCGTTGAATAAGCTTAGGCAACGCTAAATCTTTGAAATGAAATTTCCATAACTGCCTGAACAAAATATATTGTGGGACCTACCCTAGAGCCCACCTAACCACCAACCATGAGTGGGGCCTCATACCTAAATCATAGTATCACCCAACGGTGGGCCTAAACCCACATAATAATTCACATTTATAATTCTACAAATTATTTCAATTGGTATGACTTGAATTATTGACCTCAAGAGTTGAAGGTGTAGCATAGTTACCACTAGGTTATGATCAGTTTATTATAATAAGATGTAAATAATGATATATATGTCTGTGCGTGCAATTCATATAAATATCATCAATTATTTATAATTAATAATAATAATAATTATTATTATTATTATTACAGTTTTTTAGTGTCGCCTATGTTTTTGGCGACGCTAATTAATAATAATAATTATTATTATTATTAAATAATTTTTAATGTCGCCAAAAATAGACGACGTTAAATGTAAATATTTTAGCGTCGTCAACTTCATAAGTGATGCTAATTAATAATAATAATTATTATTACATGTATTTTAGCGTTGCCTACAAAACTCGACGTTAAATGTATTACATATAGCGTCGCCAAATTCATAAGTGACACTAAACTAACATACAACGTTGCTAATAAGTTCGATGTAATATGTTGTTACTTTTAGCGTCGCTTGTTTTTTGCTACACTAAATGATGTATTTAGCGACGATTTTCGTGGCGATGTTAAATCTTTGGACGTTAAAGATTATTTTTTCTTATAGTGAATTAATTCACTATATTGAGTGAGACATAAATATTACGTGTAAATAAATCAATTATCTCATTTAAATTATAAAACCGATAATATTCAGAGTATTTACAAGATTATATGCTCAACCCACACAAAATGCAGGCCTCTACTAGTAATAATAATAATAATAACAACTTGCTATTTAATGCTTACACATGCATGTGACCAGAAAGCGAAAATGAAAATGACCCAACTCAATTACATAATCAATAGACTTGCTACTATTGCAGTGTTATTACTTCATATATATTCTTTTTATACATTGCTGACTCATTTTTTTTGTTTTTGTTTTTGTTTTTATATATTCTTTAAAGAAAATTTCAAATGTAATATGTTTTTTTATTATCATGTGACATTTCTTTGTTTGTTCATGAAACACTCTCTAAGGAGATGGTAAAATTTGCGAAACCCTATATAAAAGCTTTAATGAGATTTCAACAAAGGCTGCAGTTGAGTTGCTTTTGGCTACAAAAAGAGAAATTTCCAACTAAAACAAACCATGCTGTCTAATGAAGCTGTGACCTTCTTTTGGCTCTTCTTATGTCTTTCAATTCAATTGGGTTTTTTTAATAACTTAATAATTTGATGGCTCATGTGTTTGTTTGATTTACAATATAAAAACATTTCATAATAAACTTTTGATAATTATGTTGTTATAATATTCCAACGATAAATTATGATAAGTATTTATTGGATAATAATTATTTATATGTAACTGAATCTTAACCGCATATTACTATTAAAACACATGTACATGACAAAATATTATAGAAAATTTAGTATAACTCATATTAGCACTGAATCTAAATTAACAGAACACTTATTAATATTTTATTATAATACTTTTTACTTATTAGGATTTTTGTAAGTGCAAAAAATACTTTCATCATTTAAAAAATACTTCTTTGATATGCAAAATTACACTAAAAGCCCTAGTTACCATGAAATGTATAAAAAAGGTTTATTAATTATCATTCCACTACTTGAAAAATTGAGAAATAACAAATGAATATAAGATGCATTCAGGTATAATATTTTACTATTATATTTTTATAAAATTTTACATATTACTACAAACCTTATATTTTACATATAATAAAATACAAGGTTTTAATTTTATAAAAAGATATTAGTAAAATATAAAGTTTTGTAATAAAATATAAGGTTTTATAAATGAAGGTACAAAAAGTGAGAGGCCTCTTACTTTCAAGAACAATGGGTTGTAAACTCAACAATTTTTTCCTCAATTGACACAAGTGAGACTGATTCGATAGATATTGAATCTATAATCGATGGTGATTCATTGAGAGCGAGATAATGTGTCAGTATAAAATATAGCAATAAGGGCTTGAAGAAAATTTGAAATTACTTAGACAAATTTTGTTCTTTTTTTAAAGTGATATTAAGATGATGTACGGAGATTTTTCTTAGATCTATCATGTTGCTTTTATAGTTCCTTATTTTCACTATGAGTTATGGATTAATAATATTTGGACACATGGTATCTCTACATCATGTGTATGCTCGATGTATCATGTTCTATTCTTCCAAGTTTAATTTAGTGAAATGTGATTATGTCACTAAGTCCACCTATTGAATAACATGTTTGCATGAATTTTAGTATTTCGAAGTGTTACTTGGATTTTATAGATAATTTCTGATTTCCTTAATGAATTCACTCTAGAGTTAGTTTACTCCGAAGATTTATTTATATAAATCTCCAAAATAAATCATTTTCGGAGTAAAAAAAACAGTCTAGAAGATCATTAGTCACGTGATTATCATGTGGCCCATAATGGTAATATTCCGAAATTGAAGATATACATGGTGTCTAAATATTGTTGGACCTTTTAATGCTATCGCAATTCAACTAAGGAATCTTGATGAGAAAGTTTTATTGGGAGTACGACACGTGACTTATAATAGTAGTATAATAATAAGGCCACTTATAATAAAAATTTAGTCATAAAATGTTGCATACCAATACTTCTTATATCCATCCTAATTTCTAAAGAATTGAAATGATAACAACATTAAAAAATAAACACCATATAAGCTACAAATTAGAGGTGCATGAATTTATAACAAAACCTAATTTATAAGTTTTTTTTAAATTAAATGAGATCGGTTATATAGATCATTTAACTCTATCATATTATATCCATAACCATTCTCTCATTCCAATCAGTAAATTATAAATTTTTTTTCCTGGTTTCCCTCCAAAAAAAAAAGAGAATTTTTTTTTAAAAAATGTGTTTCATGCTAACATATTATATAGATTTTTTCTCCCAACAAATCTTTTATTTTGAACCCCACAATGATAAATGTAGATCTTCAATCATTTAAATCAAAGATCTTTCATGGGGTCCATTAATCAAAATCATGTATACTACTAAGTTGATGCATGCATATTATTGAAAATTATTCTACCTCGTTTTGCAATCTTTGTCAATTAACTAACATGATTAATTCGTTACTTCACTTTGGTTTAACCTAACTAATTAATATTATAATTAATTACCATAGTGCAATTTGATACGGAAATCATATATTATAATTAATTACCATTACAATTATCGCCCGATTATATATAAATTGTTTTAATTATGTATAAATCAAATGGGCTAGTTTAGCAATGAAATAATTTATTATTATTTTATGTCATCCTAGAATCATATTCAGTGTTTGTTTGAAAGTGTTTAAAATCATATCAATATTAATTTCTTAATATTAATTTTTTTTAATATTCTTTGAAAATATATTCAAAAATGTTATTAAGTAACACTTCCAAATTATAAAATATGACTTCCCTCTTTACCGGCTAAAAATATTTTTTTAATGCCAAAATCTCTCTATCTCTCTCTCTCTCTGTTTTTTTTTTTTTTACTTGAGTATTGCTTTTGTAGATTAAAAAATTAATTTGTCTTTAATGGGAGAGTTCAAATTTTGAAATCTTGGAGTTAGGGGTGGGCGCGGTTCAATTTGGTTTGGTTTTTGCTAAAAACCGAATCAAACTATATTTTACGGTTCGGATTTTTTACCTCTCAAACCAAACCATTAAATAACGGTTTAGTTCGGATTGAAAATTTTTTAAATCAGCGGTTTACGGATTGGTTCGGTTCGGTTTACGGATTATTATATTTAAAACAAATTTTCATCCACTTAAGTGAAGACAAAAAAAAAAAAAAAAAAACTAGCCTATCCAACAAATAATATGAAGTGCTAGGGTGTAAGCTGTGACTCCAGGGAACACATACACTCCATTAAGGATTAAAAAATGAGGCACAATTAATTCTTGTATTTTTTAAAAATTACCTTGAATAATGATGATACCGTCATTCTAATTAAGAGACAAATCCAACATCTTACTTTCAAGAATAATGATGCTACCATAAAATAAAAAATTGAAGAATAAAAGTATTAACAAATAAATATATATACAAAAAAATTAAGAATAAAAATATTAACATACTAATAAAAAAGAAAACATAGAATAAAATTAAAATACAAATTTTTTTATAAAAATATATAATTTTTTTTAATTATAACGGTTCGCTTCGGTTTAACAGGTGCGGTTCGGATTAGCTCATGAACCGAACCGTAAACCGTTTGGGGTGGGTCAATCCGAACCGCAAACCGAACCGTTAGAAAAAAAACCGTAAATTCGGTCTGGTTTGGTTCGGTTTGCGGTTTGGTTCGGTTCGGTCGGTTTTTTTGCCCACCCCTACTAGGAGTAGGGGTTGTAGAGCAAAAAAGTTAAATTATCTAAACTATCTTTATTTTCTTTCATAAGCTTATTTTATTCAATTTTCTAACATAACTTTAAAAAATTTATTTATTAAAATAATTTTATAATTTTTAATAAAATCTTACATTCATAACCAAATAATTTTCTTAATATAAAAACTCTACTTGTAGAATTTCTATTAGTAAAAACTATACTTGTAGATGCGCTCTATTTGAAAAATGCACTATATTGAAAGGAGCTTTAGTTTAGTTAAATCAGATAGAAATTTTCAAATTTCAATGGCCTCGTGGGGAGAGACACGGTTTGATTTATAGGATAAATATATGTTCACTTGGAATCGTTGGAAATCCCCGCCGACAAATCACATATTTCGAGTTTAAGCGGAGCAGGTAAAATCCCTGACTGTCCCAGTCTCTTAGAAGAAACACACTCTCTGGATTCGAACTCAGAACCTCAAGATCAGATCCTAAGCCATACTCCACCAAACCATACTCCTTGATGACGAAAAATTAAATTTGTGTTGTTGTTGTGGGTAATCTAATTCTTTGAACAAAATTATATTAATTATATTAGATTAATTGTTTATGTTTTTGGGATTCTTGGAAATGAAACGAGGGTTTGGGTGAAAAGAACCAATATCTTAGAGATTGTTTGGTTAGCATTGGAAATATAATTATACTAAATTCATTATAAACATAAAAAAGATAATCATAATTAACTTTGATTCCCTTTTCAATTACTCTTACATTTCAATGTATTTTGAATTTGAGATGGATTGGCTCAAATTCATGAAGTAAATATATAATGTTAGTAATCATAATTAATAATCATTTATCAAAAACATAAAATGAACTTTTGTAATGAGAAAATCCGAATGTGATAATATTATTTAACCATGCCTAAGAATTAAGAAATTTAGAACATGAGCTTCAAACTCCTTGAATGGACTAGCTATGAACAATTATCTTGCTAACAAGAGTTAATTAACGTGTTCTTAGTTTTTACATGGAAAGTAATTATCACTTAACTTTCTTAGCATCAACAAAACTAACACATGAATTGTTGTGATTCTCTGATCACTTTAGAGTATTTTTGAAGGAAAAACTTGTTGGCGACTTGGTCGCATAACCGGTTGTAATGGATTTTGATGACGTCAACGAGAAAGAAGACTTCGACGTGCAAACACGAAGCAATACAAAAAGTGTCGAAGCATATGTGGTGAAGAGCGAGAATGTGAAGACTAGCGCATAATTGAAGAAATCATGTGAAGTCTTAGCTTAGTGCTCTAATTGTAAGTGAGTTTACTCAAGTGATCTAAAGCTCTTAGGAATCATACATTTTGCATCACTTGCATTTAAAATGGATTAGAATGCTTAAAGAATCATTTGCACCAAAATGAATTTCTATGCACAAGTGCATCGGTAAATGATCTTCCAAAAACACTATCAAACGGTTGAATTAAACTTCAAATAATATACCTTTAGATATATGTGTGTCTCTAGTTTGCTACGGTTTAAACGGAACACAATTTCGATATATATAACTCTTGCTAGAGCCATTTTAGTACAACATGCTCATATGTGTGTTTTCTGCATATATGTCACATTAGAAAAATTCCATAAAATTCCTCTTAATGTTTTTGGAGTTGAATTTTTTACAGAAGCTAGATATATGTGTCTAGTTTATGTAGAAATTTACGGATCATGATTTGGAATTTTCTAGAGAACCTTATGGCCAAAATACCAAGTGTCGTCAGTCTTGACTGGTCATCAGAACATGCATTTTTACTGAAACCAGGGAGCTCCAAACCGGTCCTCATACCGATTTCCATACCGGTCTAGACTTTATGGTGCAGTTACTGAAATCAGGGAGATCCAAACCGGTCTCCATACCGATTTCCAACCAGGGAGACTCATACCGGTCTCCATACCGGTTTCCATACCGGTCTAACGGACACTTGCCCAACGGTAATATAGCCGTTAGTATCCGTTGGAGCCCTAGACCGACATGTCGGTCTCCATACCGGTTTCCATACTTGTCTCATTGTAAGTTGGGGAATGCTTTGCATTTTATTATAAATAGAACCCCAACTCATTTGTGCTTTGTTAGAGACTTGATACACAACCTTCATACATTCTCTAAGGCAAATACAAGAGTGTCTTAAACCTTCATACACTTAAACACTCATACAAGCTCACACACATCTTCATTACATTTAGTGAACTTGGAACACTTGGGTATGCAACTCACACAATATTCTTAATATTTGTGAGTGCTCAAGTGTGTTTTACTTGTGATTTGTGAAATCTCATTTGGTTGGGTAAGTTGTAAAGGTTTGTGAGTAAGCCTACGAACAAAACTCAAAGTTGTAAAGATTGTGAGTACACCTACGAACAAAACTCATAGTTGTAAAAGGTTTGGAGTGCACCTTTGCGGAAAACTCTTGGTTACGAGTGAGCCACGACAAAACTCGGATTTTAGTGGAAATCTTCAAGCGAGGCTTGAGGGAGTGGACGTAGGCACGTTTGGCCGAACCACTATAAATCTCGGTGTCGTATTTCTATTTCTCTTAACTTTTACTTATTTGTAAGTTTTATTTACATTTATATTATTGAATAGAAAACTTGCATATATGTTATTATTTATAATAGAGAAAATTAACCTAAGAGCCTATTTGGTAATAAGAGCTTAAAATCGGAAAAGATTTTATTATTCTGCATTTATAGCGATAACCCAATTCACCCCCCTTGGGTATAGAGATTCTTTGTCGCTATTACTTATAGGGAATTTCAAAACCGAATCTCTATTACTTACAAGAATAAAATTATAAAGTGTTTAAACTTTACAAAAAAATTCACTCTCTACACTCTTCAAGCTCTCTTATCATGGAGCTTGCAATTTTTGGGGTGCTTGAGCTCTCAAATGAGAGCTTAATTTATAACCAAATCAATGCCTCAAATGTCAACACACATTAACGAGCAATTAATGTGGTGGTTAACAGTTTTGACAAATTTGCTCAAACACTTAATGCAAATTTTGACAATGCATGAGATGCATTTAATACATGTTGGACTCTTCAATTTTCTCTCTCCAGCTGCATCCGAAACGATTGTCATCCGATAGTTATCCCGACTATTTCTCTGCATAACTCTAGCTTGTCCCAATTGACCACATTTGTTGAAATGTCGGCTGTGTCTCTGCACAACACACTTCACTGCATCTCTGTACAGTATTCTTCTGTTGTGTCTCTGCACAGTTTTCTTATGTTGTGTGCATGCATAACACATTTCCATTATATCTTTGCATAATATATTTCACTGTGTCTCTGAACAATAATCTTATGTTGTGTTTCTGCACAACACACTTCTGTTATGTCTCTACATAGTATATTTCACTGTGTTTCTGCACAGTAATTTTTTGATGTGTCTCCGCACAGTTCTGTCGTCATGTTTCTTCACCCATTTATTCCTCAGGGTCTTCTTGCTTTATGGGAAACTCTCTGGTTCCCCTCTCATCAGTAAGCAAAATATATTCAGATCCCGGATATCTCGCTCAAATCTTCTTATCTGAGGTACACTGGTTTCAAGAGGTCTGTCATCATCCAAAATTATGGATGATCTTGTAACATCTAGTGGAGCGGGTTGTGGCTCCCCCTGCTCAACACTTTCTTCTGTAATCTCCGATGGAGCAGATTCTGTCTCCCCCTGCTTAACATCCTCATCTGTCTCCTCTGGTTTTGATTCTGAAATTTCATCGTGCACCATATATGTGGTCAATTGTGCTGGTGCTGGGTATGGATCTCTGTCGGCACTGGAATTGGAAGAAATATTGGACATTTTAATGTCTTCAATTATCTGATCTTCAGGAAACTTTACATCTTGGCTTCTGATAACCATATTTTATTTGGATATCATAATATGTATCCACATTCACCAGAGTGCACCAGACTGAGCAACTCTGATTTTTTCTCTGAAGAGAAATTAAACGAGACTCAGTGTTACTTACCAAACAAGTAGTGGTTGCAAGGACCTAGTGCAACATCCTTGGTAAGATCCTTCTTGGACAGGGTAGACAACCCATTCTCACTCATGTGAGCGAGTCTCTGGTTCCACAGATTTTGAAAAGCCTCCTTTTCAGTTACATTGAGGCTATCTGCATAAATTTTCACATGAGTCTTGTATAATGTGCCGCAAGAATGTCATCGGGCTCCATGTGCCATTTCTGAAGTGATTGTCATAACCATGTTTGTCAAGGGCTTTCCCCGAGAGTACATTCAGCTGAAGTTATGGAACATGTATAATATTTTTCAAGGTTAATGTACACCCGATATATGTCGGCAAATGAATATCAATCATTTCTACTATCCCAGAAGAACTGATATTTCGCATCTTCACTGAGCCAAAGTCTCATATTTTGTATGTTGTGAAGAAATCTCTGTGAAGAGTGACGTGGTATGATGCTGCAGTATCTACCACTCACTCAACATCTTAGGTTGCGTTGTGAAGGCATGTTTCTTCCTGTATTGAGCATATTGCTACATCTCTCTGGACAACAACTAGTGTCTCTCCTTCATTATTCTTCGGCTGGTGATTGTTTTGGCCCTGCTCTCATTGCAGTTTTCGGTAATTCTTCTTTAAGTGATCTTCTGCGCCACAATGATAGCACTTATATGTAAATTTCATTCCATCTGAGGATCTACCCCTGGTTGTGCGTCTGTCTCATCCTCTTTCTCTTCCTCGATGTCTTCATTAAGTCTCTGTGATGAATGCTTCTGTCTATTCTAAGCCAACATATTTTCTTATGGACTCTTCATTCGAAAAGACATCTTTTACCATAGCCATAATATGTTTTCCTTCTGGAGCTGAATTGCTGAGAGTAACCACCAATGTCTCTGAACTATCAGGAAGAGAACTAAGTAGTAGGATGACTTGTACTTCATCTCTCAACTGCATGTCATCTACAGACAGCTGATTCACCAGGTTATGGAACTCATTGATATGTTCTGCAACGGAAGTTTCACTCTGTAGCTTCAAATTCACTAATCGCCTTATTAACGGAGCTTTATTCCGAGCTGTATTGGCCTGAAACATGCCTTCTAGTTTTATCCACATTTCATAAGCATATGTATCACGTCCTACGTGGTGGAAGACACTGTGACCGATCCACTGACTAATCTGACCCAGAGTTCTATTGTTGAGTTTATTCTAGTCACTCTCTTTAACAGAATCTGATCTCAATCCCTTCTAGAGATGGCAAAAATACCTGGACCTGGCCCGGGTTCGCATGGACCCGGACGATCCGGGTCCGGGTAGACCCGGGTCCGGAATCAAAAAATCCGGACTCGGGTCTTTAATATTAAGACCCGGTGATCCCAGGTCCGGACCCGGGATCGCCGGTCCGGAAAAAATTCAAAAAAAAATTAAAAAATTAAAAAATAAATTAGATTTTAATAAAAAAAATATAAATATATATGGGCATATATATATAAAAATAATAGAATTAATAAAAAATTAAAATAATTGAAATAAAACTAATAAAATACAAATATGAATATAAAATAATACAATTAAAATTTTTAAAAAATTTTTTTAAAAAAAAAGAATCCGGGTCCGGACCCGGGAATATTTACCCGGGTCCGGAACCGGACCCGGGGAAGTGAAATCTCTTCCGGATCCAGACCCGGGTCCGGATCCGGAAATTGCCATCCCTAATCCCTTCACCTCGATCATATCGAACAGATATTTGCAGTGAAAATAATCTATCATCCGAGACCTCCAGAGGGAGTTATTGGTTGATGTCAACTTAATCATCGCACCAGAAGAAAAATCTTCAATTTTCATTTTAAGTTTACATTTTAAAATGAAAATATGATACAATCGGGGCTAATTTTCACAAATTAGAGGTCAGTGTTGTGTCTAGAACGATCGAACATGGTAGATTTAACATTTCGTTGGTCCAAATCCGATAAAGGGATTGATTTGTAAATTTTTAAAAATTTATAGGGCTAAAATATAAATTTCAAAGACTTCAGGGGGCTCAGTAAAATTTACCAGGGTTACTGACGTGGCTGCTGATGTGGCAAAAGTGGGATCGATGATATGGCGGATGACATGTCGCTAACGTGGTGGATGATATGTCGCTGACATGGCTGCTGACTGTTCGCTTATGTGGTGCCGACTGTGCGTTGACATGGCGATGATGTGGCCATCTTCAACCTTCGTCTGACGCGTGAGGCGCATGGGCATACTGTTGGAAGGCGCGCGTGACACGTGAGGGCAATCTGGACGTCTGTTTGATCGCCGGAAAATACCACTGTACTCGTCTTGACATAAACTAGCTAATGATATGCTTAAAATTAATTTTTGATAACTTCCCGAAATCTGAATCGAGTTTTGTTCTTCGATTTTACGACCCCATATATAACCAAAGTTACTAATATCACTTGTTGTGATTCTCTGATCACTCTAGAGTGTTTTTTAAGGAAAAAATGAATTTCTATTACTTACGAGAATATAATCACAAAGTGTTTAAACTTTACAAAAAAATTCACTTTCTACACTCTTTAAGCTCTCTTTTCATGGAGCTTGCAATATTTGGGGTGCTTGAGCTCTCAAATGAGAGCTCAATTTATAGCCAAATCAATGACTCAAATGTTAACACACATTAATGAGCAATTAATATGGTGGTTAGTAGTTTTGACAAATTTACTCAAACATTTAATGCAAATTTGGACAATGCATGGAATGCATTTAATGCATGCGGAACTCTTCATGAATATTTTTAAGGGAAATGCTAATGAGTGCCCTTATGACACTTATTAATGATCCATTTTAGGAATTTTTTTATAGGAAAAATGAAAAAGTAATTAATGTTTTGACAATTTTTTACATTCGTCATAAAAGTGATATGAAAACTTATCAAAAATGGATCTTTAATGAGTACCCTTAGGACACTAGTTAGCGTGACCATATTTTTAATGCTTAAGTCATTACTTTCAATAATATTAAATAAATGATCTTTTATTATTGGATATAAAAAAAAAAACAAAACAAAAACAAAACAAAATTTGTTTGAAATTTGATTTATAAAATCCACATCTATAAAATTAAGAAAAGATAATTCTAATGTTTTCTCATCAGGAGTGTGATGAGGATTTCAATTTAATAGGATCATAATTTTACACATAAAACTCATGAAACTATCATTTGATTTATTATTAGAAAAAATAAATTTTACAAATATCTATATAGTCATGACATCCATTAGTCTCAGTCAACTCCGTCCCAATTTTGCACCTCTAAAGCATTGAACCAAAAGCATCGTTTGGTACGAAATAGCGTAAATTTCAAAACTCAAAATCTTTGTATTATTCCAAAATTTTCCTTGATAATTTCACCACAATTTTCTTAGTATCCAAACAGTTAGCAAGTGTTTGGAGAAAGAGAAAGAGTTAAAATGTTAATTAACACCAATCTTAATTATCAAAGTTAACTCTATACATGTATTAATAAATTTCACTTTTAGTGATGGGTTAATTAACACATGTCGGTTCTAAATTATCTTGAATTTTATTAGGTCTTAGACAGGTTCTTAAAATGATGTATTATTGATTAAAAAAATAAATATATACAAATCATATTATACATAAAAAATTGAAAATATTCCGAATTCGGAATCCTAATTTTAGGTCTAACCAACCGTTTATGTCCACTATCTTATATCGACCTCTGAGTTAATAGTATCAATGACATGAAGTGGTACAAGAAAATCTTCTTTGTTGGTTCTGTTCTCTCGAGGGGTAAAAAATAATAATTAAATTACAATTAAATTGTCTGTGCATGCATGCAACAAAATAAGGGTCAGCTATCAGCCGAAGGCGAAAATGAAAAAGCAAATTAGACAGACAAGTGGGTCATCATTTAAGATAATGACAAAACTTTGTTAATTAACGGATTACATATTAATTGTTGTTAGGTATTAATCATCTTGAGGTTCTGAGTTCGAATCCAGGGGGTGCACTTCTTGTAAGAACCTGGGATAGCCAGTGGTTTTACCTGCGCCGCGGCCCAGAATAGGTGGTTTGGTGGCGGGGTTTCCATCGTTTCCAAAAAAAAAAAAAAAAAAAAAAATTAATCATCTTGCTATATACGAAACAAATGTTCTTAGTCGATGCTAATTTGGGCATGCCACATCGTTCCAACATAGACGGAATATTAAGTCTACTTTTGATAGTAATGTGTAGTCGGAATTGGTCATGGGACAGTCGATATTAGACCCGGCCAAGGTTCCGGTTCGGAACCGGAACCGAACCGGTTGGAACCGGACGGTTCCGGTTCCAACCGGTTTCGGTTCCGGTTCCGGAACCTAACCGGTTCGGTTAGGGTTCCTCCCCTAGCCGAACCGGTTGGAACCGTTCGGTTCCAACGGTTCCAACCGGAACCGTACGGTTCCGGTTGGAACCGGTTTGTATATATATAATAATATATTTTTTTAATTTTTTAATTAAGATTTTTATTTGTAATTTAGTGTAATTATGTAATGTAATTTAACTTAATTTGTAATTTACATAATTTTATTTGTAATTATTTTCAAAAATAATAATTTAATATAATTATTTGTAATTTGAGTTTTATTTAAAAAAAAAAAAAAAAAACCGAATGGAACCGGAACCGGAACCGGACGGTTCGGTTCCGGTTCGGAACCGAACCGAACCATCGGCCCGGTCTAGTCGATATATGCGATTGTATAGGATATCAAAGTTTGATCCAAGATTAGGGATTCTAAAACTAAATAAATTTTAATTTTAAGTATGTAACATGATTTATATTTTTCATCATTCATGAATAAGTACCTTATTTTAAGAACTCATGACCCATAACTTTAGGAGAATTAAGGGTCGTCCATGTGTTTAGTTACTACTTAACTTATAAATTTAAGTTTTATGATACATTAGAACCTAAAATATAGTATTTAAGCTTGTATATCAACAATTAATTGAGATGTGAGCCGCTAAATTTTACATCGTTAGTGAAAGAGGGTCTTAATTAACTAAATTAAAACGTAGACGTAATGTGGATTGAAATATTAAAGCGCAGAAGCGGAGTCATGATTTAATTCTAGAGGTGGTTAAAATATATATGAATTGGCTATTTTTTTATTTTTATTTTTATTTTTTGATGATAAAAAACATATGAAATTACAAATTTAACTCGGGTTTTGACATGATTAGCCTACCTATAAAGCAGCCCCGGTTAAAGTGTACGAATAAGATATATACTGTAACATAATTAACTGTTTCTAAAAATAATCGTCAATGCATCATAGTTAGTTATGTTGATTGAGATTGAGATGGTTTTTAATATGTTTGTATTTGATAATGAGAACACAAGATTGCTTTGTTAATGATGCTAAACATGATTAAGATTCTTAATAATGGAGGAAGAAACAAAGAACTACCTTGTTATTTTTAATTTTTTTAATATTTATGTTTAGTAACAGATTTTGTTTTTTTTTTACATTGGAAAATCTTATCAGCCAATCTGTTATTATTAGTTAATAACAAATTAACTTACTTAAATAGTGTCTTGTCTATCTAACATATACGGCCTATTTTACTTTGTGTGAATTTAATTCATGTTTGGAGGATTCAAACACAATACAATGTTTTGTTATCATACTTGACTTAAAAATTAGGTTAAGATTAAAAATAAGTGCCTAAACAATAGTATTTAAGTTGGGGTGGCCCTACATTTAAGGGCATAGTCTGATTGGCAAAAATTTAAGTGATTTCAAAATTACGGTGGGTCTGGGTTAAAATCTTTTGGATGTAAGAGTTAAAAATATATTTGAATTTATTCATCCTCTTATTTTTTTAAAAAAAAAAAATAGCAAAGATAATCCTGAAGACATCCCACACAAACAGTTGGATAAAATCCTAAATTTGAGTGGTCACATACTTTAAAATTTGTTCAGGCTTTCCAAAAAATTAGGTTCGTCCTGTATTTAAGTTTGTTTATTAATAGTTACTCGAGATGTGAATTACCAAATTTTACATAAATAATGAGTTGGAGTTCTGACTAGTTTAAAATATAAACATAGTTTAGTTGCAAAACCCAAGAATTAAAACAATATATGACAAAAACAGTTTTCTTTAATTGTTTCTAAAAATAGGTACTCCTAAATATATACATCCAAATTAGTAATTAATGGTATGGAGATGGAGATGTTTTATAATATATTTTTGTATTTGATAATGAGAATACATCATTTCTTAGTTCATGATTTTTTTTATTTTTTTATTTTTTTTTGGAAACGATGGAAACTCCGCCACCAAACCATCCATTCTGGGCCGCGGCGCAGGTAAAACCACCGGCTGTCCCAGGCTCTTACAAGAAATACACCCCCTGAATTCGAACCCAGAACTTCAAGGTGAGATCCTGGACCCTACACCATCAAGCCACACCCCTTGTGGACTTCTTAATGCTAAGGCATAAACATGATTAATAAGATTCCTAATGGATGAAGAAAGAAGGACCTACCTTGTTATTTTAATTGTTAACATTAATTTATGTTAAGTAACAGATTTTCTTTTTACATATGGGAATGTCTTATCAACCAAGATTCTAGGGAAAGCTCCCAAGAACGTAGTGATTGGAAAAAATAAACGGTTTTTAAATATAGTACTTAGAGTTTGAGTTTTCGAGAATATGAGAAGTTAAATTATATTTGGATTTACTCACTCTCTTATCTTTAAAAAAAAAAAAAGCTAAAATCCAAGGCTTAATTAAAGTGATTTTCAAGTAATTTTCTTTAATTATAAGAAATAAAAATTTTGAACTTTAATTAACAACCTTCCTGCCTTTGAAAAAATCAGATTCCCTTCAGGAAAATAAAGAATATAGTCAAAAAAGAAGATGTAATTGGCAATGCCATGCCTTATTGCTCTTTAATGTTTTCAACAAAGGTTGCTTTTCATGTCTTTTTGTTCCAAAAAAGAAGACAAAACCCTAACCAATATATTAATCCTTTGGATTTATTCACCAACACGAATCAAAAATCATGCTTTGTTATTGTGGCCCTACTATTTTCAGTAGTCACCCTCATTTTAGGATTTCTAGTTCACTGAATGTCCTAATAATATATTTGAGAAAATTAAATTTTTTTTAAAAAAAAAAAGTTTAGCATAAACTAAAGATAATTTTGTTGCCGATAAAATTAGGGGTTTCAAATCTAAAAAAAATTTACCCATTACAATAAAGAAGTAACAAAAAAATTATTTATATTGGTAGGAGATCATATACTTTAGAACTCATTCAGACTCTCCTAAAAATTAGGTCTACACCTGTATTTAAGTTTTGTTGGAGTCAGCAGCAAACGTAACTTGTTGAAGAAGCAAGCGAAGTAACTTGTTGAAGAAGCTGGCAAAAGTAAAACTTGTTGAAGAAGCTGCAAAAGCAAAACGTGTTGAAAAAGCTGGCAACACGATTTTGGCACTATAAATTGAGCCTTCCCAGATCATTGTTAGCATCCCAGAAATCCGAAATTGAGTGAGAATAGAGAGTAAAGTGGTGTGAGAGTTTTTTTGTAAAGCTTGGTTTATAAAGCTTTGTATTTCTTTTGTGAGTAATATAAAAGAAGAGTTTTCTCTCCAATCACCTCTATTATTGTGTATTTAATCACAACAAGTGGTATCAGGAGCTAAGGTTACTCGGAGGGATCCCGAAACTCGGAAACAGAGCTTCGGTTCGGAAAGTCGGTTCCGACGAAAGTTGTCGAAAATCGATTCTGAGCATACCATCAGACTTTTCACGGCGAGACGAGCACGGTGGTATTTCTCGGCGATCAAACGGAGGTCAGACGAAGCCGCACTCGCCGCACGCGCCTTCCAGTAGCTGTTTCACACGCCGACCACGCTCACGACGGCGCCGCACTCGCGCTGAAGGTTGAAGACGACACCGACCACATCACGCCACGTCAGCCACAGTCAGCAGTCCAGTCAGCGCACAGTTAGCAGTCCAGTCACGCACAGTCAGCAGCCACGTGAGCGCCACGTGTCAGCCACGTCAGCAAGAAGTGCCACGTCAGCGGTGCCTGGTAATTTTCAGATAGATCCCTGAACTTTCTGTAAACTACAATTTAGCCCCTATACTTTCAGAAATTTTCAATTTAGTCCCTAAAATTTTTGGAAATTTCAATTTAGTCCCTGAACTTTTCCGTAATTTCACTTTGGCCCCTGATCTTTTGGAAATTGCACTTTGACCCATGTAATTTCTGAAATTTGCAATTTGGTCCCTGTGTCGGATTTTGACAAACGAAGTGTCATTTCCACCATTTTCGACCATTCCGGACGCAACGGTGAGGTCCGTTTTTTGAAATTCTTCTTAGAATTTTTATGATGGATTGGGGCAACGGAAAAATGGTTTTTGTTAACCAGTACAAACTATTTCACATTGAGAGGAAGGATGAAAGACCTTCTGTATGTGAAGGACTATGATGGATCGGTATTTCTGGAGCAGAAACCAGAAGAAATGTCCGATGATAAGTGGGCTAATCTTCACCAAAAACATGCAGTACTATTCGTTAGTGGATCGACGACAGTATCGTGAACCATGTCAGTGAAGAGATAAATGCACGTGTCTTATGGAGAAAGCTGGAGGAGCTTTTTCGGGCAAAGACTGGCAACAACAAGTTGTACTACATCAAGAAGATGATGGGTTTGAAATACCAGGAAGGTACAGCTGCGGCGGACCACATCAATGATTTCCTCGGAATAATGAAATAATTGTCGGGATTGGGCATAGACTTCGGTGATGAGGTAAATGGCTTAATACTCCTTAATACGTTACCAGAATCTTGGGAAACGTTCAGATCTACGGTAATAAATTCAGACGCAGATGGGAAAGTCACTATGGAGATGGCAAAGACCACGATCTTCGAGGAAGAAAAGAGGACGAGAATGCATGAGTCAGCATCAACCTCAACCTCAGAAGCTTTAGTGACAGAAAGAACACCAGAAGGGGGAGGAGTAAAAGCCGAGGCCCAGGTAGACCAGACAAACCGAGGGAAATCAAGAACCAGAGATATTGAGTGCTATCACTCAAAAAAGAAAGGCCATATGAAGAGGGATTGCTACAAGTTGAAGAACGAGCAGTCCAGAAAGATGGTGACTCTAATCAAGAAAGAGTTGCTACTACCACCGAGAAAACCTCCAAAGACTTCTGCATAATATATGAAGAAGACGTTGTGAATCTTGCCAGCCACGAGACCAGTTGGGATAAATAGTGGCGCCTCCATACACGCCACATCTCGCAGAGACTTCTATTCATCTTACACACCAGGGGACTACGGTGCTGTAAGGATGGGGAATGACGGACAGTCCAAAGCCGTCGTATTGGAGACATCTGCCTTGAAACAGAGAACGGGACAAGGCTAGTGTTGAAGGGAGTCAAGCACATCCCAGACATCCGGTTAAATCTGATCTCAACAGGCAAGCTGGATGATGAAGGTTTCTGCAGCACCTTTAGTGACGGATGCTGGAGCTCACTAAAGGATCAATGGTCGTGGCACGAGGTAAGAAAGATTCAACTCTGTATTTGATGCATGCTAAGCTTTCAAATAGTAGCATAAATACAGTCAACAATAATGAGGCAGCCGAGCTATGGCATAAAAAGCTCGGTCACATGAGCCAAACATGGATGAAGATACTACGCAGGCGGAATGTTCTTCCGGAATTGAAGAACTCACACTTACGGAAGTGTGAACACTGCATGGCTGGAAAGCAGAACAGAGTATCCTTCCAGAGCTCCCCGCCTCAACGGAAACCGGAGGTACTAGATCTCATACATTCAGATGTATGCGGTCCGATGCAGACACGAACACTTGGTGGGTCACTGTATTTTGTGACATTCATTGATGATCATTCAAGGAGGATCTGGGCATACACCTTGAAGAGAAAAGATCAAGTGCTGGGAGTGTTCAATGAGTTTCATACTTTGGTGGAGAGAGAAACCGACAAGAAACTGAAGTGCATCAGAACAGACAATGGTGGAGAATACAGAGGTCCGTTTGATCAGTACTGCAAGACGCAAGGAATCAGACATCAAACGACACCTCCGAAGACACCTCAGCTGAATGGCCTAGCTGAGAGGATGAACAAAACCTTGTGCGAGAGGATCAGAAGCTTGCTGTCACAAGCCAAGCTGCCGAAGACATTTTGGGGGGAGACACTCAACACAAGCAGTACATGTTTTGAACATGTCCCCAGCGGTCGCACTGAAAGGTAATGTTCCTAACCAAGCTTGGACAGGTAAAGAAGTGTCATACGAACACTTGCATGTCTTTGGGTGCAAGCTTTTGTACACACATCCCAAAGGACGAGAGATCCAAGCTTGATGCAAAGACGCGACTGTGTGTCTTTATTGGCTATGGTCAGGATGATTCGGCTACAAACTGTATGAGCCCGTGGAGAAGAAGATTGTCAGAGCCGAGATGTTGTCTTTGTTGAAGACCAGACTAGAAGATATCCGAAAGGATATGAACAATGCCCCAACAATACAAAATGTGAATCCAGAACCTCATACACCGGTGCCAGTACGAGTTGAAAATGAGGTTCCCAGACATGAGGGTACAGTGATGAAGCTCCCAGAGATGATGATCATGATCAACCACCAGTACCAGAAGCTACACCAACAGTTCCACAGAGAAGGTCTGACAGAGAGAGGCGACCTTCAACCAAATACTATGCATATGAGTATGTGCTGCTTACTGACGGGGAGAACCCGAGAGCCACCAGGAGGCTGTGGAAACAGATGATAGAGAAAAGTGGGAGGAAGTCATGCAAGATGAGATGAAATCTTTGCATGACAATCACACTTTTGAGTTGGTGAAATTGCCAAGAGGCAAACGGGCTTTGAAGAATAAATGGGTGTACAGGGTGAAGCAACATGAGCATACTTCACAACCCCGGTACAAAGCCAGACTAGTTGTCAAGGGATTCAATCAGAGGAAGGCATTGATTTCGATGAAATCTTCTCTCCAGTTGTGAAGATGTCATCCATCAGAGTGGTACTCAGCTTAGCAGCAAGCCTCGACCTGGAAGTTGAGCAGATGGATGTCAAGACCGCATTTCTTCATGGAGATCTGGAAGAAGAAATTTACATGGAGCAACCAGAAGGCTTCAGAGTCAGCGGGAAAAGAGGACTATGTTGCAGACTCAGGAAAAGCCTCTACGGTTTGAAACAGGCACCGAGACAGTGGTACGTGAAGTTTGAGTCAGTTATGGGGGAGCAGGATACAAGAAGACCACTTCAGACCATTGTGTTTTCGTTCAGAAATTTTCTGACGATGACTTTATCATCTTACTGTTATATGTAGATGATATGTTGATAGTTGGCAGGAATCAATCGAGGATTGATAATTTGAAGCAGCAACTGAGTAAGTCTTTTGAGATGAAAGACTTGGGGCCAGCTAAGCAGATTCTTAGCATCAGGATCGGTCGTGATCGGAAAGCCAGGAAGTTATACTTGTCACAGGAGGAGTATATCGAGAAGGTAATTCAGAGATTCCAGATGGACAAGGCTAAAGCGGTTAGCACTCCTCTTGCTACCCACTTTAGATTGAGTACGCAGCAGAGTCCCTCTACTGAGACAGGAAAGGAGGAAATGAAACAGGTCTCATACACCTCAGCAGTGGGAAGTCTTATGTATGCCATGGTGTGCACGAGGCCAGACTTAGCACACGCAGTTGGATTGGTCAGCCGGTTTATGTCAAACCCAGGACAGGAACACTGGAATGCGATCAAATGGATCATGCGGTATCTTCGAGGCACATCCAAAATGAGATTATGTTTTGGAAGCAGCGAACCAGTGTTGATAGACTACACCGATTCAGATATGGCAGGAGATGTGGATACCCGAAAGTCTACTTCGGGGTATCTGATTACTCTCTCAGGAGGAGCTGTGGCATGGCAGTCGAGGTTGCAGAGGTGTGTTGCATTTTCTACAACAGAGGCAGAATTCATTGCAGTTACAGAAGCTTGCAAGGAATTGCTGTGGATGAAGACATTCGTCCAGGAATTGGGTTTCAAGCAGGAGAAGTACATTTGTACTGCGATAGCCAGAGTGCTATCTACCTTGGTAAAAATTCTACATTTCATTCGAGGTCAAAACATATCGATGTAAGGTATCACGATACGGGACGTCCTGAGCTCAAGGCTGTTAGAACTCAGGAAAATTCACACCGACGACAACGGTGCCGATATGTTCACGAAAATTTTACCAAAAGAGAAGCTTGAAATCTGTCGTGCTATAGCTGGGATGACAAAACTTTCCACATAGTCAGAGTGGGGAGAGACAGAGAACTACGATTGGCTTGATCCCAACTCAGGGTACGTAGGCAGTCATACAGATGCAGCCAGGGGAGGATCCTTTTGAGGATCCGGTTTGGATGATTGATGGTCGGTTCAGATTTTAGGACAAATCTTCACCGAGGGGGAGATTTGTTGGAGTCAGCAAGCAAACGTAACTTGTTGAAGAAGCAAGCGAAAGTAACTTGTTGAAGAAGCTGTCAAGTTTGTCTATTAATAATTAATCGAGATGTGAATTATCAAATTTAATTTTACATCACTAATGAGCGAGAGTCCTAACTAGTTGAAAATATAAACATAGTTTAGTTGCAAAACCCAAGAACTAAACAATGACAAAAAAAGTTTTTATAGTGTAAATTTAATTGTTACTAAAAATACTCCCTATATACATCCAAATTATTTATTGATGGTATGGAGATGGAAATGTTTTATAATATATTTTTATTTTATAATAAGAACACATCATTTCTTTGTTAATGATGCTAAAGCATAAACAAGATTAGTAAGATTCCCAATGGATGAAGAAACAAGGACCTACCTTGTTATTTTAATTTGATAACATTTAGTTTAGTAACGGATTTTGTTTTTACATATGATAAAGTCTTATCAACCAAGATTTAAAAACTTAATTGAGTGGTTTTCAAGGCTTTCTTTAGTTAGTTATCGAATTTGAAATAGGAGATAAAAATTAATTTGGATTTTATTCAAGTGGCGGGGCCACTTATAGGGTAATGAGGGTAGTTGTTCCCCATTTAATTTCAAATTTGGTTAAAATATTTTTAATAAATTGATGAAAAATTTGATTTATTAATGTGATAATTTTGACTTACTCCATTAAAACGAAGAATAAAATCTTATTTTAGCCCGTGAAAGTTCAGGATTTGCTACTGTTTACCCGCCTTTTAAATTTTTTGGGGAAAAAAACGAGATTCCCTTTAGAAAAAAAATATATATATACATAGTCAAAAAAAGAAGTTGCAAATGGCGATATATGCCATGGCATTTTGCTCTTTAACTATTTCAACAAATGCTGCTTTTCATATACTTTTGTTCCAAAAAAAGAAGACAAAACCCTAACCAATATATTAATCCTTGGATTTATTCACCAACACGAACAAAAAATCATGCTTTCTTATTGGGGCCTTACCATTCTTCACTGTAGTGACCCTCGTTTTTGGATTTCTAGCTCACTGTGATTAATTTCGAATGTCCTAATAATATATTTGAGGAAATTAAATTAAATTTTAAAAAGAAAAAAGAAAAAAAAGTTTAGCATAAAGTAAAGATAATTTTGCTTCTGACCATTTCAATCACAATCACGAAGGGACTATATTTGTCATACGTTAATCAATAAATTTCTCTCTTCATTATTATTGGATAATTTCATAATTACAGATTCAATGTGTACTTATCAAATTATTATTGGTTGGTCGTATCACATCATCCATACGTCAATCTCTCATAAGCCTTTCTCTTCATTCACATAAGCAAATGTTAAAAGTTGTTAATAACAATATTAACTTGGTTAAAAAAAAAAATTATTTGTTGAAATTGACAAGAGAATTTGAAAACATGTGTAAGAATGATTTGGATTCGACGTTGAGTTGAAAGTTTTATAAATAGTGTTTGATTGCAAACGTGGCAGAGGAATTTAAAAAAATAAATAAATAACACAACTTAATTTAATATTATATCTGAATTCGAAAAATAAAGTCAAAACAATTGAGAAAGATAAATTATTTAATCCACAAATTTGATTGTTGGTGTTGTTATTATTATTATTATATCATCATCATCATCTCACCCCCGAAGTTCAGCTAGACTCTAATTTTCTCTTTTATCTTAATTTTTCTCATACAAAATTTTTGTGGGTACGTCATTGATGGTTAACAAATAAGATTGCACGAGAAGTTAATAAATTTCAACTATATAGATATTAATTTAAAACTTCAGCAAAGGTAATTTAGTATTTTTTTTTTCTTATTTGGATTTTCTCTTCAGGTTTATTTAACAAGATTTTAACGAGATTGGTATATTTATGTTTCACTTAGATTATCCCTTTTTGTATTGTTTTTCAATATTCGGTATTAATTTTTTTTTTTTTTTTTTTAATGAAGCAAACTTGATAAGGTCTATTAAGCATATGATTTGGTAAGTATTTGTGACAATAATATAGGACATAATATTTAATAGTTTTAAAGGATTTCGCTACATGTGTTCTTTTTCAGCACATATATATTGTTTCAAAGCTATCGATAAGATACATGGTGCTGACTTATAAGGTCCGGTGTAATTAGTCAGATATTATTGTTTTGACGGTCTAGAAATTGGCTCAGCAACCTGGCCCTTTGACTTCTCACAATTTTGTTTTTGACATAGGCTCAAGCCCACCAAAAAGACCACTAACTAATTGAGAGAATCTCTTACTTATAAACACATGTTCAAGATCCCTATCAATGAATGTGGAATACCATAATCCACCCCCCTTGGAGCCCAAAGTCCTCATTGGCACATCTATGATTGAGATTTGACTCCGATACCATTTGTAAAGTCCAATACAACTAGTTATATATTATTCATTTTGGCGGCACAGAGATTTGCTTAGCAACTTAGCCCTTCGGCCTCTCATGATTTTGTTTTTGGCATAGGTCCAAGTCCACCCAAAAGACCTCTAACTAGTTGAGGGAATACCATGTTAGAGTTGGTGCTCTGAGCTCCAATTTATTATGTATTTCCATGTAAATACTCTTGTAAGTATTTTATTAATGAATAAAATAAACAGTTTCTATAATATGAATTCTTTTATTATATGATAAAGACGTAAATGACCATAAAGTGATTGGTTATGATACAGTTGTAAAAGCGTCGCAACTGACATTGAGCAGTATCATACACTATAAGAAATTACAGTTTTAGCGACGGAATTTAGCGACGGACTATTCTGTTTCAAAATTTAACAACGGAATATAGACGAAATTGAAACGGATAATGAAATTATGGACAGAATTTAGCGACAAAAAAAATTTCATCTCTAAATTAGAGACGGAAATGAAAATCCGTCACTTATTAAAGACGGATTACTATTCCGTCGCTAATTTTATTTAGAAACGGATTTTTTCCGTCGCTAATTAGAAACGGAATTTCAATTCCGTTTCTAATCTAAAATTTTTATTTATTTTTTAAATTTTTTTGTTGATTAGAAACGAAATTGTTTCGTCGCTAATTAGAAACAGAATTGAAATTCCGTCGCTAATTAGAAATGAAATTTCAATTCCGTAGCTAATGTTAAATTTTTATTTTTATTTTTATTTTTTTGTTAAGTAGAAACAGAATTATTCCGTCGCTAATTAGAAACGGAATTCAAATTTCGTCGCTAATTAAAAACGGAATTTCAATTCCGTAGCTAATGTTAAATTTTTATTTTTATTTTTATTTTTTTGTTAAGTAGAAACAAAATTATTCCGTCTCAAATTAGAAACGGAATTCCAAATTCCGTCGCTAATTAGAAACATAATTTCAATTTAGTAGCTAATGTTAAATTTTTATTTTTATTTTTATTTTTTTTGTAAGTAGAAATTGAATTATTATGTCGCTAATTAGAAACGGAATTCAAATTCCGTCGCTAATTAGAAACAAAATTTCAATTCTGTCGCTAATTTTAAATTTTATTTTATTAATTTTTTTTTGTTAATTAGAAACGGAATTTCAATTCTGTCGCGAATTTTAAATTTTATTTTTATTTTTTTGTTAATTAGAAACAGAATTGTTCCGTCGCTAATTAGAAATGGAATTCAAATTCTGTCGCTAATTATAAACGGAATTTCAATTCCGTCGCTAATTTTAAATTTTATTTTTATTTTTATTTTTTTTAATTAGAAACGGAATTGTTCCGTCGCAAATTAGAAATGGAATTAAAATTTCGTCGCTAATAGAAACGGAATTTCAATTCCGTTTCTAATCTTAATTTTTTTTTTTTTAAAATTTTTTTTTGTTAATTAGAAACAAAATTATTATGTCGCTAATTAGAAACGGAATTGAAATTTCGTCGCTAATTAGAAACAGAATTGAAATTTCGTAGCTATTTAATGAGAAAAGAATATCAATTCCGTAGCTAATTTTTATTTTTATTGATAATTAGAAACAGAATTATTTCGTTTCTATTCCGTCATCTAAATTTTTAAAATTTTCAATCCCCCCAAAATTTATTCCTTTCGGCGCCACTTTTTTTTAAAAAATAGAGACGGATTTTCCGTCGCTAAATAGAAACGGAATAGCTATTCCGTCGCTAATTTTCGTCAAATTTCCAAAATTTCCCGCCTTGTGAAAATTTCAAAGGGGGACAAAATTTACAAATCTTTCTCGTTTCGCGGAGTTTTTTCCGCTATATATAAACTATAATCTTTTGAAACTCTCAACGCCATACACCATCCAAAGGGGGCTTACTAAATTTCATATACCATCAAATTTTTCATACCTCACCTCTTATCAATCTCTCATTTTTCTTATCCCCTCTTTTAAAATTCTTAAGAAACAAACGATGGACATTTCGTAAATGGATGGTGGTGTGTCGAAGCTCGCGGTGGACATTTACGGTATCTTGTATAATTGAAGAGGTGTATATAAACAATTAAAAAATCCTTTTTAAAAAAAAATTGTAGACCATTTTGAAAATTTTTAAAATTTTCCCTATCTAAAATTTTAAAATTTCAATCGCTACAATTTATAAAGGGTTCATATCTATATAATTATAAATTTCCCACCTCGCTAAAATTTTAAAAAAAAATTTCCTTTCTAAAATTTTAAATTTTTATTTTCGAAAAATTTTAAAATTTTTTCATTTCTAAAATTTTAAAAGTTTCTTATATTTTTAAAATTTTAAATTTCCCGCCTCTCTAAAATTTTAAAATTTTCGTTTTAATTTTATTTCAAAAAAAATAATATAGCTACGGAATAGATACAGAAATATTCCGTCGCTAAATATTTTTAAAATTTTAAAATCCCGCCTCTCGAAAATTAAATTTAAATTTTTTAAATTTAATTCAAAAAAAATTATAGCTACGGAAAATTCTGTCGCTAAATATTTAAAATTTTAAATTTCATGCCTCTTCTAAAATTTTAAAATTTAGTTTTTAATTTTTTTTAAAAAATTATAGCTACGGAAAATTCTTGTGTCGCTAAATAGAAACGGAATTTTCGTCGCTATTTAGCGACGGAATACTAACTGTCGCTATATAGAGACGAAATTTCCTTCCGTCGCTAACTTAGCGACGGATGGAATATTTCCGTCGCTATTTTTTTTTGCGACCAACAAAATAGAGACGAAATTTTTCCGTCCCTAATGGTCAATTAGCGACGAATTAGCTACAGATTTTTCCGTCGCTATTTGGCAGTTTTCTTGTAGTGATAACAATATCATTCTTTAACTTTTGGTGGTCAAGGTTTACAATTACTTGGTCAGTAAGTAAACCTGCAGAGATGGTACGTGTCGTATATTGGAATATTGAATTTCAATGGTTTCTCAATGAACCATGAGTCTCGGGAGACTCGTATAGACACGTAGGTGTTTATATCAGATAAACACTGAACGATTCACTGAAAATTCTTAATAGATGGTACACCAACGTTAATAAGAATCTTCTTAGGTTGAGTGAGTATAGTGATCCTCCGACTTGAGGTACCATTGTGGATGTATGAGGTATCATCCACATTTTTAAAATTTTCTCTTATCTAAAATTTAAAAATATTTCTATGACTCTGGGCTTCAATATGTGTAGCTTAGATTTTTCCTACTCTTTTGTGTATGTATTTTGATGGTTGGGAACTTGATAGAAAGATGGAAGCATGTATGTGTATAAAGAATGCATGAAATTAGTTTATTTGCATTCATTTTGCCATTTGATGGTGAGTTGCCATTTTAGAGTTACTTAGCCACTCATAAATGACCTAAAATTATTTTTGAATTGTTTCATGATGGTGAGACTTGTTTGGTGTGGTAAGAATTGAATTAAAATGTTGAATTTAATTAATTTGGTGTTAATTTGTCAATTTGTAGAAATTATAAATTTAGGGTTCATAACCCACTCCAAATTTGGGCCTTTTCATATATGTGTTAATTAATGATGTATATATTATTTATATTAAATTTGGGAATTATTGGATTTGATCTTGGTATGTTTTGAACTAAAAGGACCAAATCGTAAATTCTTGAAAATTTAGGGACCTCTCTCCCACCTGTAGAAAAACTATTTTTCTTGAATTGAAATTGTATTTTCATGTATAAGACATGTATAAATCATTTTGGGATTGATTTGGAATCAATTAAAATTGTATTTAACAATTTATAACTAAAATGATTAAAATACAAAGTTTATGGGCTAAACGGTAATTAATGAAAAATCTGATTTTTGGGGTAAAATTTCAGTTTTTAAGTATTGAGTTATTGTAATAAATTAGTTTATTTTAATTATTCAAGAAAAATTATTGAAATCGAAAAATTTTGATTTTCCGCGTTCCGTTACGTTTTCCCGGAATTGCCGCCTAAAACCCTAACAAACCATACTTATAAACACATGCCCAAGATACCTCCCAAACAATTTGGGATAGTACATGACTCGCTAAACTGGTTTGGCCAAACATATTATCTCTAAATTCCTCTTTAAGTGACTCAAATAGTAATTTTAGTTTTCTCTTCTATTTTTGAGATAATTTTCAGATTCTTATCTTCTTATTTAGGACTCAGATTTCAATTTAGTTTTTTTTTTTAATATTTTTATTATGACATAATATTTAGATTTACTTATTTAGTAAATTTTTTCTTATTAGGGTTTTAATATAAAAGAGAGTCAGAATCCTAATTTAAAAGCAGCTTTTATTTAGGATCCGTTTGTTTTGATATAAAACAATTTCTATATATAAATTTTTCCAATGAAAAACATTTTTGGAAAGGAAGTGTTTTCCAATATTTGGTTATCGTTTGAAAATATTTTTCGAAAAATATTTTCAGATATTTGGCACATCCAGTATTTTTTCAGAAAATATTTTTTAGTGGTTAGAAGTAGGGATGGCTAAAAGCTCGGGTCTGTCATAATCCGCATAGATCCGGGACCTAAAAAAATCTTTTATTCGGGTAGTGAAATTTCAGACCCGCACAGATCTAGACCGATGTATTTTTAAAATCGGATCCGGCTAGGATCCATATACACTCTGAAGATTCAGTTCCACAAAAAAAATTTCAAACCCATATGACGAAATTTTGAACCCATATATTTTTGGACCCAGATCCGCATAGACTAGAAGGCTTGGTCTAGAATACCAGGGTCCGGAATTCCAGAATTGAGTCCATAATTTTTTAACTTTATACAAATATAATTGAAAAAAAAAGATTAAAAAAATGAATTTCTGAATCCGGTTTGGGAATATCTGGACCCGTACAGTTCCGAAATTTTGGGACTTGGATCTAAAATTTTATTAATTTCATACAAATATAATTGAAATTTTTTTTTAAAAAATCAAGATTTCTGGATATGGTCTTATTATATCTGAATCTGGTTCCATAGAAATATATATTTTTATTGTAATACGTTTTTTATTTAATAAAAAATTAATTGTAAAGATATTTTAATTTTATAATTTAATAAAAAATTAATTGTATAGGTTAATTGAAGAGATTAAGTGACACGTATGTTTTTCATTTTAATGAGAGATTATAATATGTTTTATTATTATAATAAGTTTCTTTATTTAATCAATAATTTAACAATAATAAATTAAAATTTTAAATAATTAAATTAATACATTTCTTATTTTAATAGTATATTATGTTTTTATATTTTAATAGGTTTCTTATGTATAGATATTTTAATTTTATAATTTAATATTAAAAAATTAATTGTTGAGATTAAGTTTATTGTAGATAATTTTATAGTGTATTTTTTATAATATTATAATATGTTTTCTTGTTATAAAAAATTCTTATAAAATTATAATATGTATTTTTATTATAATATGATTTTTATTTAATAGATTTATTAATTTAATTTTATAACTTTAATATGAAACTGTTACTTGATGCGATGAGGATACTTAAAAATATTTAACTTTTATATAATAAATATATTATATATACACACATATAAATACAAAAATAAAAAATAAAAAAGTAAAACTGATTTTTCTACCTTACTATAATAAAAAAAAAATTAAAATAAAAAATAAAAACTTTAAAACGAAACCGTTCATTGTGTCATAGCGATTCTTCTGACGCGCGTGGCTATCATACGTAATGTACGGTGTCGATAATCTTTTAAGTCGTTTTGCTTTTTGTGCGAGTGTCGTTTTGGGTTTTTGGGATGATTTATTTTTGTCTGTTACTGAGATTCGGATACTGATTACTGAGTTGTGAAATGGCTTTTGTTTTGAAATAAATCATATTTCGGTTACTTTTTTTTTCTTTTTTAAAATAATTATTTTTAAGTAGCTGAGACCCCGATATTTGACTGGGCTGCAAATTAAATAAAAAATAGATAAATGAACCAAGATTTTCTACCAATATGTGCCATTTTTTTTTATATATAAAAATCACTAAAAATCAAAATTAAGGTTTCAAATTTAAGAAAATTTAATAAGTAGTGTAATAAAGAATCTTTAAAAATCTATTTTTAATAGGTAAGAGTTATATTTTGAAAATTCCTTTAAGCCCCATAAATTTTAGGACCATCCTTGTATCTAATTATAAGTTTGGAAGTATCTAATTATAGATCATTTTTAATCATCCAAATTGTAGTTATTCGCCTCATAATTTACAACTTCCATTTTTTGCCCACTTAGTTAATCCAATACTATATGTAAATTATTAATCAATGTACTAAGTTAAAAGTAGCAATAAATGTTGAACTCTTTCCCCAAAAAAAAAAAAAAACTCAAATATATAATGAACTAATATTGTGTTTAAAAATTGCAAAAAGGAAAGGGAAATGATATTTTATCTGAATGGGTGTCCGAAACAGATGAAAAAAACTAAATTCAAAATTTGATGTAAAATTTAAAATTCAAAACTCAAAATTTTTGAATTTTACCGTTTCGGAAACCCGGATTCGAACAAAGTAGCACCTCTCTAAGGAGTATAGAAAATATTTTTTTTAAAATTATTTGACCAACAAAGCAAGGCAAAACATAACGTGAGGAGGTGGGTAATGTTTATGCATTGCCATATTTTCTTGCAAAACATGCTAAATGTGAGTGATGGACATATGAGTTTTATTTGCCAAAACAAGAAATCAATGAGAGATGCGTGCTAAGATCATGATGATGATAATATATCGGATATTAGATATTAAAATTGAAATACGGATAATTAAAGTTGAAACGGAGTCGATGAATTTGAAATTTATATATGAACTCGAAATATTTCATATTTAATATTAGAAGTTTCAAATTTAACGATCCTCATTTCAAGTACAATGATAATTGTTTTAAATTCAATGCCTCTGATATCGATATTGAAATATATAAATCTTGAATTAAGAAGTAAATACTTAAGTTGTTTCCCGGGAGAGTTGCAATTAATTATCTCTTCAATACTCAAACAAGCAAACAAATATTAGGTATATCCAGTTTAATTGGAATGCTTGATTTTGCTATGATGCTTCGCCTGTCGAAGAGTGTATTTATTTAAAAAAAATACTACGTATATGTAGACCGGCCACGGTTCCGGTTCGGAACCGGAACCGAACCGGAACCGAACCGGTTGGAACCGGAAGGTTCCGGTTCCAACCGGTTTCGGTTCCGGATCCGGAACCGAACCGGTGGAACCGTACGGTTCCACCGGTTCGGACTGTTCCAACCGGAACCGAACGGTTCCGGTTGGAACCGTAACAGGATCCCTAAGGCCCCCAACGGCTACTAGCCGTTGGGGGCCTTATTACCCCAACGGCAGTAGCCGTTGGGGGATGCAGCAGCAGGGAGCCGTTTGGCTCCCTGCCAAACGGCTCCCTGCCAAAAAAAAATAAAATTAAAATTATAAAAAAAAATGTATTATATAAAATAAAAATTACTAATGTACCCCTAATAACGGTAATAAAACGGTTATATTTAGGGGCATTTTTGGTATCAAAAAAATTCTAAAATTCTATAAATAGAATTCATTTTTCATAATTTCATCACTCCAATTTCTCAACTTTCTCATTTTCTATAAATCTCTTATTCTCAATCTTACTTCAATACAATTCTCTTATTTTAGTTGTTAATTAATTTGTTATCACATTCGGCATTCACATCGCAATTATTCAAATGGCAAGCTCATCCGAGAACATAATGTCAAATATGCCGACCCAAGAGAGCGGCCCCAGTGTCAGTGCACAATCACGGAGAAGAGACGTTAAGGCTCGGTCCTCCGATATTTTCAAAATTCATTTTAATTTGGAACGCCTAGACGATGGTTCACAACGAGCAATTTGCAACTATTGTGGGGTTATCTATAAATTTTCTGGTGGATACGGAAATATGATCAAGCACATGGAGAAACATCATCCGGTTGAATTTGGCATTGATACGACGCAGACTCAAATGGCCAGGTACGCATCATCTAGTAGAGGTACGAGTAGTGTAGATTTATTTAAATATTCTGATGCAAAAAATAGAGAAGAATTTGCGAAATTAACATGTATGGCACATCTTTCTTTAAGCTTTGGTGAAAAACTTCATTTTACTAATTACGTGCATAATGCTTTAAACCCTGCTGCATGTAGAATGACTCGAAATACAACAAAACGTCATATTTTCAAATTATATAAAGATGGTAAAATTATTTTAAATGAAATATTTAAAGAAATGAAAGGTCGTATTTCTATATGTTCTGATATTTGGAGTGACCATTGGCAAACACACTCATACATGGGTGTGACTTGTCATTGGATTGATGCATCATTTACCATGCAAAAACGACTCATTGCATTTAGAGTTTTTGATGACCAACATACTGCACATAATATTTATAGAATGATGAATGTAATTTTTGATGAATATGGTTTAGGAGAAAAAATTTTAACAATTGGATTTGATAATGCATCTGCAAATACTGCATCCATCAATGATTTAAAAGAAAATGTCAACCAAATTTAGGGGGTCGATTTTTTCATATTCGTTGTACATGTCATGTCCTAAACTTATGTGTGCAAGACGGTCTAAAATTATTATCTCCTTTCCTTGATCCTATTAAAACGGCACTTAACTGTATTTGGTCATATTCTCAAGTTAGGAGGGAATGGACCAAGTTTTGTAAAATAAATGGTATTAAACCGATTAAATTTTCTAGAGATGTTCCAACACGTTGGAATTCTACTTATTTTCTTTTATGTCAAGCACTTCAATACAAAGATGCATTATGTAGTTTTTTTCTCAACATGTTCAAAATATCACACTTTATCCTAGTCAATGGGATATTTGTGAAAGAATTTTAGATATTTTAAGAGTTTTTAATGATGCTACTTTGGTTTTTAGCGGTGTTTATTATCCCACTGCACATTTATTTCTTCTTGAAAGTTTGAATATTGTTGGCACTCTCGATGAACATGTTGACAGTGACAACCCTAATGATATTGTTTTGCTCGAAGCATTACTGTTATGAAGGTAAAATGGTTGAATTATTTTAGAGAAATTCATTTACTTTATCTTATTGCTGCTGTTTTTGATCCTATATTTAAATTAGAAGGTTTGAATGGTGGTTTACAAGCTTACTATGGTTATTTAGGAATATTAGATGACATTGATATTACGAGCATAATGACGAATTTAAGAAGTGATTTAATTATTTTATTTAATGATTATATTGTAAGATATAACTTAGGAACAATAGGTCAATCTAGTAGCGAACCGGTAATTCAACCAAGACTTAGCGCAGGGGATCGTTGGTTATTGCAACGAAATAAAAAATCTAGGGATACGACAACAACTAATAACCCTGAATTAGATAATTATTTATCTACAAATTTTGAGTTTTCTAATGAAAGTTTATGCAGTAAAAATTTTAAAATCCTTGAATGGTGGAACCGGCATCAAAATATATATCCTGTTTTATCTATTATTGCTAAAGAGATACTGGCAGCACCTATTTCCACCGTTGCGGTTGAGCAAGCCTTCAGCTTGGGAGGTAATATATTGGAAGCTAGGCGATCTTCATTACATCCAAGCACTCTAGAAGCAACAGCTTGTGTGGATGATTGGACTCGAGCTGATCTGAGACAACAAGAAGATGCCCCCGATGATTTTGAAGATTTGTTCGATAATGCTTCTGCATCAAGTGCAAGCGGAAGCTGCGGACCCGGAGCTGAAGGATCAACTGATAATGATGATTGATAAATGTAAAATTATAATTTACAAAGGGGAATGGTCTTAAACTTGTAATGGAACTACGTGAGCTTTGATTCCTCTCACCTTTGGAGGATACGTAGGCAACTTAAATTTTAAAAAATTTAAGCTCAAGCTCTTCAATGTAATAAAATTTTTTTTATTTATAAATTTAATCTCATTTTTTTAATTAATAATTTTTTTTATTTAATGATTTGACTCATCTTATTTTTTATTTTAATTAATTAAAAAAAAATAAACCGAACCGAACCGGAACCGAACCGTTCGGTTCCGGCTCGGTTCGACTTTCCGGTTCCACTTAAGTGTGGAACGGAACCGAACCGGATTTAACCGGTTCGGTTCCGGTTCCACACTTGTGGAACCGGAAACGGCCGGTTCGGTTCGGTTCCGAACCGGAACCGAACCGCCGGCCGGGTCTACGTATATGACCCATCAAATAATAAAATAAGTAAGGATTAATTTATTAAACATTTATTTAATTTATGTGAATCATTTACTGGTGGCATCTTTATATGTGTAAAAGATTAGGGGACAAGTGATCTATTTTGCTCTTTAATTGGTTAAAAACCAATGTTTTAGGGCAAATAATCAAACTATGTAATATCCAAGAAAAGAAAATTGAAAGGCATAAAAGTGGGACAACCAATTCAACAGTCGAAAAAGAATGAGGATAAAAAATATAACTAATAGTATTTTATGTATAAAAGTTACCTAAAAAGATCAATCAAAAGTAAGTAAAAAAGAAAGGAAACTTAAGTGAGTCCCCATATATTTAATTATTTTGATAAAATTCAGTTTTTTAATTTTGAATTGATATACCATGCGTAAATAAACAATACTTAATTGTTGTTGAGCTTTTTTAAATCCAGCCCATTTGCCATTGATATTCCGAAATTATCATTTTTATACCCGGATATTGACTCATGTATGAAAACTTTAAAATTTTAAACAAATTTAATTTACATCCAAAATTTTAGTTAGTGTACTATAATTTTTAGGTTTGATTTTAAATTCAAAGTTGTTGTCAACGTATTAATTTATATCTAAAAAATTTATGTTAATATTCTAATTTATACTTAAAAAGAGTAAATTAGTACACTAAATATAACTTTGGGTGTAAAATTGAACTTGTTTATTTTTTTTTTTAGGTTTTTTCATACATAAATTAATTGTCTGATGTAAAAATGATAATATCCCTAAATAAAAAAATAAAATTATACCCAATAAAATTTTAAAAAAGGTAGGATTTAGGAACAAAACAATGGAAAAACAATAATAGAACACTTTTAAATGCTATTTAAAAAACTTCTTACAATGCTTCTAAAAAACACTTCTAAACTAATTACCTTATAAATTAAATATAGAGAGGTAAAAGTTTGGTAAGTTGTCATTTATATTGATTTTATGTAGGGGTGGTAATTTGGGTTATGATTCATTTATTCGTTCGATTCGAACGAGTTTGAAAAAATGGATTCGTTTAATAAATAGGTCAATTCGATTCGATTCGTTTATTAAACGAATCGAATACAAATTTAAGTTAATTGATTCGTTTCTGATTCGTTTTATTATTTTCTTTTACTAGTTATTTATTATTTTTCAATTAAGATTCGAGAAATTATGACTAATTATCATAGAAAAACTAATAGTCAATATTTTGTGAGGTATTTTTAGTAAATATATTAATTACATATTTCATACGTATATTTTTATGAAAAAATAATGTAAATAAATTATGGTAAATTATGTTATTCAATAATATCATGACTAAACGAATATTCATATTCGATTCGTTTAATAAACGAATCGAATACGAATCCGTCACATTTTGATTCGATTCGTTTAGGATTCGATACAAATTTGATTCGTTGATTCGTTTATCACCCCTAATTTTATGCACCTATTAGGCCATGCTATGCACATTTTTTATTTTATTGCTTTTGCTTTGATTATATCTCATTAGAAATCCACCATAGACCAACTTCTTATCTTTCAAACTATGGGTAGTAATTATGAGTGGTAACTTAGAAAAAAAAACACGGCAACAAAATCCATTGAATACCACCTAGGTTTTTTAACCTTACTAAAATTTATATCATAGTAATTTTTATTTTAGATTTGAAGACCCTCTAATCTCTCACACTTTTTTTTCTTAATCAAAAAAAAAAAAAATTAATTATAATAATAAATAATTTCAGGTGTGAACTATTTTAATTAATCATTTAACATATTTATCATGTAGGGGTGTTTACGAGTCATGTCTGAATTTTGTGAAACCTGATCGGGTTGGGTCACTCGGAACTGAAATTCTTTTTTGCCAAATCAAATTTCAGGTTCGGGTCAGGTCGGTGAAAAAAAAGAATTTTGTATGTGTTAATTATTTTGATATATAAATACTAGTTATTTTATGTTCCGAAACTTGTCATACATATAAAATATCAAGATAAAAAGTAATAAACAATTGAAATAATGGTAAAAACTTTAAAAATAAAAAAATTTTAGGAAAATAATAAAAAATTATTTATTAGGGTCGGTTCAGGTTGCGTCGTCAAACCCATGACCTGACCCCGCAAAAATCAGGTTGGATCAACCCGAAATTGGATTAATTTTTTTAGAACCCGACGTGATCGGGTCGGGTCACATCTGATTGGGTTGCGATTTGATCCGACTCTATGAACACCTCTATTATCATGCATTTAAAATGATTTCAAATTTAATGATAAGTATATAACTAATGATTTCAATTGCTCACACGTATAGTTATAACTAAATTTGAAATCGACATAAATTCATCATAAATGATTAGTAATTTTTTGATATATCAAAGGTATGAGTAACATAATACTACTAACTAATAGCCATAATTATATAAAATATAATTATCATTTATAATAAATATTATAATTGAGTTATATATGATTTGACATGGTATTATATTTTCATGGGAACGAGCGAAATTCTCATTATATTTTAAAATAAATGAAATCTTTCTCATATTTGAAAATTCAAATTTTAATCTGAAAAATCATGAATTTCAATCGAATCCTTAAAAATTCAGTTCGGGATTCAACTCCTTATTCAAAAAATCGGTCAAGATTTTGAATAATTTTCGTCACGAATAACAATCGGGACGAAACGAGATTAATTTGGGACGAAACGATGATAATTTTTCTCGAACTAAAACTACTTAAAACTTAAAAACACAAGAGATTTACTCACATAATATCTATCACTATGTATTATAATAATAATTAAGCACTATAACTATAGTTTGTAACCCCTTCTGATTTAGATTAAATCTATGTTTTGGATAATTGAAAAAAAAACAAAAACTAATTCCACATCAAACCCAACAAACAGATTAACAGAATCTAACATTAAAATAACCATAACAAGAAATAATAATTAAAGAAATGAAACCAAAGCAATTATAAATAGAACAGAGTGTAAGGTGTTTGATATTATTACACAAATTAACAAAAAGCAAAAGCTTTTTCCACAAGCTGTCATAAGTGCTTCTGGCTTTCCCCAAAACCCAAGAAGCGCTTTCACTCACCACACGAGCGTTTCTCGATTTGCATGCACAACACTTGAGGTTATTTGCTTTGGTAATAGAGAAGAAGCAACAATTACTAGCATTTAAATTTTTGAATTTTTTTTTTTTTTGGGTGGTCATATTTTTCATATTAGAGAGTCAGTGAGTCACAATGAGTCTTCAGAATCTGAAGAGTGATTTTTTGGCTCCTTCTTATAAACTTTCTCTGTCAAGCACTTTTGGGATTAAAAATCCTGAAATGGGGTTTCAGATTTTGAGCCCTGTTTCAATGGAGAAAGACAGGAAACCAATATGGGATTTTAAGTCAGATGTTGAGAATAGGGGAGCAAAGAGAAGTGTTGATGAGAGAGATGGGGTTGAATATAAGAAGGGAATGTTTTTGAATTTGGGTGATGTGGAAGTTATTAAGTGCTCTGCTTCTGGAAAAAATGGCCACACTAAGCTCTGTTCTAGAGGCCATTGGAGACCAGCTGAAGATGCTAAGCTCAAAGAGCTTGTTGCTCAATATGGTCCTCAAAATTGGAACTTGATTGCTGAGAATCTTGAAGGAAGATCAGGTAGCCAAAAAATGGAGGAAAAAAAATACTTTTCAACTTCAAAAGAGAGATTTTTAGTATATATATATATTTAAAAAAGATTTGAGACTCTAATTTTGGCCTAAATTTGAGACCCAGTTGATCGTCTGTGTGCGCTTTTCCGGGCCACCATTAAGTTAAGCCACTGGGGCTTAGATGTTATTTTGATTTATTGTTGTTAATTGTTTAATGTTCTATCAGGGAAGAGTTGCAGATTGAGATGGTTTAATCAGCTGGATCCAAGAATCAACAAGAGGGCATTCAGTGAGGAAGAAGAGGAGAGGCTGCTAGCTGCTCATAGATTGTATGGTAACAAATGGGCCATTATTGCTAGAATGTTCCCTGGAAGAACTGATAATGCTGTTAAGAATCATTGGCATGTGATCATGGCTAGAGAACACAGAGAGCAATCCAGTATTTACAAGAGGAGAAAGCTCTCTGCTCTCCAAAATAATAATCCTAGCAGTGATTCAACTATCTCTAGTAACAATGAATCTGCTTCTACAATCACTCATCTTTCACTCACTCCCTCTTCAGCTAAAGTATGTCCAGGATACTTCACTAAGTTTTCTCTATTGGGTATGTTTACTTTTCACTTTAATTATTTTTTTGGGAGAATGCTCTCTATATCCTTAATTACCCATCACGTAAATAATTTTTTCATAATTACCTATTAGGGTTCATAACTGTTTATGATAGGTAGAAAATCCTGAAACTCCATAGGAGATTCAAGATGAAAAATTGACTTTAATAAAAAAAAATTTGTTCAAGTCAAAAAATCGGTTGAGATTTGAGATAATATTTTATCTCGAATCCTAATCGAAACAAGATTAGAAATGGACGAGATATCTCGATTGTCATCTTTATTATTGTTCTAACAGTAACCATACAGAATGTAATAAATCCTTTACAATTAAAGATAATTATAAAAAATTAGAGATTAATAAATAATTAAAAAAAATAGGGATCCAGAGTTCATTTTCTCTTAATAGATATATATATATATATATATATAGTATTGTCAGTTACTGTATATTGAGATTTTGGGTTTGATAAAGGTTGTTCATCATCTGGAGAAAAGTTGATTACAAATGGAGATGTTGTCAAATTTTATGACACAGGCAGAGGGTATGAGTTTTTTTATCAAGCAGGGCCTGTAGGAGGAGTGGTTATGAATGTGGACCAATCTGGCCACATTTCTGATTCAAATTCAGAAGTTTCAGCAACTGAGTCAGTAACCAACACCAACTCCAATAACAACAACAAGTATGTGGAAAATGAGACTAGCTATGACAAGATCAGTATGCCCTTCTTTGATTTCCTTGGAGTTGGAGCTGCTGCTCAAGAAAAATTTTGAGCAATAGAAAAGCAAAGCAACCAATTGAATCTTGTGCTGTCTCTTGTTTTGTTTCAACAGTTTTTAATGTACAGTAGTATACTAGTTACTTCCATAAATGGCAAAAGAGAGAAACAGTAGTAAAAGTTAAAATAGTAGAGAGTGAGAGAGGGTCATGAGTAGTAGTACTAGTAGTAGTTTTGTTATTATATAATAATTTTCTGAAACTTGTAGCAGTTTCTGACTTATCCAAGCAAGCAAGGAAGCAGGCTTTGTTATTCTCTCTGCAAATTTTATGGCAATTTTCTTATGCATATGTCAATGATAAGGATCAGGATTGAGAGATGAGTGCTGGCCCCTAAATTTATTATCAAAATTAATATAATTTTTAACTTAACTCAGCTCAATATTAATAATATAATTACAAAAACTACACTTACATACAATTTCACTAACAAAAACTACACCCTCTCACTGTAGCTACAGTGATTACTGTAGCAATCACTGTAGCTACAGTAATCACTGTAGTTAGTGTAGTTAGTGAGATTGTATGTGTGTATATCATTGCTCATATAATTAATGCATAGCCAAAGTTGTTTATCTTAGGACTCTCTATGACTCATAAATGAACCTGCCTGGTGCCTGCCCATCTTTTATGACTTTTCATTCAATGCTGTTTGGTACCCTTTTTTTCCCATGTTACAAGTGTGTTTTTTTTCCACCATGTTACAAGTGTGTTTGTTTGCCTATTTTACTTTATAATACAAGCGCTCAGGATCTGATCTTTTGAGCTGATCTTGAGGTCATGTGTTTGAATTCAAAAAATATGTTTTTTGTAAGAGTTCGATACAGTCGAAGTTTTACCTGATGCCATTAGGGGTGTTCACAGGTCGGGTCGGGTTTTTCAAAAAAAAAAAAATTGACCCGATCGGGTCGGGTCATTCGGGTCTCTTGACCCGAAACCCGAAATTTAAGGAGTGGATCCGCACGGGTCGGGTCGTCACAGGTCGGGTCAAAAAAACACCGGGTCGGGTCGGGTCGTATAATCTGCAGTAAACATAATATATATTTTTATTGATATTAAAATTACAACTTATATGTGTGGTTGATGGCAAAATCAGAGTTTGACAGTTAATTAATCATAAGTTCGAATCCCACCTAAAGCAACATTTTTTTTTCTTTTTGAAAAGAGTGAAAAAAATAAAAGAATAGATGTGAATGGTGGGATTTGAACTTGGCTCTACAACAAAACCATGGAGAAGCTTTGCCATCCCAGCTGCAACACTTCATCATCAAATTTAAACCATTAAAAATATATAATATAATTATAATATAATTTACAGTGGGTCGGGTCAGGTCAGACCCGAGTTTGCTGCCCAAAACCCGTGACCCGAAATTGAATTTTAGAATTTATAAACCCGACCGGGTCGGGTTAGCGCGGGTCGGGTCGGGTCGCGGGTCGACCCGACCCTATGAACACCCCTAGATGCCATATAAATGATTAGACAGCGGAGTTTTCAACGATTAAAAAAAAAATAATATGTGTTGATGGTGTTTTTCGGGCACTATGTTATTTAAACAACACGACAGGGGTAAAAGGGGTAACTCTATTGATCGAGACCGTTAAAGCCGACCCGACAACTTGACGGTAAGAGGCCGAGCACTTTATACTAAATGGCCGAGCACTTGAGATCGGATGACCGAGCATTATCAGATCGACAGCAGCATTCTCAGTTCAAATGGCTATCGTGACCGACCTCATGAAGACCGAGCACATGACAAGGCGTGCTCAAGAAGATAAAACATCCTATTCTTGTAGAAAAGGGATAAGTTGTCCTACTTTAATGGGGTAAAGTAATAAGTTAATATCCTAATAGGATAAAGGAAGTAAAGGTAGTTTGAAATTAGGAACCTTGTGGCAGAAGGAGGTTGACTCAATTAGGAACCCTTGTAAGAGAAGGAGTCTGATTCCTGTTTTTATTATAAATAGGAGGGTAGAGCACAAGTTGAAGGCATCTGAAAATCATCACAAGAGTGAAAGATTAGAATCAAAAAAGCTCTGATCTGTAAGAACAAAGAGGCCCGAAGGCATATTTGAGTAATAAAAGAGTACCACCCTGTTCTTGCCCGTGGACGTAGGTCGGATCTCAAAATCCGCCGAACCACGTTAAATCGCCTTGTCTGATTGGCATATTTTCTTGTTTTCCGCTAAATTTGCTTTTGGTCCCCCATAACCAAACAAATTCACAGTTGAAGGAGGATTCCCTCGGAGGTGATATTCCCGTATTACCCTGAGACCAAAATCCACCGTCAACAGTTGGCGCCGTCTGTGGGGAGCTTCACAAAAAGCAGTTCACGTGATAAGACAAATGGCGGAGGACGGAAATCACCAACCAGGAGGTCCGGTAATGGACTGGATGAAAAAAATGGAAGATAGCATGAGGACTATGATGGATCGACTAGAAAGAATGGAAGGAGCAAACAACGAGAAAACTGAAACCGAGACCGGACAGAGGAGGAAAGAGAGGGAAAAAGGGAAAAGAGTAGTAGATATAAGCGAAGACGAGGGACCCAGAAAGAGAGGCTCATATGGGATAAGATCTGAGGTGGTAGGAAGAGAGCCACGATCAGAAGACACATGGGAAGAAGAAGAGGAGGAACAATCACCCGACCCCTCCTCCGACAGTTTTTACAACTCCGAGAGGGAGGATAGAAAGTATAACGAAGACGTACAAGAGACCTCCGGGTTTAAAGAACGCCACGCCCGAAGCGACAGGCGAACAGAAGGACACATAAGGCGACACGGGGGCACAACCCGTGAAATAAAGTCTTGGTTGAGAAAAGAGATGACCAGATGGGGAGAAGGCCTCAAGACCGGCGCGGGAGACACCCGAGGCGAGGAAGAGGGGTCTCCCCTTACGGAAGAGATAAGGTCAGCACAGTTCCCGAAGCGATTCAACATGCCGACCATGGCACCGTACAAGGGCCATACCGACCCTAAAACCCACATTGAGAGTTTCGTCCTGCTAATGGAGGTACAAGGGGTAACAGGGGACGCCATCTGCAAAGTGTTCCCCCTAACTCTGGCCGGACCGGCCATTCTATGGTACAGAGCTTAGCCTCAAGAAGCATCAGCAGCTTCACACAACTGAAAAAGTCATTCATACGACACTTCAAGGGGGCTTGTGTCCCCAGAAAGACGATTGGAGAACTCCGGCTCATGAAGCAAGGAGACGATGAACCTCTGAAGAATTTTATCGAAAGGTACCACAATTTGGTGCTCGAGGTCGGAGCGTACGAGTCATCGGAAGCGCTAGAAAGTCTCAAGGGAGGTCTGAAGGTCGGGAAGTTCTGGACTCACCTGAGGATTCAAGACGTATCGGATTATGCCACTGCCCTGGAGTTGGCCAGGAAATTTATCTTAATAGAGGAAGAGAAAATGATTGTCTGGGGAGTAGACACCCGAAAGGCTAAGATACTCAGGTCAGACAATCAGTGGGATTCGATTAGAAATTTGAGGAGACCAATCCCGGACCAGAAGAAACTCAGACTGACACCTCCGAGTAGTCATGCTCAAGAGATAAAGTCACATGTCCAAGTCAACCGTGTCGTGGGGAGGACATTATACACCCCCCTGAACAAACCTATGGCCCAGATAGTTCGGGAAATCCAGAATAAAGGTCTGTTGGCCGAGCCTAATTTGAGGAGGTTCCCTATTGAGGAGGGAAATAGTAGGGCTTACTGTATCTACCATAACGTAAAGGGACACACCACGAATGAGTGCAGAGACCTGCGTGAGCAGGTGGAAGACTTGGTGAAAGAAGGCTATCTCAGTGAGTACATAGACCATTCGGTTTTTGAGGACGACCAAGTTGATAGCGAAAGTCATCCGGTCGGATGCGTGGAATGCTGAGATACAGAGAGGACGTATTAAGAAGAGCCTTACTTGTAGTGACCCTTGTAGAGTTGCAAGAAAAGCAACGGATCCCAAAAATGTGAGTAAAACTTCTTCTGTCTTAGGCTGACGTTTATTTATGCTTGTTTGTTGTGGCCCACACAATAATTTTGATATTTGTTTTACGGCTCGGGTCTGCTATTGTACCGCCGAGTCCGTTTTATTGATATTTGTATTACGGCTCGGGTCTGCTCTTGTACCGCCGAGTCCGTTTTGTTGATATTTGTTTTACGGCTCGGGTCTGCTCTTGTACCGCCGAGACCGATGTTTCCTTACGGCTCGGGTCTGCTCTTGTACCGCCGAGACCGATGTTTCCTTACGGCTCGGGTCTGCTCTTGTACCGCCGAGACCGATATTTCTTTCCGACTGGGGTCTGCTCTTGTACCGCCGAGATCGATGTTTCCTTATGGCTCGGGTCTGCTCTTGTACCGCCGAGACCGATGTTTCCTTACGGCTCGGGTCTGCTCTTGTACCGCCGAGACCGATATTTCTTTCCGACTCGGGTCTGCTCTTGTACCGCCGAGATCGATGTTTCCTTATGGCTCGGGTCTGCTCTTGTACCGCCGAGACCGATGTTTCCTTACGGCTCGGGTCTGCTCTTGTACCGCCGAGACCGATATTTCTTTCCGACTCGGGTCTGCTCTTGTACCGCCGAGATCGATGTTTCCTTACGGCTCGGGTCTGCTCTTGTACCGCCGAGACCGATGTTTCCTTATGGCTCGGGTCTGCTCTTGTACCGCCGAGACCGATGTTTCCTTACGGCTCGGGTCTGCTCTTGTACCGCCGAGACCGATGTTTCTTTCCGGCTCGGGTCTGCTCTGGTACCGCCGAGACCGATGTTTCTTTTCGGCTCGGGGCTGGATTTCGTTCCGCCGAGGCCACTTGTTTATTTGGCTCGGGGCTGGATCTCGTTCCGCCGAGACCGCTTGGTTATTCGGCTCGGGGCTGGATTACGTTCCGCCGAGGCCACTTGTTTATTCGGCTCGGGGCTGGATTCGTTCCGCCGAGGCCACTTGATTATTCGGCTCGGGGCTGGATTTCGTTCCACCGAGGCCATTATGACTTCTCTCAGCTCGGGGTCGGGTTACGTCCCACCGAGTCTGTCCTTTCGGACTGGGGACGTAACATTCCCCCAGGTCCAAGTGTCTTTCTCAGCTCGGGGTCGGGTTACGTCCCACCGAGTCTGTCCTTTCGGACTGGGGACGTAACATTCCCCCTGGTCCAAGTGCCTTTCTCAGCTCGGGGTCGGGGTACGTCCCACGAGTCAGCCCTTCGGACTGGGGACGTAACATTCCCCCAGGTCCAAGTGCCTTTCTCAGCTCGGGGTCGGGGTACGTCCCACTGAGTCAGCCTTCGGACTGTGGACGTAACATTCCCCCATGTCAAAGTGCCTTTCTCAGCTCGGGGTCGGGGTACGTCCCACCGAGTCAGCCCTTCGGACTGGGGACGTAACATTCCCCCAGGTCCAAGTGCCTTTCTCAGCTCGGGGTCGGGGTACGTCCCACCGAGTCAGCCCTTCGGACTGGGGACGTAACATTCCCCCAGGTCCAAGTGCCTTTCTCAGCTCGGGGTCGGGGTACGTCCCACCGAGTCAGCCCTTCGGACTGGGGACGTAACATTCCCCCAGGTCCAAGTGCCTTTCTCAGCTCGGGGTCGGGGTACGTCCCACCGAGTCAGCCCTTCGGACTGGGGACGTAACATTCCCCCAGGTCCAAGTGCCTTTCTCAGCTCAAGGTCGGGTTGCGTCCCACCGAGTCAGTCCTTCGGACTGGGGACGAAAAATTCCCCCAGGTCCGAGCATCTCTCACAGCTCAAGACAGGATCACATGCCACCAAGGACGTCACCGTAAGCAATTTGCTTTGAGGTGGAGAATCATTCTGAATAAGGTCAGCAGGATATGAAGATAGAAACAGAAGATTTAGTTGATGGCGAAAGCAATTTCTCTGTAAATTCTGGAGCGACCACCAGCAAGGCGATCAGCACACCATCTTTTTTTATAGTTCCCGGCATCAACTCACAAACTCGTTGTTACCGAGAACTAGGGGACAGATGTTGATGGTGTTTTTCGGGCACTATGTTATTTAAACAACACGACAGGGGTAAAAGGGGTAACTCTATTGATCGAGACCGTTAAAGCCGACCCGACAACTTGACGGTAAGAGGCCGAGCACTTTATACTAAATGGCCGAGCACTTGAGATCGGATGACCGAGCATTATCAGATCGACAGCAGCATTCTCAGTTCAAATGGCTATCGTGACCGACCTCATGAAGACCGAGCACATGACAAGGCGTGCTCAAGAAGATAAAACATCCTATTCTTGTAGAAAAGGGATAAGTTGTCCTACTTTAATGGGGTAAAGTAATAAGTTAATATCCTAATAGGATAAAGGAAGTAAAGGTAGTTTGAAATTAGGAAACCTTGTGGCAGAAGGAGGTTGACTCAATTAGGAACCCTTGTAAGAGAAGGAGTATGATTCCTGTTTTTATTATAAATAGGAGGGTAGAGCACAAGTTGAAGGCATCTGAAAATCATCACAAGAGTGAAAGATTAGAATCAAAAAAGCTCTGATCTGTAAGAACAAAGAGGCCCGAAAGGCATATTTGAGTAATAAAAGAGTACCACCCTGTTCTTGCCCGTGGACGTAGGTCGGATCTCAAAATCCGCCGAACCACGTTAAATCGCCTTGTCTGATTGGCATATTTTCTTGTTTTCCGCTAAATTTGCTTTTGGTCCCCCATAACCAAACAAATTCACAGTTGAAGGAGGATTCCCTCGGAGGTGATATTCCCGTATTACCCTGAGACCAAAATCCACCGTCAACAATATGTTATATGCCTCTCACTACAGTCACATACCACCTGATACCATATTTTTAATGGGGTCTACAATTTTTTCTTTTTTTTGGCAAAAGATTTTTAACAGTTCCTTATAATATATGATATTATTATCATGCAACATCTGTTGCTCAAAGACGCTTTAGTTTTTTTAAGTAACATCAATATGTAAGTCCCATTTAATTAGTAAGATATTATCATTTTTGACGGTAATTACCCTAGTAATTTTCCTCCTCAATCTATCAAGGTTTTATTCTTGATAACAGTGGTTCAACTTTGAAATCCACAAAAAACACATCTCATTAATTAATGATGGTTACTTCTTTTTAATAACATTACTAATATTTTTTCTCAAATATAATGAAATGTTACAATCCATACCTAGACTCAATGTCTTCTTGACACATTTAGTTTTAATTGAGAGCTCACTCTAATATCATATATACTACCTAACTAATAAGATATTATTCTCTTTGATGACTCACGAATTTACCCAACAATTTAACCCTTTAATTCCTCAAAGATTTATTGTTGGCAGCCCTCACGGAATATGTAAAAGTCTCGTATGTTTAAATTCATAAATTGTTATCACTTCATATTACCAAGAACCAACTTGAATGGGCTCTTAGAAAGTGACGGCGGCCATAGGAACATACAAAAAAATGCAATAACCGAGTGCACCGATTAGTTTCTAGTAATAATCATGAAGCATATTGGATCACATAAAATTGCAAAACAGTCCCCAATCGGTCTCATCCCAATTGTGATACGAGATGGAAAAAATATTCAGAATTTCGATCGATTTTTTGAATTGGACGAAAAGTTATTCCTAATCCCAAATAAAATGATTGGAGATCTCGAATCCTAATCGAGATTCGAGATTTTTTGGGCTAATATTTGAAATTTTTAAATATGAGAAGGATTTCGATTAATTTTAAAATATAAGAGGGGTTTCGGTTAATTTCACCAAATTTCAAGAGGATGTCACTTATTTTCCCATCGTGCAGCAGATTGGAACATATATCAAGTGTTCTAGCTAATATAAGTGAAGCTTCCCGTATTAATGGATAATCACACTACAAGAAATATGATTTTTAGCGTCCAAAGTTTTAGTATCGTAATAAAAATCGTCGTTAAATATATATTTAGCGTGCCAAAATAAAGCGACTCTAAAAATAACAACATATTGCATGGCAAGTCTTAACGATGCTAAAAGTACAACATTTAGCGTCTCCAAATGCAAGTAGATGCAAAAAAATTTAACATTTAGCATCGTTACAAAAATTTCGATACTAAATATCTGTTAGGGTTGGTGCTCTGAGCCCAAATTTCTTATTTATTTCATTGTAAATACTTTTGTATATATTTTATTAATGAATAAAATAGACAGTTTCTTTAATATAAATTCTTTTATTATATGGTAAAGACGTAAATGACCATTTAGTGATTGGTTATGATACAGTTACAAAAGCGTCGCAACTGACATTGAGCGGTATCATAACAGTATCATTCTTTAACTATTCCTGGTCAATGTTTACAATTACTTGGTCAGTAAGTAAACCCATTGAGACCGGTGCGTGTCGTATATTGGAATGTTGGATTCTAATGGTTTCTCAATGAACCATTAGTCTCGAGAGACTCGTATAGACACGTAGGTGTTTATATCGGATAAACACTGAACGACTCGCCGAAGATTCTTAATAGATGGTACACCAACGACAATAAGAATCTTCTCGGGTTGAGTGAGCATAGTGATCCTTCGACTTGAGGTACTACTGTGGATATATGAGGTATCCTCCACACTTTGATGGCAGTCACGTCACCGATCTATTTAGATCAGACCTCCGCTTGTTCGTTGGGTATGGACTGATCCTCATGATATCATGTGTGTATCAAGATAGGATCCGTCAGTTCTGTGTACAGAGTATAGATATCCATTATGTAATTAGCAGTCTGTTAAATCCATGAGCCCGTGGTACACTGTAGAAATCAGTTCTAAGTGTTATTTAAGAGATTGCTAATAGAATCGTCAACGAGATTATACCTAAAGAAATTTGACATTTATATCTATATCTCTGGGATAATCCGGATACCTGTGACGGAATGATTATACGTATGCAGTGACCTCGACCTGTATGGTTAAGAGTTTTTATCTGTGTTCGTCATAATTTACGGGTGGGTAGATTATAGACACAAAATTGGATTTCGTGACGGATATGCCTGAACCTAGAGAGTCTCACTAATGAGATATACTCATTGGGCACTAGGGCAACTTTTATAAATAATACTGATCATTTATAAGTCTTTTAACGGTTAAACGAAGATACATGCTTTAGAGATCTTTTGGCCATTTATTAAATGTCGAATTGTGATATTTGACATTTATAATTAATATATGTATTTTGATTATTTAATGTAAATATAATACATATATTTTGAGATATTTATATTTAATTATTTATTTATTCAATTATTGAATAATTAAATTAATAAAATATTTAATATCTTATTTCTTATTTATATAAGATAAGTGACATTTTTTAATTGGATAAAGTGGCTAATTTTAATTGGTTAAGTTGGCTTGATTTAATTGGTTGGGATGAGATAAACATTAATTTGATTAATGTTTTTAGACCACAAATAATTAAATACTTTTCCAATTAATTAAAACAAAAAATTGAAAATGTTATTATTGCTTCTTGCAAAAAGCGGTCATTGTGCAAAAATATATAAGCCATTTTTGTTTTTTGTTTCATTAATTCTAAGAACCCTAAACACATATACAAAAGAGAAAAGAGAGGAAAAGAGAAAGAAAAGGAATAAAAGGCTTGGAAAATTAAGATTTTGTAAGTTTTTCCTTACTTTTCTTTAATGAAAATTGTTTCTTTCCTACTAGACTTTAATATGATTAAATTATTTATTAAGTATTCTTTTTGCCATTTTACTGGATATTTGCCATTCTAGTGTCTTTTAGCCACTCATGTTAGACCTAGAATTGTTCTTGAGGTATTTCATGTTGGTGAGACTCAAATCATTTTGATTGTGTTTTACTATTATTTTTTTAATATTGAAATTTTTTTTTAGTAGTGTTGATTAATGTTCAAATAAATTAAATAGACCATTTGTAATTTTTTCAAGACATGATTGTGTTGATGATGGTTTATGTAGTTATAAAGGTTTTTAACATCATTTATGAGAGTTATGTAGGCTTATAGGTAAAATATTGAAGTTCATGGGCTAATGAGATGTATTATAAAAGTTCAGGGGGTCAAATATGTGTTTTGTTATATTTGGCATTTGCACTGTTGGCTGCCACGTCATCAACTCCTAACGGAAAAATCTGACGTGGACGGTAAACGGAACGGCGTTACACTAAATGGGTTTGTTACACCGTTTTTAAAAGTTCAGTGGGCTAATAGGTGAAAATAAAAGTTTGGTGGGCTATTGAGATGTCAGATAAAAATTCAGTGGCCTAATTATGGGTTATGTCTATTTTTAGTGGGGTCTACAATTTTTTTTTTTTTTTTGGCATAAGATTTTTAAGAGTTCCTTATAATATATGATATTATTATCATGCAACATCCGTTGCTCAAAGACGCTTTAGTTTTTAAGTAACATCAATATGTAAGTCCCATTTAATTAGTAAGATATTATCATTTTTGACGGTAATTACCCTAGTAATTTTCCTCTTCAATCTATCAAGGTTTTATTCTTGATAAGAGTGGTTCAACTTTGAAATCCACAAAAAACACATCTCATTAATTAATGATGGTTACTTCTTTTTAATAACATTACTAATATCTTTCTCAAATATAGTGAAATGTTACAATCCATACCTAGACTTAATGTCTTCATTGACACATTTAGTTTTAATTGAGAGCTCACTCTAATATCATATATACTACCTAACTAATAAGATATTATTCTCTTTGATGACTCACGAATTTGCCCAACAATTTAACCCTTTAATTCCTCAAAGATTTATTATTGGCAGCCCTCACGGAATATGTAAAAGTCTCGTATGTGTAAATTCATAAATTGTTATCACTTCATATTACCAAGAACCAACTTGAATGGGCTCTTATAAAGTGACGGCGGCCATAGGAACATACAAAAAAATGCAATAACCGAGTGCACCGATTAGTTTCTAGTAATAATCATGAAGCGGATTGGATCACGTAAAATTGCAAAACAGTCCCCAATCGGTCTCATCCCGATTGTGATACGGGATAGAAAAAGTATTCAAAATTTCGATCGATTTTTTGAATTGGACGAAAAGTTATTCATAATCCAAAATAAAATGATTGGAGATCTCGAATCCTAATCGAGATTCGGGATTTTTTGGGCTAATATCTGAAAATTTTAAATATGAGAAGAATTTCGATTAATTTTAAAATATAATAGGGGTTTCGGTTAATTTCACCAAATTTCAAGAGCATGTCACTCATTTTCCCATTGTGCAGCAGATTGGAACATATAACAAGTGTTCTAGCTAATTTTTAGTGAAGCTTCCCGTATTAATGGATAATCACACTACAAGAAATATGATTTTTAGCGTCCAAAGTTTTAGTATTGCAACAAAAATCATCGTTAATATATATATTTAGCGTGTCAAAATAAAGCGACTATAAAAATAACAACATATTGCGTGGCAAGTCTTAACGATGCTAAAAGTACAACATTTAGCGTCTCCAAATGCAAGTAGATGCAAGAACTTTAACATTTAGCATCGTTATAAAAATTTCGATACTAAATATCAACCTCTAACATTGAATGTAAGTAGTGACGCTAAATGTCGTAATTTTCAATGTCGCTAACTATATTCGACGCTAAAGATACAACCTTTAACATCGAATATAGTTAGCAACGCTGAAAATTATGACATTTAACATCACTATTAATACCAACTACGCTAAAGTCTACCAAAAAATCAACAACCCATGACTACCCTTCTTCTATTTATTAATTAATCTTATTCATTTTTCTTCAATATAATACACATGAAGAAAAATACACATTTTCATCATTTTCACCCTAATATAATACTAAGCTAATTAAGATATGTGTTTTCTCTAATGTATTGCTATTATTATAATAATTATTTATCAATTATGTATTTTTGCGTAAATCCTCTAAAATTAGACTTTAAAATTTAATTAGGTAAATATTTTTATTGATGGCTGGTTTTCATCTCAGAGAAAATAACGGAAATGTATTGTTCCCGGGATTCAACCTTTCTTCAGCAATGAATTTGTTTGGTTTTGAGGACCACCAAAAGCAAACTTCGGCAGAGGGAGAAGAGCATGCAGATTGACACAAGAAGTTAACGTGGTTCGGCGGGTTAAACCCAGCCTACGTCCACGGGTACAAAATGGATGGTGTTTTACTAATGAAATGGGCTCGGCTGACCTGTTTGTGGTCGGACAATGTGGGAGCCGAGCTGTTTTACAAAGAGAATTACAAAACTCTCTCAATCTCTCTCATATTTTTCTTTCTCTCCCAAAAATCCACTCCCTCTATAAAAAGACCTCTCCTTACATATATACTAAGCTTGAGGCGGTAAAACTGAGGCGGCTACTGTTCCCTATTCTGCATAGTCTTCCACATGAATCTGCTTCATTTATTAAGCTCGCTGCCCTAGGCCTGCTTTTGTCGAAAGTGAACATGCTCTCTGACATCCCATCACATCAGTTTGACTTTTCACTGCCACATGCATTTAGCGATGATGACCGCCTGGTGGGTGCTTTCGGGAGGTGACATGTGTAAAGAAGAATTACTTTTTTGAGGTTTCTGTCGGTGACTAAGTGGTCGGCCTTAATCGTCTGCCGAACCTATCGAGTCACTCTTGCCCTGTCTTGGGTTGTCCGAGCTCTTCGAATTACTATTAAGGGAACCAAATAGGCCCGATCAGAGCCGAGGGATTGACGTGGCCGGTTTGAAGCATACGATACGGCTGGTCTAAAACTGAGGACCCGTGTCCAGACTTCCGCCGAGCCGAGAAGATTTTAACACTCCCTGAATACCAATGGAAGATTCCTCCCCTGCCCCAGGTTCATATTGCTTGATTAATATGCTGATTTCGACTACCAACATCTATCCCATAGTTCTCGGTATCAACGAGTTTGTGAGTTGATGCCGAGAACTATTATAAGAACGGTGCATTTTTGCCCTGCTGGTGGCCCCAGATCATCCATCTGCCAGTTGCATTGAGAAATCTGCTGCTCGAATTTTCCTGTTTCGGTTTCATCAAGGAATATGTATCTGAAACTACAAGATCTCTTCTGTTGGGCCTGCAACCTTGCCCTTCTTTTGGTCGCCCTGTCTGGTAACTGTAGGGGTTTTTATGGGCTAAATCCGGTAACGCAGCGGAAGCGGTGGAAAATCGTATTTTCCGATTTCAAAACTTTTTCTCGGATTAATTAAATAAAATATTTATTTAATATTCCAATAATCAAATTATGAAATAAATTCAATAAAATATATTTAAGTGAATTTACTAAATTGCCCTTACACTTGGTATTTAGTCCATTTTAATCCGAAATTGATCAAATTAATTTTGAATGATTCTAAATCATTTTTAAGATGAAATTAGCATGTTCAAAACATCAAAAGCAACCAAATCCCCAAATTTCTTATTCTTGGCCGAGAGCCTCCAAAGGGGTGCCATTTGTGCACTTTGTCATTTCATGCTTCAAAACACATCAAGATGTAATCCAATCAACATGAAACTTTATATGCATCATATACACATCCAAATACACAACATATATGAAAATCCTCAAATTTGGAATTGGTCATGAACCCTAATTTTTCAATTTCCTCAAATTGGACAAATTAGACCAAATAGTTTAAATCAATTACTTTAATCATCATTCTTCCATCCAATCCAAGTCTCAACACAATGAAACAACTCAAGATCAAATCTAGGTCATTTAAGAGTGGGTCAATAACTCTATATTAGCAACATGGTTCCAAAACCTTAAAAGAAAGCTTACAACTACAATAGTCACAATCTTCTTTCATCACACATGCTCTACACTTCCATCAAAACTTCCATCAACAAAACACAAAGAATAAAGAAAGAAATAACCTAAGAACATCATATGTTAAAGCATAGATCCTAAGGAACATTTTCCTTACTAATAGTAGTTGAAGAAACTTACTAAAATCCAAGCTTTCTTGATTTTCCTTTCATTTCACAAGCTTTCTTTTTGTTTCTTCAATAGAGTTTTTCTTTGTAAAGTGTATTAGGTTAAGAATAAAATGAAATGAAAAACAATATATACTTGTACAAGATTTTCCTTGGCCGAAAATGCTAAAGCCAAATACAAGTTTATTAATTTCATTTTCATTTCACTTTAATTTAGTCAACTGCATAAAATCCAATAACACTTTATTAGATATTTAATTAAGTCAACAAAGGCAAATAATATCATTTACATTCAAATATCCTAATGTAAGATATTTATATTTTAATTAATTTAATCATTTAACAATTAAATAATCAATTAATTAATCAAATACAAATCTATTAAATATATGTATAATATTTACATTAAATATTAAAAACATATATTCATTAGGATATAAGTCAATAACTCATTTTGACTATTAATTAATGTGTATTTAAATTAATCAAGTATTAAATGTAAATACACAATAATTAGGCAAATGACTATCTAGTCCCTTAGCACGTATCTTGCGTTTTTAACCTTTAAACGACTTTATAAATAATCAATATTATTTATTAATGTTGCTCTAGTGCTCTACGAGTATGTTTCATTATTGAGACTCTCTAGATTCAGGTATATCTGTCACGAAATCAAATTTCGTGTCCATAATGTATCCACCCATAAATTATGACGATCACGGATAATCTCGCTGAATCATACAGGTCGAGGTCATGGCAAATGTATAATTCCTCCATCACAGGTATCCAGATAAATCCCAGAGATATAGATGTTAACGTCAAATCTCTATGGGCATTATCCAGTCGACTATTCCATTAGCAATCTCTAAAAGAATGTTTAGAACTAGCTTCTAAACTTTACCACGGGCCCATGGTTTTATCTGATTGCTAATCATATGGACTACCTATTCTCTGGTACACAGAACTGACGGATCCTATCTTGATACACATAGGACACCTGAGGATCTATCTACACCCAACGAACAGACAGAGGTCTGATCTAAATAGATCGTTGACGTGACTGTCATCTAAGTGTAGAAGATGTCTCATGTGCCCACAATGGCATCTCAAGTCTAAGAATCACAATTGCTACTCAACCCGAGAAGATTCTTATTGACGCTGGTGTATCATCCATTAAGAATCTTCGGTGAGTCGTTCAGTGTTTATCCGCTATAAACACCTACACGTCTATACTAGTCTCCAAGATTAATGGTTCATTGAGAAAACATTGGAATCATATTCCAGTATACGACATGTACTGGTCTCAACGGGTTTACTATACTGACCAAGTAGTGTAAACCTTGACCAGGAACAATCTGAGAATGACAACGTCATGATACTACTCAATGTCAGTTGCGACGCTTTTGCAACAGTACCATGACTAATCATTTTAAGGTCATTACGTCTTACCATTTAATAAGATAGATTATATTATAGAAACTGCATATATTATTCATAATAATAATGTTTTACAGAAGTATTCAAAAGAAATACAACCGGGAATGGCGCTCTGAGCACCAACCCCAACAAAATCTCCCAATTGCTCTAGTGCCAATATCGATTGTATCTAATACCCATCGACTCCACGTGTTTATCAAACAGTTTCGGAGGTATGGCCTTCGTCAGCGGGTCTGCTACATTATCTTCACTCGGTACCTTGCACACGACAATATCCCCTCGCGACACGATCTCTCGAATGATGTGGTACTTGCGTTCCACATGCTTCGACTTCTGATGCGCCCTCGGTTCCTTTGCTTGCGCAATGGCTCCAGTATTATCACAGTATAACGGAATTGCATTCTCGATACTTGGGACAACTTCCAATTCTGTGATAAAGTTCTTTATCCACAGAGCCTCTTTTGCAGCTTCAGTCAGAAGCTGCAATATATCCGCCTCAGTGGTGGAATCAGCTGTCGATCCCTGTTTGGAACTCTTCCAGCAAACTGCACCTCCGTTAAGGGTAAAGACAAATCTAGATGTAGACTTTCTATCATCGGGATCCGATTGAAAATCAGAGTCTGTATACCCATTAACCTGCAGTTCGTTTCCTCCATAAATATTAACTTATCCTTGGTACCTTTGAGATACTTTAGGATATGTTTAATGGCCATCCAATGTCATTACCTGGATTGGACTGATATCGACTAGTACGCTAACAGCGAAACTGATATCAGGCCTCGTACATAACATGACATACATTATGCTACCCAAACACGAAGCATAAGGTTGGTTAGACATTCTAACCTTTCTCTTCTATTTATGGACACATCTTCTAGAAAGATGAATCCCATGTCTGAAACGGTATGTTTGTTGTCTTACAGTTACCAAAACTATACCGTTCCAAGATCTTATCTATGTACGTTGATTGGGATAACCCAATCAGCCTCCTTTGTCTATCTCTATAGAGTTTTGTCCCTAAAACATAGGAAGCTTCTCCCAGGTCCTTCATGGAGAAATTCTTACAGAGTACGCTTTAACGCTTGTAACATACCTAAATCATTCCCCATGATTAGGATGTCATCAACATATAGGACTAAAAATACGACCATGCTCCCACTGGCCGTCTGATACACACAGGATTCTTCCGAATTCCTGAGAAAACCAGACGATCTAATAATCTCGTCGAATCGAAGATTCCAACTTCGTGAAGCTTGTTTAAGTCCATAAATGGACTTCTTAAGCTTACATATCATACCCGAGGTTTCACTGGACGCGAAACCTTCAGGCTGTTCCATATAGATTTCTTCATCAAGAATCCATTAGAAAAGCCGTTTTGACATCCATTTGCCAAATCTCGTAGTCATGATACGCAGCTATAGAAAGCAAAATCCGATAGACTTAAGCATTGCCACGGCGAAAAAGTTTCATCGTAGTCGACGCCAGGTCGCTGCGTGTAACCTTTTGCTACCAGTCGGGCCTTGTAAGTTTTCAACCTTACCGTCAGGCCGCGCTTCCTCTTGTAAACTCATTTACAACCGATAGGAACAATTCCTTCGGAAGCGGAATCAAGTCCCAAACTTGATTTTCATGCATTGAGTCTATCTCAGATTTCATGGCACTTTGCCATTTCACGGAGTCGATGTCCAACATCGATTCTCTATAGGTGAAAGGATCTGTCTCTTCAACTAAGAGAACATCCAGACTCTTTTCTTGTATCAAATACAAGCGTTCAGGAGGTCTAGATACCCTTTCCGACCTACGAAGTGTGTGTGTTGAAGGTCCTTCATATACTTGAACTTCAGATTCCTCCGTTGGTTCGTTGTTTTCAGGTTGGACTTCATCAAGCTCAACCTGTCTATGATTACCATTATGACAAAAATTCTACTTCTAGAAATTTTGCGGAGCGAGCTACGAACACATTTCGATGCTCGGTATCATAGAACATATATCCCATCGTATTCGAAGGATATCCGACAAACCTAAACTTTTGCCCTCGAGGCGAAAGCTTATCTTACTGAGTCACCCTTACATAGGCAGGACAACCCCAAACCTTAATATAATTAAGATTTGGTCTCCTACCGAACCATATCTGATACGGAGTCGTAGGAACAGCTTTTGAAGGAATCTTGTTCAAAAGATGTGCGGCTGTTAAGAGAGAGTAGCCCCATAAAAAATAGGGCAAATCTGTGAAACTTAACATTGATCGGACCATATCCAATAAAGTCTGATTTCTCCTCTCAGACACTCCATTGTGCTGTGGAGTATCTGGAGGAGTATATTGAGCGAGAATCCCATTCTCCTTCATATAATCCATGAACTCACCACTCATATATTCGCCGCCTCGATCTGATCAAAGGCATTTAATATATTTACCAGTTTGTTTTTCTACTTCATTTCAGAAATCTTTGAACTTTTCAAAGGTTTCCGATTTATGTCTCATCAAATAGACATAACCGTACCGTGACATATCATCGGTAAAGGTAACGAAGTACGAATAACCACTGTGAGCAGTTTGACTTAGTGGACCACATACATCAGAATGTACGAGTTCCAGTAAGTTGGTGGCACGGTGTCCAACACCAGAAAATGGGGCTTTGGTCATCTTACCCTGAATACAGGATTCACAAGTTGGATAAGATTCAATGGTAAGATCTGGTATCAAACCATTCCTAACCAATTGGGTAAGGCGTTTAACGCCAATGTGACCAAGTCTCATATGCCAAAGTTCAGTATATTAATTACAGGTAAACTACGTTATTAACCCAGTATTTAATATATCTTTTGAAGTTTGCAATGTATAATGACCATGCTGGTTGGACAACAAAGGATCTGATATTATTACTATCATATAATATAAAGAACTGTTCTTAATATTAATACAAAAGCCTTCTGTATCCAATACAAAAAGTGATATAATATTAGCTACACATCCAGATACAAAATGGCATTCATTTAACAAAAGTTCCCATTCGGCAATGAGATCTCGCATACTCCCACTGCAACTGCATCCAAAGAGTCTCCACTTCCGAATCGCAACTGCATCTCCCGGGCTTCAGCCTCCTACTTTCCTTCAGCACCTGCAAACAAATTGCAAATGTGAATGAGACAAGCAGAATCTAAAATCCAGTTGGTGTAACGGCTTCACAGCCAAAGATAAATCAATAACTGGAAAAATAAAATACCTGATGTAGATGCTCTGTCTCTCCTCAGCTGGGCGATGTAATCAGGACAGTTCCTTTTCCAATGCCCGACTTTGCCGCAGTTGTGGCATTTGTCTTCAGAAGCCCTCTTGGGCTTAGCAATCTTCGCCTGCTGTTGAGGACCGAAAGCCTTCTTCTTCTTCTTCCCTTTCTTCTTCTTTCCCTTGGACCATCATTGGGAAGAAGCAGAAGAGAGAAGTAGATCTAGGTGGGCGAGTCGGTACTCCCTTCTTAATCCTCTTCTCTTCTGCCGTGAGCAACATCCTATGTAGCTTCTGGTAGGTACAGACAGTCCCGTTCATGTGAAGTACATCACGAACTGGCGAAATGAAGCTGGAAGTGAACCAAGAATGACACTCCTACCGAGAACGTCATTCAAGATGATCGATCAATCGATCATCTAAAGAACATGTGGGCTAACATTTTTTCCCCTCATCCAGACGCGCATGGAACAGTTCTATGGCGACTTTGTGAACAATCACTTGTTCTTGGTTCTCAAACGATTGTCTCAATCGCGTCATCATGCTATAAGAATCTAGCATACTATAGTACTGTTGCTTGAGTTTCGAAGACAGTGAACTAAGGATGTATGATTTAACCCTTAAATCATCATCCTTCCAAGTTTCAAAAACTTGGCTTTCCTCCTCCTCCTCCGAAGCAATCCGCACCCACAGCAAGGGGCAACAGACCCTCAAGAACATATCCCATCCCAGCTTTTCGGAATCGAGGACAATCCTCAAATCCAATTCCCAGTCAGCGAAGTTCTCAGCGCCTTTCAGTTTGTTCGCATCAAGCATACGCGCAAACTGATTTGTGGATTGTGCCGCCATCGCCAATCTATCATATAGATCACGAAAAACGGTTAGCAGAAAATAAGCAGTTTCATATAATATCAAAAGCATAAACTAGATCATGGATTTTTAATCTAAAAATGCCCCTCCCACTAAATCATGCAATACTACTGTAATCCCCAAACAGAATACAAAGATTTAATATTAAATTAAATACTAATAGTGAAAGGTGGATCCCGTGAATATATTTCGGCTCACACAGCAGAGGCACGGTCTCGCCTACGTATATTCATTAGGTAGACAACTCATTTGTCAATCATTCTCTAATGACTCATGGGTTTCCGGTCCTGGTCGTTTCTCGTTGTCGCTGCGAAGGCAGGCCCACAATGAGACATACCAAGGTTAAACTCGTCAATGATAACTCATTACTTACTTACCTCTGACAGCTAGGGCACGTTCAGAATTCCGCTTTCCGCTTTTACTTGAATTTACCTAGTATCTTATATACATCCGGTATAAATAAATCTCTATCGGCTACACCATCACAGCAGGAAACGGTCTCGGAGTAGTCACAGAGAAGTATTCATAAACCGTATTGACAAGACGGACCACATAACATGCATCAAATACATAATTACATTAAAACCTTATTAATTAGGGATTTTCCGCTAAGTGTCATACACCCAAAATCTAACCAAATTAGATTATAATAAGCATGTATAAAGTCAAGAAAACATGATTAAACATTGATTTAATTAAAGCTAATCATTTTAGGAGGCCTAGAATCAGACTCGCTCTGATACCATTTTGTAGGGGTTTTTAAGGGGCTAAATCCGGTAACGCAGCGGAAGCGGTGGAAAATCGTATTTTCCGATTTCAAAACTTTTTCTCAATTATTAAATAATATATTTATTTAATATTCCAATAATCAAATTATGAAAATAAATTCAATAAAACATATTTAAGTGAATTTACCAAATTGCCCTTACACTTGGTATTTAGTCCATTTTAATCCGAATTGATCAAATCAATTTTTAATGATTCTAAATCATTTTTAAGATGAACTTAGCATGTTCAAAACACCAAAATCAACCAAATCCCCAAATTTCTTATTCTTGGCCGAGAGCCTCCAAAGGGGTGCCATTTGTGCACTTTGTCATTTCATGCTTCAAAACACATCAAGATGTAATCCAATCAACATGAAACCTTATATGCATCATATACACATCCAAATACACAACAAATATGAAAATCCCCAAATTTGGAATTGGTCATGAACCCTAATTTTTCAATTTCCTCAAATTGGACAAATTAGACTAAATAATTTAAATCAATTACTTTAATCATCATTCTTCCATACAATCCAAGTCTCAACACAATGAAACAACTCAAGATCAAATCTAGGTCATTTAAGAGTGGGTCAATAACTCTATATTAGCAACATGGTTTCCAAAACCTTAAAAGAAAGCTTACAACTACAATAGTCACAATCTTCTTTCATCACACATGCTCTACACTTCCATCAAAACTTCCATCACAACAAAAACAAAGAATAAAGAAAGAATAACCTAAGAACATCATATGTTAAAGCCTAAATCCTAAGGAACATTTTCCTTACTAATAGTAAGTTGAAGAAACTTACTAAAATCCAAGCTTTCTTGATTTTTCCTTCCTTTCTTTTCACAAGCTTTCTTTTTGTTTCTTCAATGAAGTTTTTCTTTGTAAATTGTATTAGGTTAAGAATAAAATGAAATGAAAAACAATATATACTTGTACAAGATTTTCCTTGGCCGAAAATGCTAAAGCCAAATACAAGTTTATTAATTTTCATTTCACTTTAATTTAGTCAACTTGCATAAATATCCAAATAACACTTTATTAGATATTTAATTAAGTCAACAAAGGCAACTAATATCATTTACATCAAATATCCTAATGTAAGATATTTATATTTTAATTAATTTAATCATTTAACAATTAAATAATCAATTAATTAATCAATACAAATATATTAAATATATGTATAATATTTACATTAAATATTAAAAACATATATTCATTTAGGATATAAGTCAAATAACTCATTTTGACTATCAATTAATGTGTATTTAAATTAATCAAGTATTAATGTAAATACACAATAATTAGGCAAATGACTATCTAGTCCCTTAGCACGTATCTTGCGTTTAACCTTTAAACGACTTTATAATAATCAATATTATTTATTAATGTTGCTCTAGTGCTCTACGAGTATGTTTCATTATTGAGACTCTCTAGATTCAGGTATATCCGTCACAAAATCAAATTTCGTGTCCATAATTTATCCACCCATAAATTATGACGATCACGGATAATCTCGCTGAATCATACAGGTCGAGGTCATGGCAAATGTATAATTCCTCCGTCACAGGTATCTGGATAAATCATTAAACAATTAAATAATCAATTAATTAATCAAATACAAATATATTAAATATATGTATAATATTTACATTAAATATTAAAAACATATATTCATTTAGGATATAAGTCAAATAACTCATTTTGACTATCAATTAATGTGTATTTAAATTAATCAAGTATTAAATGTAAATACACAATAATTAGGCAAATGACTATCTAGTCCCTTTAGCACGTATCTTGCGTTTAACCTTTAAACGACTTTATAAATAATCAATATTATTTATTAATGTTGCTCTAGTGCTCTACGAGTATGTTTCATTATTGAGACTCTCTAGATTCAGGTATATCCGTCACAAAATCAAATTTCGTGTCCATAATTTATCCACCCATAAATTATGACGATCACGGATAATCTCGCTGAATCATACAGGTCGAGGTCATGGCAATGTAATATATCCTCCGTCACAGGTATCTGGATAAATCCCAGAGATATAGATGTTAACGTCAAATCTCTATAGGGATTATCCCGTCGACTATTCCATTAGCAATCTCTAAAAGAATGTTTAGAATTAGCTTCTAAACTTTACCACGGGCCCATGGTTTTATCTGATTGCTAATCATATGGACTACCTATTCTCTGGTACACAGAACTGACGGATCCTATCTTGATACACATAGGACACCCTGAGGATCTATCTACACCCAACGAACAGACGGAGGTCTGATCTAAATAGATCGTTGACGTGACTGTCATCTAAGTGTAGAAGATGTCTCATGTGCCCACAATGGCATCTCAAGTCTAAGAATCACAAGTGCTACTCAACCCGAGAAGATTCTTATTGACGCTGGTGTACCATCCATTAAGAATCTTCGGTGAGTCGTTCAGTGTTTATCCGCTATAACACATACACGTCTATACTAGTCTCCAAGACTAATGGTTCATTGAGAAACCATTGGATCATATATTCCAGTATACGACATGTACTGGTCTCAACAGGTTTACTATACTGACCAAGTAGTGTAAACCTTGACCAGGAACAATCTGAGAATGACAACGTCATGATACTACTCAATGTCAGTTGCGACGCTTTTGCAACAGTACCATGACTAATCATTCTAAGGTCATTACGTCTTTACCATTTAATAAGATAGATATATTATAGAAACTGCATATATTATTCATAATAATAATGTTTTAGAGAAGTATTCAAAATAAATACAACCGGGAATTGGCGCTCTGAGCACCAACCCCACAAAATCTCCCACTTGCTCTAGTGCCAATATCGATTGTATCTAATACCCATCGACTCCACGTGTTTATCAAACAGCTTCGGAGGTATGGCCTTCGTCAGCGGGTCTGCTACATTATCTTCACTCTGTACCTTGCACACGACAAATATCCCCCTCGTGACACGATCTCTCGAATGATGTTCCACTTGCGTTCCACATTCCTCAAAATTCATTAAAACATTATATGTATATGTGTATATCATTGGGATGTTCAAATGGGTGTATGGAGGGTTGCAACACCACACCCAAGGGGTGCCCTATTGGCACCCCTCTATGCCTTATAAAAGAAGACTTTTATTCCAATTAATATATATAGAAAAATATACAGAATATCCAACAACAAAAAAGGCATTGTGTTTTTCTTGTTTTGAGAGAGAGATCAACCATTTGGATCCAAGTTCAAACACTTGTTAAGGAGTGCTAATTGAACAAGAAGAATCCAAGTAATCCTGGGAGAACGTTGGCAAAACGAATCCGTAAAGCACCTGTGACGGCGCCAATAAGTTCTTAAGGACAGAGATTATCTCGACTTGGACAATTTATCAGGTTTTTCTGGTTCTTATTGGTTTAGGGTTTATAGCATCTAGATCTACTTTTTCTGGTAGTTAGATCAGTTTATTTGCATGTTATATTACTGTTAATGACACCAATTTCCCAACAGTTAAAACTTTATTCCTTAATTGAGTTGGTTTGGCATCACATCGCCTCATCTTTAAGGTTGAAGTTAATTTAATTTCCTCATGAGTGTGGGAGTTAGTATTTGAAATTATAAAAGGTAACGATAGAAATATTTTAAGTAATTTATAAATATATAAATTAGATAGACAATTAATTTAAATTCTGGGGACTAAAAGGAAATTTAATTACCTCTCTGCAAATAACTATTAACAAGTAAAATCAAGAAATGAGAACTTATATTGCTTCAATTATTAAACTAAAATTATTCCTGTACACTAATATACAATATTTCCTTAATATCTCAATTTGATTATATCGTATATTAATTTTAAATAAGAAATTGGACAAATAACTTTTTTTCTTTATTATTGGTTGGAAAAAATTAGATGTAAATTGCTAAGGTTGTTTAAAACCGAATTTTTTTCAAATTATTCTATCATCAAAACTTTTATTTCATGTTCCACACCTAAAATTTTATCACCATCATATGTGATCTGTTGCCCTCTAGGTGTAGCTAGGGGTGATTCGGTTCCAGTTCCATTATCCGGAAAAAATCGGTTCCTAATTAATCGAAACATATCCATTAAATAGGGTACCTATAATCGGTTCTAATTTGGTTCCGCCGTGAACCTACCCAATTAAATATGGTATCCTATTAATCGACTCTAATTCGGTTCCGGTCTGGTTCTGATTTAACCTATTTATGTTTTATTATCGAACATTGAAAATACAATTATTTCTCACACTTGAATATTACATAATATTCTTGGCAACTGTCCGTACAGAAAAAAAAAACACTAAATAAAACTACATATTGCATAATATTTTTGACTCAATATATGATATTCTTGTAGGAAGTGTCTGAGTTTAAATTGGATTATGAAATTGGGTTTAAATGGATTTTAAAACTGATTATGAAATCGGGTTTAAATTGGTTTTAATTTGGGTTATGAAATTGGGTTTAAATTAAGTTTTAAAATGGTTATGAAATTGAGTTTAAATTGGTTTTAAATTATATTCCCAAAATAGGTTATGGTTCCGATTTCGGTTTCGTCCATGACAGAACCAGACCGTTTAAATTCTGTTATTCCATTTTAGAATCGGAACTGGTCTGATTTCAACCGATTCCGGTTCCAAACCCGAAAAATCGGTCTGGTTCCAACCGATTCCGGGTAGAATCAGAACCGGTTCTCAACCCCTGTAGCTCGTTGATCATGAATACATTTTGCGTTCCTAATCACCCGAGTTCGAGTAATTATAGAGTGTAAAGATTGGTGTTTAGTGGATGAGATTTCTCATCTTCATCCTACAATATGGGATCAAAAAGTCAAAATAAATGATTTTAGCCCTTATAATATATATATATTTATTTATTTATTGTGTGTTTGTAAAGTTTAAAATTATTTCCTAAAACACCCAAACATTTTAACACCAAAAATCTGCATTTACATTACAAACCCCAAATTTAAGCTTTCTTGTTTAAGACAAATATTCCATGCCATTTTCTTGACTCAATAAACAGTTTGCATGGAAATAAACCACTGTTTTATTCTATTAGCAATGCAGAAAAGTTCATAATTAATACATTCAAATCTATATTTTAAATTTCTTACAAGTGTATTTTTCTTTTCTCTTAATTGCATATCTGGCTATGTGATATACTAATAATACTATATGAACCTTTAGAAAAATGTAAAATTTTAATAATAGACTTTAAATTTCACATATAAAAATTACTTTAACAAAATATAAAATCTAGCTTACTAGATTTCATTTTTCATACATTTTTAATTCTCAATCTTATAATTGTCAATTTTCGGCGTACATACAAAAATCATATCTAGTTGTAAATTGCAAATCCTATATACATCTTTTTTAAATACAAGATTAGGACGCCGTAACTTTTTCTTACTATATAAACCCTAATTATATAGCTAGTTGTTGATATAAGAGTTGTCAAAGAGTCTTATTTCTTAAGTAAGCAATGGGTAATCTTAATGCTCTTCTTCTTATTATATCTTACTTCGTATTATCTCATTAATGTCATTTACCCTTTAAAACCTAGATTCTATTTTCGCATTATATGCCTATACATTCTTATCTTGGCTATAAATCTTTATTTTAGATAGAACATAATATTAGCGTCGAAAAATTCATATAACCGGTTCACTTAATATCAAAAGATTTGCTTAATTTGATTTAGAGATCTCAACCTCGTTGATTTGAATGGCTAAATTATAATAATCTCATATTAATTAAAGGATATATCTTTTTCGCTCTGAATTTGTCATTGACAACATTTTTATTGTCAATTTAATCCTGGCTAAACCTGTACTAAGTATATTTTAATTTTTCCGTAAATAAGCTCATGCAAACTTGAAATTAATATTCTTTACATTAATTAAAGGTAGTCCTCATATCTAATATATAGGCTCCCGCTATAAGCAGTATTTGAGAAAGATCCCGATATTAACAGCATTCTTGCCCATGTTTTTTTTATAGAAATATTATTTTCATGATTCAAACCCTGACCAACCAGATAACAAGATCAGGCATGCTTGAAATTAATATTCTTTGTACAAAATATGAAGGAAAATAAAATATTATTTATCTAATTTCACGTCCATTTTTACAGAAAATTTTACGGTGAAAATGATGATGGGAGAAGGTGCATCCAGTTCAAAGAAAGCGAAGGTTGTGGAAAAATCAACAGCCACAAACTTGCCTTTTTCTGCCCTCGTCGTTGATGACGATCCTGTCATCCGCAAAATTCACTCGTGATTTTTGAAGTCAATTGGATTCAAAGTTGAAGTGGTTGAAAATGGGAAAGAAGCAGTTGAACTTTTCCATGCTGGGGCTAATTTTGATATTGTGTTCATTGACATGGAAATGCCTGTTATGAATGGAATTGAGGTATATTAATTTTAGGAAAATTATATTTTGGGTTTTTCATTTTTTCATAATTACTCATTAAGTCATTTTTTTTTAATTACCCATTATTAAGTTCTTTTTTTTTTGAAATGTTGGAAACCCTCCCGCCAACCACTCGAACCGAGGTTAAGAGGAGCATGTAAAATCTCCGGCTTCTCGAAGAGCTCTTACAAGAAATGTCTCTGGACTCGAACTCATGACCTGACAACTAAATTCTAAGCCCTTTGTCATCAAACCATACCCCTTGGGACTTACTTTTATAGTAAAGGATCGTTGTTGCATTTCGACTATTACTATCAGAATAATTGGGACTTAATGAGTAATTATATAAAAATCAAGGATTTAAAGGATAATTATGAAAATAATAAAGGATCCAGAGGATATTCTCCCTTAATTTTATGATATTTAATTATTTGCTTTGCTTGAGAAGAAAAATAATAATCTAGTTAATTAACTTCAAATGTACTTAGCTAGCTATTTACTCTTATAGATTAAAGCAACTTCCCTTTTTTGGAAAAAAAAAAGTGATACAAGCAAAAACAATTTTTTCCCAAATAAAGATGTTGATTCCCCCAAAATATTAATAATAAATGTCTCAAATCACCTTTTCATAGTCTATAGTAAAATTGTTTTACGGATATTTTTTCCACCATTTAATTTTATTTAGTATCTATATAATGAGATAATGATTTCAAATAAGATATATTGACGTTAGATCATTCGTATAGCTGACCACATCTAATGAAAAAAAATATTTTTTTTTATTTCTTTTGGTTTGGTTATCATTTATTCATTTTTTTAAATGGAAAAAAAGAAAAATTTATATTGTATGATGTAAATCAAATATACCAAACCTTAAAATGTTTATTTTATTTTTTTTAAATTTACTTTTGAATGAAATAGGCAACCAAGGAGATGAGATCAATAGGAGTGAAAAACAAGATTGTGGGGGTGACCTCTCGTTGCTCAGAGATTGAGAAAAAAGTTTTCATGGAAGCTGGTCTTGATGCTTGCCACGCAAAACCACTCACCATGTCTAAGATCCTCCCTCTTATGGAGGCTCAAGAAAAACTGATCATAAAAGCAATCAAAGAAACGACACCGTCTTCGTCTCACATGGATTGGTTGTTTTTGTAATAGCTAGCTGAAGTTATTTCATGTAGCTTTGGGTGGCTAAGAATAAAAAATTTAGTTGTGGAGTCATTAATTTTAATTTATATTTGCATGAGTGAGTCTAGCTAAGTCTTGTTTGGTCAAAATTTGCATGGGGAAGAGTCTATCTAAACTATGTCGTTTCATATTATAAAGAATTAATAAAGCCTTTTTTTGGCTACATAGTAGATTTGTGAATACATTATACATAAATTATTATTTAATAATTAACAATCATAATTTATAAAAATTCAACGTAAAACTTGACTCAACACCGAATTCATATCCATTTTTATTATTTGCTATGCGATTTCTGAAAGGCAAGATTTTATTAGGTTCACTAACTAGTTGTATATAACTTCAGTTTCAATTATTTATAAGAAAAAGCTAGATTTTTATTACTTAATTTTGTTAGTTACAAGAACAGACTTAAATCAGAAGAGAGAGTTGATTTTAATAAAATGAATTAAGATTGTTGATGGTGTTTTCAGGCGCTATAACATTTAAGACAGCACGACAAGGACAAAATGGTAAATTCTCTATCTGGTTGAGATCATGTAGCCGACCCGACCACAACATGTGAGGACCGACCACTTTGGTTCAGATGATCGAGCACTATAGAGGTCGGTGACCGGCGTAAACACACACGTATACGCAAACGCACGTATCGTTCAAGTAGTATAAAAATATCGATCCCACGAGGACTTAATTCCTACTGTTGTTATTAATTATTGAATCTATTTATTTACAAATATCTAATTAAAGGGAGAAGAGAATGATTGTTTGATTGGTTGAAAGTGGTTTTACAAAATAAATAAATAAATAAAAAGACAAAAGAAAATACTAAGGAAAATAACAAAAGATACAAAGATCTAGGGTTGTGATTTCTTTTAATATCATTTTAAAGATGAAGTGGTTATCTTAAAGTTGGTATATATTGATTTATTAACCTGGAACACTAAATTATGTGTAAGCCTTTGTCGATGGTCAGACACAAATACTCAGTTTTACCCAATTGAACCATATGTCTATGTCAACCAAATTATCTGGATTCATTAAGTTTAAGTTCCAATTATGGCTACCCCCGCCCGACAGGTATATTCCTATCCTGTAAGGAAATCTATTAAAGGGTTATCTATCCTCAAGGAAGATCGTGGGCTATTAAATCTAAGGCTGAAACCTAAAATCCCTATGTCTAGTTCATTTTAGATTTACCATATCAATCTTATTGGTGATCAGACAACAAGAAGCATTAAGCTTAAGACTTAATAAATAAACCTTAAATTACCCAACTATAAAATAATCCCTTATAAACCGGTGATATTAAAAGTCATCACAACCCCTAGATAACTAACACATAACTAGGACTAGTAAATTCATAAAAGTAAAAGACATAAAGTAAAAATGCTGAAAAGTAAAATACAATAAAATAAAATGCTAAGGTAAAAGGAATTACTTTTACTACTACTAATTTAGATATCTCCCATAAAATAATATATAAACTTGTGATAATTTACCAACCGACCAGTCTGGCGGTATCCTGATTAAGTCAAATTAAGTCCAACCAGCCATTAAGGCGGAACCAAAAATAAATTTACCAGCCGACCAGTCTGGCGTATCCGTGATTAGTCAGGTTTAAACCAGATTAAAATTAAATTACCAACCGACCAATATAGCGGTATTCCTTATTAAGTCAATATTTTAAATAGTTAATATATTATTTTTAAGGGAGATTAATCTAAATAGCAATAGTAAAGAATTACCTTTCACCCTAGCTGAGGAAGTTACAACATCATGGTGAATAGTAAAAACTGTAAAAAGTAAAAAGTAAAAAGTAAAAATTAAATTACTATTATTACAAAAAGTAATTAAAATTATTACAAAACTAAAAATTAAAAACTAAAAATAAAAAATAAAAATTCTAGAGAGAGAAACTCTCTCAAGAGAGAGAAATCAAGAGAGAGAAAGGTGTACAAAATTCTGAAATTTCGCGCTGAATTTATAGGAAAATTTTTCACTGTTCGGGCGTCGCGACGCCAAGGAGCTCAGCGTCGCGACGCTGGATTTGTCGACGTGGCTCGATGAGAAGGCGACACGTAGCAAGGCGGCTGACTGTTCACGCGACACGTGTCAAGGCGGCTAATTCTCAAATATTGTGATGACGTCATTGATGACGTCATGCTGACGCGGCGACGACGTGGCGATGACGTGGCGTGGCGGCTGACTGTTCACTTGTCGGCACAATAGGATTGCGACACGTGGCGACACGTGTCAAGTTGTGATTGGCTTAGGCTGACGTGGCAAGTTGACTCGGTTGACCTGCTGACGTGGACGATGATGTGGAATGACACGTGGCAAGGTTGACTTGTTGACCGATGATGTGGCTGATGACGAGGCGACACGTGTCAAGTCTGAGTGTCGGCAGCATATGATGATGACACGTGGCACGGCGTACGTTAGTAGATCGGATGTGATGGTGACACGTGTCACGGCGCATTTTAGCAAAGTCAAAACTTCTCAAATTGTTGACCGTTGACCAGGCGCATGATAGCAGATTCGGCTCACGCTGGGCGTCGCGGCGCGCAGTGTTCCAGCGTCGCGACGCGCAAAAGATAAAAATAATCCTGTTGACGCATTTTTGTCTGGTTTTGCCCCAAATTGCCTCCAGTGCTGTCCAAACTTTATTTATCTGCAAAATAACAATAAAACACATCAAAACATTCACAAAACTCAAGAAACTATACAAAATATTAAGTTAAATGAGTGGGAAATAGTGATATAAATACCACTCATCAGTCGGCAGGAACACTCTCAGCATAAAAGATTATCATGGCCGACCTCATGAAGACCGACCAGACAACGAGCCGTGTTCAAGACAACAGCACCCCATTCTTGTGTATAAGATAAGAAAGATATCCTACTCTCACAAGGAGAAGGAGTCAGAATCCAAAAGGGAATACGGAAGAAGAAGGCAATACCGGATCAAGAATCCCTACAAGAAGAGAAGATTGAGTTCAAATAGGATTTCTTATGCAAATAGGAGTCTGATTTCTGTATTATTATAAATAGGAGGGTAGAGCATGTGTAAAAGACATCTGAAAATCATCACAAGAGTGAGGGATTAGAATCATCAATCTTCGATTTGTAAAAGCAAAGAAGAGACCCGAGGAGTGTATTTGAGTAATAAAAGTACCATCCAGTTCTCGTCCGTGGACGTAGGTAGGATCACAAAATCCACCGAACCACGTTAAACCACCTTGTCTGATTGGCGTATTTTCTTGTCTTCCGCTAAGTTTGTTTTTGGTTTCCCGCATAACCAAACAAATTCACAGTTGGAGGATGATTCCCTCGGAGGTGATATTCCTGTATTACCCTGAGACCAAAATCCACCGTCAACAAAATCCAACTAATTTGCCGAGTACTAGATTTATAATTAAGAGATAAATGATCTATGATAGTTGATTTAATTTAGTACTCAACACAAAATAATGAAGAAATGGGAAATAATTATTTAATAATATGTTATTACATCCTATTAATAATTTGTTAATTTTCAGTCCCACGAGAAACAAAATTACATTATAACATGGGAAAATTCGTAAAAAAAAAATAATTCAAAAACAGAAACAAAATCACCATATTTTCTTCAGCTGATAGAAACAAAACACATGCAGCATAATTTTGCAAATTAGTACATAAGCTTTCATATTAAAAAAAAAAAAAAAAAAAAAAACCCTAGAACTTTTTTGAAAAATCATTTAAAACTCCCCATGGATTCTGTTTCCTTCCCCCTTCCCCTTCCCCTTCCCCTTCATATGGTATCAGTTTCTTTTTCCTTCCCCTTCCCCTTGCCTGGTCCTCGGTTTGGGACTCGAATTTGGATTGTTACATGGATTGGTTATTGGTGGTGTTGGAATTTTTGGTGGATTAAAAGCTCTGCAATTCTGTCTAATTTCTCCAGCATTTCCAGTAAGAACTTGTATGCTTCCCATCTTAACAATTGCACTTGCAAAAACTTTCTGAAACTCAACTGAATTTAGGGCAAATTTAGTAACCGTTGGAGCTGTAAATCTATCCAAACCAAGTTCCTGATCAATCTGAACTACCGCTTTTCCTGAAAGAATCTCATCGTAAATCTTGTTATCAAACAAAAAATTTGTACCCTGGTCCAAAAACGTTTTCGGGTCAGGATCCGAACTAGAGCCCGAATCACATATGCATCTGAGCTTGGAAATCAAAGTAACATTCATTGTCGGATCAGGAACCCAGGTTCCTTGAAATTACTGATCCGGTCTTGGAAGGAGCTGCAATGTGCAAAGCCAACTGTGTGAGCTCCCAAAAGGGTAACCATTTCATCTGAGGCAAACCCTTTTGCTAGAAAAATTTTCTGTGCAATGGGGACTGACACTTGTGGTCCCGGCAAGTCAACGTCGTTGACGTCTGATCGGAGACCGTCACGTCTTCCGGGGGGACGAAGTATTTGGGCCTCCGGCTAGAGCCACGGCGTCGCGGGTGGCGAGTGTGATAATATCTGCACATGAACTGTTGAAGGGCATTCGGTTTCTAGGGCTTGCTTGATCTCATCAATGAGATCGAATTCTCTGACTGTTTGGTTTGCTGCTGCTTCTTTCTCTGATTTGGTTGATTTGTTGAGTCTATAAGAATGGAAGCATCACAACCCTAGAAGGAAAGTAAGAGTGTTTAGGATCCGGATTTAAGCTCACTTGAGATCATTATAAAAATCTTAAATTGTTGTTTTGAGTAAAATATCTCACATCGGTTTGAGAAATGGTTGCGGTCACTAAATATAAATGTAAGTTAACTCTCAACTCTCAAGTTAATGTTTGAGTTGAGGTAGGTTCATGAAATTCGACATGGTGCCCCCGTGATATGAATCAGGCTAAAGACCGACATACATGTGAGGGAAAGACCGACATGCATGTGTGGATTGAGGAAAATCTCTCATATCAATTGATAAATGATTTTGGTATCTAAATATAAGTGACTTGATAGCTAAATATAAATATAAACAACCTCAATTCTCAAACTAACATTTGAGTTGAGTTCAATTTTTTTGATTATTTGAATTTTTCCTTTCCAACGTTATCATGATGCCATCGTATCGTTATAACTTATTTCTCTCTCCGAAAAAAATGGATATCTCCTTAATATATTTTTAGTTCAATCCCGCATTTTTTCCCCTATTTAGACCAATCAATCCACTTGGCTTCTTATATTTAAAGTGATTCGTGAATGATATAGATATATAAATTTAAGTGATTTTATTCTCTAAATAAAAGCATATAAAATAACCATCAATTCTCAAACTAACTTTTGGGTTAAATTAAACTCATGAAATTCAACATGATTGTTCGAGCAGTTTTTTCATTACTTGTACTAAGACTACCCATTAGTTTTTTCATGATACAAAGGCTAAACTATGCATAATAGGATGAGCGCTAAGCGTATTCACAGAGGCTTATGCAATATGCATGATATATAATTGAAAGAATAGTTGGGGACAAAGAATTGCATGCATCATAATAGCTATCTAGTGAAGTTGGAAAAATCAGTATAACCTTGATAAAACTAATCGAAATTCTTATTATATTTAAAAACTAAATAAAACCCTCTGATGTTATAACAAAACTCCCATGATAATAGGATTGATAGAAATTCTCGAATCTCAAATCCCGTCCCATTTGGATTCGGGTTGATATATCGTCCCGAATAAAAAATTGGGCTAGGATTTGGGACGATTTTTTGTCCCAAATCCAAATTTTAGCCTAAAAAGTCATGAATCTCTATTTGAATTTAGGATCCTACACCATTTGGTTCGGGATTCAAGATGATTTTTCGTCCCAATTCAAAATATCAACAGAGATTCGTGACGATTTCTTCATCCCGAATAGTAATAGGATGGGACAAGATGAGACTTGGTCAGAACGGAATGTCCCGATTATCATCCATATCTGATAGCTTTAGAAAGAGAGAGTTTTTGGAAGGCATGATAATTTTATTTAGTTTTTAAACATCAAAAAAGTTTCAATTAATTTTATCAAACATAATGTGGTTATGCTCATTTTCCCTAATAAAGTTTTTAAAATTTAAAAGAACACTTACTCTAACAAAGCAATCGTGAAAGTGCATATGAAGCAAAGCTGCAGTTACAGAATTGTCAGCATTAAATCGCTTTTGCACCAAATTGAAAACGATTGATTCTGCTCCTGGGCAACTTATGCCATAAAAACCAGGCCTCAGTTGAGCCAACGCAAGCGGGAGAATGAAGAAGAAAAATATAACAAATGAGCCTTTAATGGTTCTCATTTTTCTTTTAAGCCTTACTTTTTAATTAGAAATGAAGTTAATTTAGTCACTACACATGAGATTATTTATAGTGCCATGAATAATTAATTATAATGTTCAAAGGTCAAACTAGTTGAGTACAGATTCCATAAATGCATCATGATCAGTTGAATCATTGACCATTGATTTTAGCATTTGGGTCCCACTAAGTCGTTGGTCCAATCTGAATTGTATGGTCCAGATGTTGCATGTGGGCTGTGGCATAACTTAGTGATAATTGATTAAGGAATTTAATTTGAAGACAAACACATGCTTGCACGTTTAAGAGCTTTCAACGTGAAAATAAATAATTAAGGAATTTCAAATGTGTCAGAGAATTTAGTTATTATTGCCGCCAACTTATTAGTGCGAGGTGGAAATAATGTATTGGATCCAGTATTAAATTAAGGTTTTTTATTTTTTTATTTTATTACGTAAGTGCATTAAAAATATTTAATAACTACCATTAAATCATAATTTATAAAGAAAAAAAATCATATAAAACTTAGTTCATTATTGAATTCGAATTCGGAAAGAATGAGAGCATTAGGAATAAGAGATATTAATGTCAAGGTAGATGGAATCCAGCAACTTATGTCCGCCGTGTCTCAAGGATTTACAATTGTTATTTTCTCATTTAAATGTGATTATTAATTTAAACATCATTTAAAGCGTAAATGGTGACGTTGTACCCAAAATTCTTACATAGTCTTAAATCTCGAAAATTATGCATTTTTTCATTATAATGTCATGTGGTAATATAAAAAAAATTGATTTGATTTTTAATAGAGCTTGATTTACTAAAATCTGTGAACACTACAAGAATTATGGCTTTTAGCGTCCAAATATTTAGCGTCGAAACATTATTCAACGCTAATAGTGATATTTAGCGACGAAAGTGATTTTCGACGCTATATGTCATATTTTTTAGCGACGGAATAAACTTTCGACGCAGAATATTAATGTTGTTTAGCGTCGAAAACATGTTTCGACGCTAAAAACAAAACTTTAGCGTCGAATGGTATTCGACGCAGAATAATTATATTATTGCAATAATTTTTGGCGCCAAATATTACACTTTTAGCGTCGAAAAAAGGTGTCGACGCCACAAATATACTTTTAGCGTCCAACATAGATCGTCGCTAAAGGTTTATAAATTTTCCACCGACAAATCCCTGACTCTTTCGCGCGTCTAAATTAAATTCGACGCTACTTTTTTGATAATTTAGCGTCGAAAACACGGTTTCGACGCTAAAAAAGTACACAATTAGCGTCGAATTTGAATATTCGACGCCAAAAATAGTACTTTTAGCGTCGCAAATATGTTCGACGCTAAGAGTTATGAAGCTTCCACCGACAGATCATTGATTCTTTCGCGTCTAAATTAAATTCGACGCTAATTGTTTATATTTTAGCGTCGAAAAACCGTTTTCGACGCTAATAACAAACAATTAGCGTCGAATTTGTGTATTCGACGCTAAAGATAGATTAAAATGCAGATGGTCACCAACCCTTCTCCCCCTCTGTTTTTTCTCTCATTCTCTTCATTTTCATCCTCTGAAATCTGAGAATTTCTCCTCTACAGCCTCACATCTCTCCTAAAAATTTTCAATAAATTGTAATCAATTTCCGATAAGGTAATTATTCTTTCATATTTCTTTATTATTTTCAATTTTTATGATTATATGTGTTGTTTATGTTGTTTGTTAGTGATTTATGATTCATATATGTAGAGTAAGTATATTAATTAATAAAATATAATTTTTTTTGTAAACTATTTAATTTATCAACCAAATATATATATATGTGCTTAAATTAAGTATTACTGAATTAGTAATGTTGATTACTGTAAAATGATATCTAATAATTATATTATTATATTTAGGTATTCTGCTGAAATGGATAGAAATTGGATGAGCGCTCTGGATAGATTGAGTGTTGAATATCGTAATGGAGTGTCTGAGTTTATGGAAGTCGCAAAGCAACACATTGATGCAGAAGGTCGTGTTCGTTGTCAATGTGCAAATTGTTTGAATAGGAAAAGGAAGCGGTTAGATGAAGTTCATAATCATTTTACATGCCAGGAATATCACCAACTTACCGTACGTGGATTTATCACGGTGAGCAGTATCATTCTCAGTCACGGTTTTATGATGTCGGTGAAGGGAGCAGTAGTTACAATCAACCTGCAAACGATGAGATCGCCGATATTTTGCATGACTTACAAGGTCCACAACTTGGTCATAGTGTTAGTGGCGACATGCCAGTGTTAAGTGGAAATGATCAAAATTTATTTAGTGAACTACTTGATGAGGCAAAAAAATTCCATTCGAAGGTGCTGGAATGTCGATCTTGAATTTCGTTGTGAAATTATTACACATTAAAGTGATCAACAGAATGACCAACAAAAGTATCGATATGATGTTAGAGTTACTGGCCCAAATGTTACCGGTTGGAAGCGAATTGCCTAAGTCGTACTACGAGGCAAAGAAAATGTTGCGTGATCTGGGAATGGGGTATGAATCCATTCATGCTTGTAAGTTTGATTGTGTATTATTTCGTGCCGAGTATGAATCACTTGAACATTGTTCGATATGTGGTGAAAGTCGGTACAAAGTCCGTGGTATGGGGAAGAAAGTGCCTCAAAAGATATTGCGATATTTCCCTTTAACGCCCAGGCTGCAGAGATTGTTCATGTCACGACACACAGCGACTGATATGATGTGGCATCATGAAAAGAGGATCGGTGCGGAGGGCATACTTAGACATCCTGCGGACGGAACCGAATGGAAGGAATTTGATGACATGTACCCTCGTTTCGCTGAGGACCCCCGTAATGTCAGGTTAGGTATTGCCTCTGATGGTTTTAACCCATTTGGGAATATGTACAACTCTTATAGCATCTGGCCCGTTATTGTCATTCCATATAACTTACCTCCATGGAAATGTATGAAGGATCCGTTCATGTTTATGTCATTGCTTATCCCTGGTCCACGTTCACCTGGTAAAGATATAAATATTTACTTGAGACCATTGATCGAGGAGTTACAAACATTATGGAATGTGGGTGTGCATACCTATGATGCAGCTTCAGAGCAGTATTTTTAGATGCATGCCGCATTATTATGGACCATTAATGATTTTACAGCCTATGGTTCATTATCTGGATGGAGCACTAAGGGATACATGGCATGTCCAGTTTGTGCGGATCATACACCTTCGCAACGATTACGGAATAAAATCGGATACACGGGGCACATGAGATTTCTTGAGTCGAGTCATCCTTGGCGGATGAGTAAATTATTTAACGGGCAACATGAACCTCAGAGTAAGCCCAATCGATTGTCTGCATTTGACATACTTTGCCAACATCAACATCTCAAAGACAGCACACCAGGTAAACATCCTAATAATAGAGATAAAAATCGAAAACGGTTACCTGAAGAGTTGAATTGGACAGGAAAAAGTATTTTCTTTGAGTTAGAATATTGGGGGACTCTGAGTTTGCGACATAATTTGGATGTAATGCATATAGAGAAAAATATTTGTGAGAGTTTAGTGGGTACACTATTCAATATTCCGGGTAAGACAAAAGACACTGTAAATGCTAGATTGGACCTACAAGATCTTAGAATTCGCAGTGAATTGCATTTACAAGACTCCTCTCAAGGTTTTATTAAGCCTCCTGCTAGTTATGTGCTCAATCAATCGGAGAGAAAATCATTCTGTGATTGGCTGAAAATGGTTAAATTCCCTGATAATTATGCATCCAATATTGGGCGTTGGGTCAGAGATGATACAATAACGGGATTAAAGAGTCACGATTGTCATGTGCTGCTCGAGATTCTCCTTCCTGTTGGCATTCGACCTTATCTCCCCCCGAATATATGCGACGCCGTACTTGATCTATGTGGCTTCTTTAAATAATTGTGTCAGAGGACATTAAGCACATCTGTTATGACGACCTTGAGCGAGGAATCGTGATAATCCTATGCAAGCTGGAGCGAATTTTGCCACCCGCTTTCTTTGATGTCATGGTACATCTGGCTGTGCATTTACCGGATGAAGCTAGAAAGAGAGGTCCTGTCCATTACAGATGGATGTATCCCATTGAGAGGTACTATATATATATATATATATACAGTTTTATATAAGAAAATTTGTAACCGTTTTTTTGTGCATAGAATTTAGTGTTAATGCAAACTTGTTGTCATATCTGCAGAGCTTTGGGAGATTACAAACAATATGTCAAAAACAAGGCACGACCTGAAGGTTCAATAGCTGAAGCTGTTATAATAGATGAAGCAATAACATTTTGTTCCATGTACATGCAGAATATTGAAACTCATTTCAATCGCCGGCCACGAAATTATGATGGAGATGCAAGTAATAGCCAAGAGATCACAGTGTTCCGTCAAAATTACAGACCATTTGGGGCAGTAGGTGTCAAATTACTAACCCGTCAGGAAGTTCAACGTGCGCATTGGTTTATATTGAGTAATTGTGATGAAGTGCAACCGTATTTAATGTAAGTTTTTCTGGTGCATCATTACTGAATTTTTTCCATACATTAACCGTGATAATTTATTGTAGGCAACATCTAACAATGCTACAAATTGTTGGTGACCATAATGTTGATGAAACCCACAAAAAAGAATTTCCTAAATGGTTTGAGACAACTGTAAGTTATAATATTTTTTATTTATTTTGATCCTAACATTAGACATTTCAGTTTGTTATATTAACACATATATTTCATTGTCAGATTATTAATCAAGTGGAAATGGTCAATTGGACTCGCAATCCTCGTTGGTTTCTTTGGCTTATGGGCCTCAAATGCAGGCGTATGAGTACAGTGGATGTATTGTCAACGGAGTTAGATTTCATACCGAACAGCGAGATGTTAATCATGTGACTCAAAATTCTGGAATTGTAGTCCAAGGAGAACACGGCTCAGATGTAATTGACTTCTACGGCGTATTGCAATCGGTCATTGAGTTCATATATCGACCCAGACGACATACTGTGCTATTCCAATGTAAGTGGTTTGACACTAATGCCAGAAAGAGGAGAATTCAAGTTAGTAATCATCTCACGTCAATTAATGTTCAACGTTGTTGGTACAAGAATGATCCATACATTTTTTGTACCCAAGCACGTTCAGTGATATATATACCTGATCCTAAGTTAGGAACTGGATGGATGGTGGTAGAAAAGTTACAACATAGGGCCATTTGGGACACGCAGGAGAAAGATAGAGTTGACATATCAGATGAAACACAAGAAGTCTCGGGCAATTTTGAAGTTCCTGAACAATATTTGTTGGACCAACTGTCAACGTTCCTGAAAATATCACATTAACTCGAGCTAGTACAGACGTTGAGCTAATTCCTCATTCTGAAGTGAGCGTTGAAGTAGCAAGTGAAGAACAATTTGACACTGAAGATGACTTCGATTCCAGTCACGAATCCTCAAATACCGACGATAATAGTGATTAATTATGAAGTTAAGTATTTGTAATGGATGAATAATTTATATGGATTAATGTATGGTTGTTGATTTTAATTACGCTTTAGATATGATTGAAATATTAACGTAATGATTAATAGTATAACTATGATATATTTGTTTTCAATTTTTATTTTTATGATACACATTCAGCGTCGAAATATAACTTTCGACGCCAAATGCCTTACATTTGGCGTCGAAATATTCGACGCTAAATGTCTTAAATTTCCCGGAAAAATAACCCAAAATTTTTAATAAACCGCCAATTTTTTAGCGTCGAAATTGTTGACGTAAACTGAATTTATTTCGACGCTAAAGGTATATTAGCGTCGAATGTTGTTATTCGACGCTAAATATGAAAATTTAATTTCCCGGAAAAATAACCCTAAATTTAATTGACCGCCTAATTATTAGCGTCGAATTTTTCGACGCTAAAAGACTGTAAATTCGACGCTAAATGTCGTTCAAATCCCTAAAACCAGAGACCTCTTCTCTTCTGCGCAAACGACCCAAATTCGCCCAACCTTCCTGCAATTCTCGGCTTATACACATTGCAAGCAACAAATTTAAGGTGAGTCTCACTTTTAATTTTTATTTGATGCTTGATGATGATGAATGTTGATGATGATGAATGATGATGATTATTGTTGATGATGCTTGTTGATGATGAATGATGATGATATTGTTTATGATGATGATGTTGTTGATGATGTTGATGATTTTGTGATTGATGTTGATGATTTGATGATTTGTTGATGATTGTTGATGATGAATGTTGATGATTATGTTGATGCTTGATGATGATTTTGTCGAAATTAGAGGGACGAATATGATAATGAATGAGATGATGATCGACGAATTAAAGGGACGAGGACTGGCAGAATTCTGTGGGCAGAACACCTGCGTGTTCTGCCCAGAATTCTGGGCAGAACAGAGCGTTCCAGCTTCTGGGCAGAACAGGCAGCCCCCGATGTTTTCCGTTTAACTTCGTCGTCCATTTAGTACATTATGTGTTTTGGAATTCGAAACTTCGTATAGTATAGTATGTGTTTTGGAATGTTTGTATGTGTTTTGGAATTTGAAAGTTCATAGTATATATAATATGTGTTTTGGAATGTATGTGTTTTGGAATTCGAAAGTTCATATAGTATATAGTATGTGTTTTGGAATGTTTGTATGTGTTTTGGAATTCGAAACTTACGAAAGTGAGCATTCGATGTGATAAGCGCTTTTGTTAAGTTGTATTGACTTGTATGGATATGTATGTATATGTATAAGAACTTTGGAATTTGATGACGCTAATGCGACGGGTTTTGCAGATGGCACCGGGCAATCGCAAACGGGCTACCGCGACTCCATCTACATCAACAAGGGCAACTGGCCCTGGTGATTTCTCTGCTAGCACAGGTGAGTCCAGTACAGTGAAGGGTCGAGGACGCACCCGTGGCCTGGGGTTGGCTAAGTACGTTAAGGCTCACGGCCGTATTCGGATAGAGATATCAGATGATGGACACACTCAAGTCGGACAACATAATTCAGCGTTTAATACAGCCATAGGAGCTACAGCTCGATATGAAGCTCCCCAAAACTACGTATCTTGGAGAAAGATACCGTGGGAGACAAAAATGAACCAGCTATTCCCTTCGCTACTTGTAAGTTTTCGATATTGTTTGTTATTTAACATTTTTATTTGATACTTATTTTTACTCGAATTTTCATGTAGGAATGGTTCGAGTTCGATCTGACCCAAGTGAATGTCCAACAATATATTGACTACCACATGGGGAAAAGTTATAAAGATTATAGAACAAAAGTCCTGAAACCAATATTCGACGAACATGGACCTTCAAATGCTCCACAACACAAGCCTGATTTTATAGAGGAACAAGATTGGACATTCTTATGTGAGCTTTGGTCTAGCAAAAAACACGAGGTAAATTTTGAAATAAACGTAAATTTATAATTGTCTTTGTTTTCGGTACTTACAGTGTTGGTGAATACAGGATAAATGTCACGCAAATGCGGAAAATCGAAGTCACTTGCGTTTTAACCACCGTGCAGGTTCGAAGCCATTTATCCAACATCGTGCCGAACATTCTGAGGTAAATATATCCTAACGTAAAATTTAACAGTTAATTGTTTTTACTATCTGGAATAATATTGAATTTATTTTATGTTTATAACAGAGAGTAACACAGGTGAGGTGCAATCATTTCCAGATTTTTTCCGTGTGACGCATTACAATGACAAGAAGAAATGGATAAATGAAGAAGCCGAACGCTGCTATGTAAGTTTCAGTTTTTAAAATAAAATAATTAATATTATATATGTTAAATTTTTTCTCAAATTCTAATATTAACTTATTTTTGAAACAGAACGAAATGATGGAACTCCAACATCAAACTCAGGAGACAGGGACCGACCCCATACCAGATGAGCAGCTGTCGCAATTGGTTTTCAAGAATCAGACAGCTTACAACGTTGGTCTTGGCACTCGTAAGAAGCCAACGTCATCTGCACGCAATATGGTAATTCGGACAATGTATCTCTTCGAGACGAGTTAGCCAGCACCCGAGACGAGCTGCAACAGACTAAGGAGAAGCTACAACAGGTCACGGTGGACCACAGAAGAAGAAGATGGAGCAGCAGTTGGAACAGCAACTGCTGGCTTTCCGTCAGATGTTCGAGGCCTCAATGAGTTATGGTGCATCGGGCTCGAGCGTCCCTCCATCACAGTAGCAATTAATTTATATTTGGTTTGTATAAACATTTTGAACAAATAAATTTAATATAATATTTCTTTTTTCTAAAACAAATTTCAATATAATATTTCGTCATTAATTACATTTTTTTTCAACTAAATTAAATATTTTAGACCAAAAATTAAGTAAATTACTAATTTTTAAAAAAATAAAATTTTTACTTTTAGCGTCGAATATTTCGACGCTAATAGTATCAAAAATGGGTACATATAATACTTTTTTAATATACGTTAGCCTCGACAAGTTTCGACGCTAAAAGTCACTTTTAGCGTCGAAATGTTTCGACGCTAATAGTAACAACAATGGTCGCTGTAAGCTTACATATAATACTTTTTTAATATACGTTAGCGTCGACACATTTCGACGCTAAAAGTGAGAATTTTTGCGTCGATATATTTCGTCGCCAAATATACAATATAGCGTCGAACAATTTACTTTAGCGTCGAAATAACTTGGACGCAGAATACTGTTTTTTAGCGTCGCAGTTATTTATTTCGACGCTAAAATTGGTTTTCGTCGACATTTTATCGTCCATTGTTTGCGTCTAATTTTTTCGACGCTAAATATAATTTGCGTCGAAATAGTCACTTATGGCGTCGAAATAATTCGACGCTAAATGGTCTAATTCTTGTAGTGGAAGAAAAGAACACAACAGGTCATAAAAAAATCCACCAAAAAAAATAAGCAAAAACCAAGATAAAGACAATGCTAACCTCTCAACTTTCACTTCACAGTTTCTTAAATTTGATGGTTGATAAATAAAAGTGATTTTTTGATGCAAGTGAGAGAGGTGTGTCAGAGGAATGATGATTCCATAGTTTTGAAAATCATATCTTGGTTGAACCGGTTAAATCGGATGAATCTTCAAAATATTAAAGGTAAAAATGTTAGTAAAATTCGACGAATTGGTGAATTGGTGAATCGGTCCAACCGATTTTTATCTTATTTTTTTTAAGATAAAATAAATAATAATTTTTTTAATTTTATTTAATTATAATTATTTATCATGTCAGCCAGTTCAATCGATTGAACAAATAATCTATTGAATATTTAGATCATTAATCCAGTTTTTAAAACAATGATGATTAATGTAAGAGAAATGGAGAGTTAAGTAGTGCATTAGAAAAATAAAGGGCACTTCCTTTTCGAAAAAAATTGATACAAGCAAAAAACTATTTTTGTTTTCCAATAAAGATGTTGATTTCCCAAAAATACTAATAACAATAATAAATGTGTTAACTTTCTAAATTTTCTAAACAAATGTCCCTAATCACCTTTGCATTCTGTATAGTATATTTTTTCCTTCATAATTCAATTTTATTTAATATTTATGTCATCATAAATAAAATTAATGATGGATGACACATATTTATAGAAATTAATGAGATAATATTTCAAATATAAAAATAATATCGTCAAAGATTCATATAGCCGGTATCATTAAATAGAAAAAATACTTTTGTTTGGTTGATTATCCTTCATTCATCTTCGGAAATGGAAAAAAAATAAATTTATAATGTCAATCAAATATACCAAACCAAGATTGTGGGGGGTGACCTCTCGTTGCTCAGAGATTGAGAGAGAAGTTTTCATGCAAGCTGGTCTTCCACTAAAAGAAAAACTATCAAAGCCATCAAAGAAAAGAAACGACACCGTCTTCATCTCATCTGGATCAAAATAATATGGATATTGGTGTTGTTTTGTAAGAGATAGCTGAAGTTATTTCATGGAGGATGTAGCTATGGGTGTCTAGCTAAGAATAAACTGATCAAAGCCTTTTTTTTTTTTGGCTGTATATATCTTCCGAATACATTATATATAAATATTCTTATTTAGTAATTATCAATCACAATTTATAAAAATTTAATATGAAATTAAGTTCAACACCGAATCCATATCCTTTTTTATTATTTGCTATGTGATTTCTAAATGGCAAGATTTAATTACGTTTATAACTAGTTGTAACTTCAGTTTCAATTATTAAAAAGTTAATTTTAATTACTTAATTTTGTTACCTACAAGAACAAACTTAAATCAGGAGAGAAAGTTGATCCTTAATAAAATGAATTAGGATCCAAGTAATTTTGTTCTGAATACTAAATCAATAATTAAGAGATAAAATAATTATCATATGGAGTTTATATTAGATAAATTATGATAGTTGATTTAGTTTAATATTCAATACAAAAACAACAAAGAAAGGATAAATAATTATTTAATAATATATTATCGCATCCCATTAATAATTTGTTCATTTTCTGCCCCACGAGAAACAAAATTACATTACAACATGTGAACATTTGTAAAAAAAACAAAACAAAACAAAATCACCATATTAATAATAATAATAATAAAAACTCAACAACGTTTTTGAAAATCATTTAAAACTCCCATGGTTCTGTTTCCCTTGCCTGGTCTCGGTTTTGGACTGGGTTCCGGCTGTTGCATGGATTGGTTATTGGTGGTGGTGTTGGAACTTTTGGTGGATTAAAAGCTCTGCAATTCTGTCTAATTTCTCCAGCATTTCCAGTAAGAACTTGTAAGATTCCCATCTTAACAATTGCACTTGCAAAACTATTCAGAAACTCAACCGAATTTAGGGCAAATTTAGTAACCGTTGGAGCTGTAGATCTATCCAAACCAAGTTCCTGATCAATTTGAAGTATCCCTTTTCCTGAAAGAATCTCATCGTAAATCTTGTTATCAAACAAAAGTTTGTACCCTGGTCCAAAAACGTTTCGGGTCAGGCTCCGAATTAGAGCCCGAATCACAAATACTTCTGAGCTTGGAATCAAAGTAACATTCATTGTCGGATCAGGAACCCCAGTTCCTTGAAAATTACTTATCCGGTCTTGGAAGGAGTTGCAATGTGCAAAGCCAACTGTGTGAGCTCCCAAAAGGGTAACCATTTCATCTGAGGTAACCCTTTGGCTAGAAAAAATTTCTGTGCATTGGGGACTGACACTCGTGGTCCTGGCAAGTCAACATCGTTGACGTTTGATCGGAGACCGTCGCGTCTTCCAGTGGGGATGGTGTAATAGGGGCCTCCGGCTAGAGCCACGGCGTCGCGGGTGGCGAGTGTGATGATGTCTGCACATGAGACTGTTGAGGGGCATTCAGTTTCTAGGGCATGCTTGATCTCATCAATGAGATCGAATTCTCTAACTGTTTGGTTTGCTCCTGCTTCTTTCTCTGATTGGGTTGGTTTGTCGAGTCTATAAGAATGGATGCGTCAAACCCTGTAACATTTAAGGAAAACAAGAGAGTTAAAGGATCCGGATCTAAGTTCACTTGAGCTCTTTATACAAATATTATAATGATGTATTGAGAAAAATATTTCATATATGTTTAAAAAGTGATCGTGACCTCTAAATATAAACATAAAGCGACCTTTAATTTTCAAGTTAATTTTTTGGATTAAGTTAACTATGATTATGAATTTCAAAATGTTATCAAAGCCTATCACAAAATAAATGGTGTTGCCATATATCAAACGAGGAAGGGAAATGCTTAAGTTGATGAGGACATATATCATAAAAATATACCTAAATATTATGGACCTTAATGAATAAATAATCTCAGATATAGCAAAATGAAGTTAAAAGATCAATGTAACCGACCCCCTTATGGGAAAAGGGTTTTGGTTTGGATCAGAGCCTATCTCACTCACAAGTGTGTTCACACTACCTACGCATGTCTGTACGTGAGGTGGAGTGTTGAGAAAAATATCCCACATCTGTTGATAAATGATTTTGGTCACTAAATATAAGTATAAAACAACCATAAACTCTCTAACTAGTCTTTGGACATAAAACACCCCCCTCAACTCTCAAGTTAGCATTTGGTTTGAGTTAGATTCATGAATTTCAACATGATAAAACCCGATTGTTCGAGGAATTTTATCTTTACTAATATGAACTACCCATTAAACACTAACTCTTACCCCTCATGACACAAAGTGCATTCACAATCAGCTAAACTCTCCCTAGAAAGAATTGCATGCAGCTAACTCTTACTCATTATTATTTTTCAAAATCAAATGAATAATTAGAGAAAAAATAATTGCATGCGTCGTAATAACACTTACTCTAACAAAGCAATCGTGAAAATGCATACGAAGCAAAGCTGCAGTTACAGAATTGTCAGCATTAAATCGCTTTCGCACCAAATTGAAAACGATTGATTCTGCTCCTGGGCAACTTGTGCCATAAAAACCAGGCCTCAGTTTAGCCAACGCAAGCGGGAGAACGAAGAGGAAAAATACAGCAAATGAGCTTTTAATGGTTCTCATTTTTTCTTTCTAAGCCTTGGTTTTTAATTAGCAGTGAAGTTTTGTCACTACACATGAGATTATTTATAGTGCCATGAATAATTAATTATAATGTTGAAAGGTCAAACTAGTTGAGAACAGATTCCATAAATGCAGCATGATCAGTTGAATCATTAACCATTGATTTTAGCATTTGGGTCCCACTAAGTCGTGGGTCCAATCTGAATTGTATGGTTCAGATATTGCATGTGGGCTGTGGCATAACTAAGTGATAATGTGATATGTACATTTAATTTGAAGACAAACAACATGCTTTGCATGTTTAAGAGCTTTCAATGTGAAAATAAACAATTAAGGAATTTCAAATGTGTCAAGAGAATTTAGTTATTATTGCCGCCAACTTATTAGTGAGAGGTGGAAATAATCACTACAAGAAAATGAATTTTTAGCCTCCAAATCTTTAATTAGCGTCGAAATTATATTCGACGCTAATAATTACTTTTAGCATCGATATCGATATTCGATGTAAAATAGTAAACTTTTAGCGTTGAAAAATTTTTTCGACGTAAAATGGTAAACTTTTAGCATCGTATTTGATATACGATGATAAAACTTACCATTTAATGTCGAATGTATGTCGTCGCTAAAAGTTTTTGATAATTCCACTAAC